>CANTUR010000219.1:2077500-2677500 GCA_947683625.1 Mallotus nudiflorus | reverse complement strand
GAATCTCCTACCTCTGAATCATGAGCTTCTTTATTCCCACCATCCCCTCCACCTTCACTCCCTTTACATTCACTTTCTTCCTTTTTAAAATTCGTCTCTTTATCACCTAAACCAGTAGAAGAAGCACCACCAACACTTCCACATTTTCCACCAAATTTAAAATGACATTAGAAAATAAAAGTAAACATAACAAAAAAATAAAATAAAACATAATAAAATAACAACAACACTTGATGTAGCGCCTCCATCATTTCCATCATCTTCTTTTTTTTTTTAACACAAATACAATATTATCATTTGAATTAGAATTTGAATCAATATTTTCAACCTCTATTTGTCCATAACCAATTTCATTGAAAAAGAAAGATAATCTAACTTTTTATACATAAACAACTTCAAATAAATAAATTCATTTCTTAAATAGTCATGTCTTAAAGCTAATTCCTTTACAAAGTCACGAGAATTAGGTGAATTTTTCACATCACTAGAATCATAAAACTCTTCTTTACCTTGTAAAAAAAACCACCTAAAGCTAGCCTTGACAACTCTTCCTCAATGGGAGATACATTCTTTCATTTCAACTACAAAAAAATTAATAACAATAAAAATAAAAAAACAAAATAAACTTTAAAAAATTAAATAGCCAAAACAAAATTTACCTTACTTAGCGGTTCCTGAAAATCAAGCGCTGCAACATCTTGTAACTCAAATTTGATTTACAAGTCCAATTTAAAATTCGAGGAGTAAGTGGGTTCTTTAGACCACTACGTACACAAATATTGTCAACCACAAATGGAAAACATTCATAAAACCATATTTAAATAGCATAAGGAATGCCCTTCAATCGGTAAAAAGTCCAATAACTTTTCTTTCTATTTTCACTCATAAAAAGATACCCCTTCAAGTATTCCATGGTTAAGTAAAATGTGTCCTTCCCCCAATAATACTCATTACAAAAACCACACTCAACAATATCAAATGTTCTCTTACTCACCATCTTCTCTAACGGAGAACTTATAAAAAAAATTCAATAAAATAAATAAAAGCAATCTTAACACCATCTTCATCATTATCCCAACATTTAGACTATAAACACTCATGCACAAACTGCTTGTTTATTTTCTTCAAACCACCAAAATATTTTAAAATTAACTTATTCTCCTCTAAAAAACAATTAACAACATAGAGTTACCAACACATCTTAACCCAGTAACTAATGCAAATTCATCCATCCCAAATTTTAATCTCTTTCTAGAAACATCAAAATAACACTCATATAAATTGGGTTGCTTCAATTCTCTTAATAAAAGAAAATGAATCAACTAGCATTGAACTTTAAATTTTGGTAAATTTAAAAAAGAAACATGTTTCATGAAAAAGACCCAACTGAGTTTCATTCAAAACTTCTTTAATCAAATTAAGAACACTATATGATAAAGTGCAAGAAACCGTAGCTTTAAAATATTCATCGCTTTAAAATATTCATCGCTTTTCAAGAAAGGCTCCCAGTCCTAAAAAAACAAAAATGAAACAAAACCTAAACCAAAAAATAAAAAATAAAAAAATACCTTTAAAGTAACAACCTTTACACCAAATCCTTCATTAACATCCTTTTTCATTTTCTTCTTCCCCCTATCAACATCAATATCTACACCTTCAAAACCCATTTTCTTCTTACTCGAAATTAACTACCTTCTTTGTATATCTCTTTTTTTCACTCCTGCATATTGTTTTTTTCACCATTTTTACTTCTACACCTCTTTTCTTCTTCATACTTTGTTCTCTTTGTTTCATAAGGTTAGGATTTTATGATCTTGTGTTAACCATAAAATTCTTATAAGAAATAACCACCAAAAACAAAATGGTAGTTAATTTTCACACTACTAAGTAGCAGTTACCACCAAAAAAAGAAAAAAAACCAACTTAAAAATAAAAAATTGAAGAAACTGAAAAAAAGAAGAAACATGAAGGAAGAAGAAGCATGAAGGAAGAAGAAGAAACAACAATGAAGAAACCTCTCTGAAGACTAAAATAACACGGGATATTTTTGAAAATGCGAAGGACATATGTGGAAAAAGAAGGGGGTAGATTTGTAAAAAATGAAAACTTGAGGCATTTTTATTCATAATAATTAAAAATGGGGTATTTTTGTAAAAATCTCAAATTTAATTAATCCAAACTGGGTTATAATTAATGGGCCTTAATATAATTCAACTCAAAATCAAATATGGGCCTAAACATAAAGAAATCAAAGAAATAAATTAGATATGTTTAATATATTTTTATTTTATAAATGCTATATAATAAATAGTTTTTTAATATAATTTAAGCCATTTATTTATTGTTTTCAGTTTGTAGTTTTTTGTTGTTGTTTTCTTTTTGTAAGCATTATTTCTTTTTGTTGTTTTTGTTGTTTTTTTTGTTTGTAAGCTTTATTTCTTGCTTTTTTTTGTTTGTTATTTTTATTTCTTATGTTGTTTTATTGTTTTTGTTGTTTTCTATGGATGTTAGTTGTTTTGGCATTGTTTATAGGTTGTAGTTGAATGACGAATGTCAGGTTGTTGTGAATAACTTTTGAAAACCATATTGATTTTTTTAAAAAATTAAACATAAACAATTTTAGAATTATGTAATGTTATCTCATTAATGACAATGAGATTTTAGAACTATTTATCATTATCGATTTTATGTAAAATTGTATGAAGTATTTAGATGTTTGTTAATAGAAAGAGCCATATTTGATATATGCATGAGTTACAAACCCAACATTTGTATGATTTCTGAGTTGATCTTTGATGTTGTTATAAATGTTGTTGCAAATGTTTATCTCGGTGGTTTGATGAATAAATTTATTGCAGATATAGTTGTCTATTCCAGATGCAAAAGTTAAGGTTGAGCTTGAGAGATTTTGATCGATTGAAGAATAGCTTTTGATTGATTGGAGAAGAAGACGGTGGATTTTTAATAAGATTTTGTTTAGGAAGCTTTGTTTTTAAGCTAAAAATGCTAAAAACTAAAAGTTATATGGGAAAAGAGGTTGCTGAGTCTTAAGAACCAGTGTTAGTCATTTCAATAGCGGGGCAAGAAATAAATGTTCCTCACCTTGTAGAATAATTTTAGAAGAGTGTCATGTCACTAGATCTCCAAACATAATATGGAAATGTAAACAACCCAATTAAAGGGTTTCCAAGTGGTGGTAATTCACAAGTTTTTGTTTTAATGTCTAACATGAAATTGTTTGCAAAAGGGTTACAAAGACAAAGCCTAAAGTGTCAATGCTCTTTTAGGCTATGAATAATATTATTAATATAATGGGGCGTTAACTAATTGCTTAGAGTTAATAAAGGCCTAACACTACAGTACAAGAGGCCACACCTAGGCCTCTTCTGAAGCAAATTTTAGGAGAGTTCAAATGACAATTTGTTCAAGAATTTAGAGATTCTAGTCATCTATCGATGGTGGTTCCAAAGAAGTACTTCCCACCTTGCAAAATGGAAAAGATGACTTATTCTACCAAAGGGACCCAATGACCCAGTTAATGTAAGGCCGATACTCCCTTATCAAATTTGTGGTTTTACTAATCTTGTCTCTCATTCTAGAGTTTATGATGCATGAGTGCACCTAATAGGAGGTTTAGTGGTACGTAGAAAATACTGAACCAAAATATCAAATCGAACAATATTAAATTCATACTGAACTGAATAATTTTAATCCTGAACCGAACCAAATTTTATGAGTAATTTGGTATGGTACTAGAGATTTATAAAAAACCATACCGAACAAATAATACTGAATATTAATTTAATAAATAATGTGTGTGTGTGTGTGTGTGTGTGTATATATATATATATATATATATATATATATATATATATATGAAGTAATGTATATGAATAATGTATATAAATTATGAAGTTAATTATACAATTTTCATTATATAGTTTTATTATTGTATTTTATAACTTATTAATTATTACTTTTAGTAAGTCACCTAATCTTATTGATATTATTTAAAATTAATGAACTAAATCATATATATCAAAAATAGTGATCTTAAAAATTAAAGCAAATAGCGATTTTACAAATTAAAATAAGAAAAGTTAGGTCATTTTTCTTAATTAAAATATATTGGTATTATTGTATTTAATAATTCATTAATTTTTATTGTATATTAATATATATAAACATATATCATAACTAAAACGATGGAGTTTTGCCTAAAACTATGTCATTTTGATTAAAATAAATGAACTTATGAAAAAAAAAGTCAAGTCATTCATATTAATTAAAATACAATTTGATCTTAGTATGTTTAATAATTATCATTTTTATTAAGTAATCTACATTTATAGATATTATTTGAAATAAATGAGCTAAGTGAAATTATTATAATTATGATTTTTTGTTTGTTAATAGATATATATTGTGGACAACTAAAATGATGCAGTTTTGCTCAGAACTACGTCATTTTAATCAAAATAAGTAATAATTAATCTTATAAATAAAATTAATAACCTTATAAATAAATAAAATAATTTTTATTAAGTAATTTAATTTTATAAATATTATTTAAAATTAATGAATTAAATGAGATTATTATAAATTGTTATCCAATGACCATTTCAACGAATTTCAATGTTTTTTTTATGGGTGCAGGCCACTTGGACTTGGCCTAAATGAATTGGATCATATGTTGATTTCCATGATGTGATTATATACAAGCTCATACTGCTCTTTTTTTCGTAGCTACTCAATATTTAAATAATTTTTTTCTATTATCCCAAGTTCTTAAGTGAGCTTAATGGCATATAGTTCATATTTTATTTATTTATTTAGAAATTAATTATTTTCAGTTTAGTTCTTAATCATATGAAAAGTATAAATTTAAAAACAATAAATGAAAAGTAAATTCATTTATATATCCTGTAGACACCCGATTCGGTCGGCCCGTGTTAGGGGACGAATTAGGGTTTCTCAGTTTGACCGACCCGTTATCAAGCCCAATGATGAGAATGTGAGCTTGGACATGAGGCTGAAGCCTGAATCTCCAAATGGAACGTGGACTTGAAAATCCAGAAGCTTGCAAAACCCAAACTAAGCCTAACTACCCAAGTTTGGCCTAAGTCTGCTCGACCCAGCGTGGGCTTGGGCCAAAGGGGGGCTGCCTCAGTGTAATGAGGCAATCGCCTCTTTGGCAGTTGCCAATGAGGTGATCTCCTCATCATAGAGGTGATCGCCTCACCGATGAGGTGCCGCCCCTCTGGCAGCCCACATGCAGCTGCAATCAAGTGGCGCAGGCCTTACTCTCCAGACTTTCTCCTTGCATGAGGAAAAGACTTTTGGGGAAAGGAAAAAGGCTAGGGGAGCTCATGATGGGTTAAGAGGCTTAGGGGGATGGGAAAGCTAAAGGATAAAAGGAAAAAGAGAGAAAAAAAAGAAAAAGAGGAAAGAGGAGGAGGGAGCTTTGAAAAAAAAAGGAGAAGACAGAGGGAGAGAAGGGAAGAAGAAGGAAAACGAGAGGAGGTCTACTTTCCCATAAGAGAAGAGGGAAGAAACTTGTGTTAAGGAGAGGTACCATATCCTAGCAAGGATCTCAATCAAAGTAGCTCTGAGGGCCTCTCATTTTGGTATGAAATTTGCATCTTGAACTTGATATGTTCATCATTTTGTATGTTCTTGCTTGTGTGTAACTGAGTCTTTAGCATATTCTAGGTTTGTCTTTGGTGCATGTGCTTGACATCTCATTTTATTGATGGATCTTTGAATATTTACGTATGTAGTTGTAGTATGATGAGTGTAGAGAGTGTATATGCATGTTTCATTTGCTTAGAGTAGAAGTTTGCACGTCTTAGAAATCAGAGCCAGCCTGGTGGTCAGTGGTGCCTCTTTGCAAAGGTGTCACCCCATCTCAGTGAGATGATCGCCTCATCAATGAGGCGATCGCCCCACTGACAGGTGCTCAGGGAGCTTACCTTTTGAGTGCGTATTGCCAGCTTTTTTCTCAAGATTGCAAAAGCCCTATTGATGAGGCGTCGCCTCTTCAATGAGGCGATCGCCTTATCTTAATGAAGCGATCGCCTCATCAATGAGGCAACCGCCTCATTGACAGGGTTAACCATTTCCTGCTTTGTTTTGTTGATTATTTACTGTGATGCCTGCATTAATATGTCCCCTTTTGACCTTAAACATGTCTATATGATTGCATGATGGTGACTATTTTGATTGTTCAACATTTTCTTTAACTCATAATGCGACTACCTCTTTGTAGGATCCCTTTGTAAATATCGTTATATGTGACTTCGTTATTGTAAGAAGAAAGGCTAATCGTGTGATATTTACAGGAATTACTTGATAATTTCTGTCGTCAAGCAATCACTTTTGCTATTTATCCTTTGTATATTGCTGTCTTTATGTTATTTTAGTAGTTTATTTCGGTATATGTTTGATTTATTTTCTGTTTATTATTTCGTTTATTTGATTAAAAAACATTGTAATCCTTAATCCCTTCCCCCCATTTAATTTTGAATGTATGGGTAAATTATTATTTATTTTATTTAATGTGTTTTTTATCTGAATGTTGGGACATAAAGGCATGAAATTGGACTAATGTGCAAACTCGGACTTAATTATAAAATCTGGCAATTATTCGAAGGCAATTTCATTACTTGTGGTAAATGAGGAAATAATTAAATAATTAAACGATAATAAAATGCAAAACACAAATGGAGGCCAACCGCAAGGTTGGGTGAGCATTCAAACGCTTATACCCAGTTTTTGAACCCGATCTCTGATAACGGCTTATGGGAACTTCCGTGGGATCCAGTTGCTGTAAAGTGTGTCCCGGCTTTTATCCAGGTGGTGACTCCATCTCCGAATAGGCCCATGACCTATATCGTATTTCCTAGTGGGCCTCAAGCCCATACAGTGTCATGGTCGCCAAACACTAGGGCACGCGCTAAACCCTGCCGCCTATAGTGGCGACTCCACTAGGGATAGAGAAATAGATTCCAGTGTTTTGCATTTTATCATCTTTAATTATTTTCTTATTTCTTCCTGCATTTATGCATTCACTACACATTTTGCACACAATGAGCACTTCAGTCCCGAATAAACCCGACAATAGTCAGTACTTCGCTACCTACGTTTCACTCAAACCTGGCGGTGGAATATTTGATTATTGTCACTCATGACACGTACTAATCCGCATTGTTTGACCATTGAGTGGGGAGACGTATATGGATGTATATCATTGTGGGAGCCGAAGCCTTTTTACCTAAGACTCAAGCCCATGTAATGACTTAGCAACTATCCTTAGGAATTTTCCCACATGCATGTGTATTATACCATATAATGGACCCTTAAAATAAATCTTGAGCCCGTCAATAAGCAGTCCAAAATAAAATGAGCCTTTGTGTCTGACCAAAGCCCATTATAAATAAGCTAGTCAACAAAGGCCTCTCATGCCTACTCATAACCCATTTCAAATGGGCCTTGACAAGCAAGTTTATGGTGCTAAGGATCTTGGCTCATAGAAAGTGGACTCCAGCTTTATTTAAAGGGACCATTACTTGTCTGAATCATTTTTGAGAGTTCTTACATACGTCGGTTTTGTTATCCCCTACTGATAATTAAAACCTAGGCTAAAAATCCTAGGATAAGATACTCGCCATTTCAATACGTGTGTGGGGGAAATAAGGGCGGAAATTTGCACGTTTAAGTTCCATGTTATGATCTTGTATATCTTTTTGTGTGTGACCTTTTTATTTCTAAATATAACGGACTTATCATGCATACACGTCATGCATCATTTTAACCAGCTATTTTGCATTGCCATAGATCCTTTAAGTTCAGCAGGGTGGGTCCGAACTAGTTCAGGTCGTTTGATCAGAAATTCAGAATTAGGAATGGCAGGAGGGTTTGATCCAGAAACATTTGGGGCACAGTGGAAAGAAGAAGTAATAGCGGAAACCCGGGCTATAATGAAGGAAATGATGGGGGAGATTACTAAGCTCATCAGAGAAGGTCAGCCAACACAACCACCCAATGCACCGCCAATCGATCCGGTCGACCTTGACGAAGAAATACCAATTAGGGGAAGGGAAGAAGATGATGTAACAGTATTAGCCAATCCGGGGAATCAAAGAAATGTCATCCAAGCTAAGGATGTGGGTCAAACCGAGTGGGCTAAGAATATGACCAGAGTGATGAACCAAATGCAGGTGATGATGAAGGAGAAGGGTATGGTCGCCCCCTTAGATTACGATCTGAATTTGGAAAAGGGTGATGAACTGCTACCCCGTAAGTTCAAATTCCCAGACATGAAGAAGTACACTGGTGCTGAGGATCCCCATTTGCATTTGAAGCAATACGTAACATACATGAAGGCTACTGAGCTAACTGAGAGCCAGATTGTTAAGCAGTTCCCTATTTCACTGGAAGGAGCGCCGATTCATTGGTATTACACCTTGGAACTGCATGTTCAGTCGGATTGGAAAGAATTGTGCACTACTTTTGTTAAGCAATATGGTCTCAACATCCAACTAGAAGTGTCCTTGAGAGATTTATAGAATACCAAGCAGAACTTTAGCGAGCCTTTTGCTGATTACTTGACTCGTTGGAGGGGAAAATTATCCTTGATGAGGCATAGGACAACTGAGTCCAACCAATTGGTCTTGGCAATAGAAGGGTGTGTTCTCGCATTATCTAGGAAATTGAGGGATTTGGGGATCAAAAATTTTGAAGAGTTATACAGATTTGGGGTCCAAAAAGAATCAGATTTGGCCCAAGAGAAGAAATTCTTCGGAAGAGGTTCTAGGGGCAAAGAGGGAGCTAGCTCGAGCAGTAATGTTCAGATTCATGCCATTCGACCACCGAGCAGTAATGTGGAAGTCAGTGCAGTTAGACAACCCCATAGATTTTCTAATCTGGGACGTCCTATGTCCAAAGTCCTCGATAAGCTCATTGAGAAGAATCTATTATGACCTTTGCCTTCGTAACAACCCTTGCCTGGAGCCAACCTAAAGCTTTTTTATAAACTTCATCAAACCATCGGGCATGACACGGATAGCTACGCATGATTAAAGCATGAAATCCAAGATTTGATAGACTCAGGTAAAATCATCGACCCAGAAAATAGAAAACCAAACACTCAAACCAACCCATTACCCAACTACCGAAATGTACCACCCCCTAACCCATCCATTATGATGGTCAACTCTGGCCTAATAGAGGAACAAGTCCTAAACTCCTTTATTGATGTCTCTCATGATTCCCGATAACTCAGGCCCAAAAATCCGAGAACAATCGAACAACCCATAGAGTTAAAGGTGTGAGTCTTGGACATATGGAGTTCCGATGATGAAAGCAAATAACAAGTTGACCTATGGGACAATGAGGGGTGTAAGCATAATCAGTTCGTGGGGAAGGTTGAAGAGAAGGGAAAAGGAACCGAGGCTACCAAGACTGGGCCCGAAAAGGTGGGAAATGCAGAAAAGGGAAAGGGGGTAAAAGAAAACAGAGAGACCATTGCCAGTGTTTGGGAGTTACTCATGCATTCTAGGGATCACAGGGAAGCCCTAGTCCTAGCACTAGACCAAAGGAAAATTTTAACTAGTTCCACTCTAGAACAGGTGGTTCAGTCACTAACAGAAACTCCTCAAGGAATGATAACTTTTTCCAATGACGATTTGCCTCTAGAAGGGAGAGATAACCACAAGGCCCTGTTTATCAAAGCTGAGGTAAAAGGGAAGATGACCTGTTGTGTGATGGTTGATAATGGTTCTACCATCAATGTGTGTCCATTGAAGATTCTGCCAAAGCTGGGGCTGACGGTAGCTGACTTAAAGCCTTCTGAAGTAGTTATCAAGGCTTACGATGACACCAAAAGATCTGTGGAGGGAACTTTCAGGGTGTTGGTCAGAACAGGGCCTATAGAAGTTTAGGTTGACCTGCATGTGCTTGATATCCTGGTAACCTTTGCTATTTTATTAGGAAGGCCATGGTTTCACCCCCTGGGTGGCATGCCATCCACTATTCATCAAAAGGTTAAGTTTCCACACGAAGGGAGGGTTGTCACCATCTCAGCTGAAACTGAAGTTGCCATAGCCGCACTGAAGTTAATCCCCAAAGAGATTTCCCTTAGCCCTAGTTTTGAAGTCTGTATGATTTATGAAGATGAGATGGATGAAAGGGTTCTGAGAATGATGCACAATATGAAGTTTCTGCCTGGCATGGGATTAGGGAGAGATCAGAGCGGACCTTCAAGGTTTGTGGGGAACAAAGTACCTATTTTAAAGCACGGGTTAGGGTTCAAAGAGGTTCATAAAGCTGGGAAAGAGATGGGTATGTCGAACTGGTCTGAAGAAAAGGAGGAGGAAACTAAGGAGGAAACTATGGGAAATCTTTATCAAGGAAGGCACCGGTCATTCATATAGCGGGACTCTGGAACCTCTTCTGGTGGCTGGGGAAGTCATCCCAGGGTTCGAGATATTTGCCAAATTTGTGAACAAAGCCGAGGAAGCTGCTATCAAAAAGGCCCCTACTGAGGAGCTGGTACTGGCTGAAGAGGAGTCGAAAGAGAATGAAGCTCCTTTGAGGCAGAAGGGCGTTTGATGATCAGAACAAAGACAAAGACTTTGAGACTTACATCCTCGATTCTATCATAGATACCTTTTATGATGACTGTGATGTTTCTATTATTTCTCTGTTTGAGACTGACGATCTTTTCTTTTCGAAGGTGAATGCAATGAAATCTAAATTTGCTTATTTGTGTGATGTATTCCCTAATGGTTTTTCTATTTGTGATGATCATTTTATGCATATGTTTGACATTAATTCTATGCAAACCGAATCATTTAATTTAGGCACAGATGATAATGCTAAAAATATATTGCTTGCTTCTGGTTTAACTCATGGTGAGAGAGAAAATATAGAAGAAATCTTAAAAAAGAGACAGAAAGTATTTGCTTGGGGTTATGAGGACATGCTCGAGATTGACAGGGAGATCTCAGAACATAGAATCCCCACATACCCTCACATAGCACTAATGAAGCAAAAGCAAAGAAGGTTAAGGCCAGAATGGGTTCTTCTGGTTAAGGAAGAAGTCAAAAAGCAGTTGAAGGAAAAGTTTTTAGAAGTGGTAGAGGACACTCGGTGGTTAGCAAATATAGTTCCAGTTCCTAAGAAGGACAGAAGGGTTAGAGTGTGTGTGGACTACCGAGATTTGAATAAAGCCTGCCCTAAGGATGACTTTCCCCTACCGCATATTGACACATTAATTGATAGTGCGGCTTCCAATGTAATGTACTCTTTTATGGATGGATTTTTAGGATACAATCAAATCATGATGGCAATAATGGATAGGTTGAAGACATCATTCATCACCAAATGGGGCATGTATTGTTACCAAGTGATGCCTTTCGGGTTGAAGGATGCGAGGGCCACTTATTAGAGGATGGTGACTGCCCTACTGCATGACATGATCCATAAAAAGGTCAAAGTGTATGTAGATGATATGATGGTGAAATCTAAAACCAGGGAAGGGCATCTTGAAGCACTAGACAAGTTTCTGGCTAGGGCAGAAAAGTATAATCTCAGGTTGAACCCGAAGAAGTGTGTTTTTGGGGTCACATCTGAGAAGTTGTTGGGACACATTGTCAGTCAGAAAGGAATAGAGATGGACCCGGATAAAATCAGAGCAATCAGGGACATGCCCACGCCAAAAAATGAAAAAAGGTCCGAGGGTTTCTGGGGCGCTTACAGTATATCAGTAGATTCATAGCCAAGCTGACAGCCATCTGCGACCCTATCTTTAAGCTTCTAAAGAAAGACTAACCCGTTGTGTGGAATGCGAAGTGTCAACAGGCTTTTAAAACTATCAAGGATTACCTGATGAATCCCCCTGTCTTACAACCGTCGAAACCAAGTAAGGTCTTAATCCTGTATCTGGCAATTGAAAAGGATACAATAGGGGCGATGCTAGTACATGAAGGCGAAGGGAAAACAGAGCATGCTGTATATTACCTAAGTAAGAAGCTTTTACCCTATAAAGCTACTTACAGTTTAGTAGAGAAGACTTGTCTAGCAGTGATCTGGGCAACGAGGAAACTCCGACACTACTTCCAGTCATATAAGGTGCAAGCAGTTTCCAAACATGATCCTCTCCGATACCTCCAATAGACCCCATCTCTTACGAGGAAATTGGCTAGGTGGCTTGTTTTGCTCACAGAATTTGATATAGAGTATATGGCCAAAAAGACAGTAAAAGGAAGGGCAGTAGTAGACTTCTTGGCGCAAAGCCCGGTCGGGGACACCCAAGAGTGGAAGCTAGAGTTCCTTGATGAGCACTTAAGGGCGATAGAGATACAAGATTGGGAAATGTACTTTGACGGAGCTGTCAACAACAAGGGAGTTGGGATAGGAGTAATTTGGTTACACTAGAAGGAGAAATGATCACGATGGAAAAAAAGGCTCGAATTTGAAGCAACCAATAACCAAGCAGAATATGAAGCCTGTATCTTTGGCGTAGAAGCATTGTGTAATGCAGGGGCGGAAAATGTCACTGTCTATAGGGATTCCATGCTGGTTATAAAACAAGCCACCAAAGAATGGGAGATAAAAGAAGACAGATTATGGCTGTACTAGGAACACTTGACCACCATTCTGTGCTCCTTCACACAATGTAAATTCGTCTATTTACCGAGGGAAGGAAACCAGGTAGCTGATGCCTTAGCCACACTGGCCTCCATGTGGGAAAGTGGGAAGCAACCAGAAGCCAAACCCTTAATCCTCGCAAAGTCTTGATCCCCCTGTTATAAAGAGGTGAGAGTAATGCCAGTTGATGTCACTGAGAAACCTTGGTTCTATGATTTACAAAAGTATTTGGAAACTGGGCAATTCCCAGATGACGCTGATAAGAAAGAAAGGATATCCCTACAAATGTTGTCTCGACAGTTCATAAGCCATGGGGGGATGTTATACAAAAGAATGCCGGTCGGGGTACACCTCAGATGTGTTGACAAGGGTGAAGGTCTAAATCTCATGGAAGCAATTCATGAAGGGGTGTGTGGGCCACATATGAATAGGACTATCTTGGCAAAGAAAATAGCCCATCAGGGATATTTTTGGCTCACTATGGAAGCGGATTGTGTTGGATTTATAAAGAAATGTCACAGTTGCTAAACATATGGTGATGTTAACCACCTACCATCTATGGAAGTTCAAGGAATGACATCTTCTTGGCCGTTTGCTGTATGGGGGATTGACATCATAGGGGAGATAAGGCCGAAGGTAACAAATGGTCATCGGTACATCATCATAGCCATCGACTACTTCTCCAAGTGGGTTGAGGTTGAATCTTATGCTACCGTGGGGGCGAGGCAGATGTCAACATTCATCGAGAAGAACATAATCTGCAGGTTTGGTCTGCCACACCACATAGTCACAGACAACGGTGTTCAGTTTCGAGCAGAGATGGCCACGCTACTAGGGGACTATAAGATTGAGCATCACAGATCATCTCCATATAGGCCACAGGCAAACGGAGCGATAGAAGCAGCAAATAAGATTGTGAAGAAGATTTTGGCTAAGATGTTGGGAAATTACCGAGATATAGGCCACAACAAAAAGGGGCTTCCATAGAATCATCGCGTCCTTATGAAGTCATCTAATCCAATGATGGTTTCTGCTAAGATGAGAGGGAAGGGATTGAGCCCTGACTCCACTTGGTCGAGGAAAGAGAGGATCTTCATATCGTAATGCCTTGAGGGGGAAACCAGCAGAAATTGAGCATACAAATAGAGGGCTAACATGCGGGGCCAGTAAGCTTCCCCTTTGTCCATAATTATGATGACTTCAAGGAGGGACTCCAATTTGATTTCTGAGTCAGAGATACAGTGGAAGGAAGACCGAGGTGGAAGATTGAACATGCGCACCATTTGTTGTTGAATGGAACGAGAATTCGGGTTTTCAAGACTAGGAATGACAAGTTGGCAAGTAGAATCTGTACGATGACCAAGAATTGCCACGAATTCCTTTGGTAGGGGGCATATTTCTATCGTGTTGAGCCAAAAAACATGTTTCTGGGGATCCCAAATTGAACCATGGCATGGAGAAAAGGACAATTGATTCTCCTAGTGTGGAGTGATTTGAAGACCACAAGATGGAATGGCTCTAAACCAGCCTAAAATTTGTTGTCCAACCCTTTCAGAATTGATTGTAAGGACCTTAGACTTTGTTCTTTCATGTTTGCGGCTTTTTAGAGACACTCAGAGAGAGAAATAGAAAGGGGAGGATGAAAGGGATTCGAGAATTAGGTCAAATGCAGAAATGAAGATTTTATAGGGGCTGGACCGCCTACTGTTGAGGTGATCGCCTCATCGATGAGGTGATCGCCTCATCAATGAGGCACCGCCTCACCAGCATGAGGCGATCGCCTCTTTATCATGGTTCGATGAGGTGATCACCTCATCAGCAGCACAGGCCGATTGTGTTTCTTCAAGTCACATAGTCTAACAGGTGGAGCAGTTACATTACACATACAAGCAGTGAAATCAACTCACATATGGAGGAATGAGAAAAGCAAAACAAATGAATTTAATTGAGGAAAATTTTGAATTTTACAAGCATCCTATTAAAAAAAAAATGACAACAAAAATTCTGTGTTCGTTACTCAGAGACTACACAATTTTTTTAATACGGGAACGTCAAGCATCTGATCCTGTACCCTCAGGGTCATCTTCTCCCCCGACATCGTTGTCGCTCCCATCTTCGTCCTCGTCGTCCTCATCAATCTGGAATACATCAATCTAATGCTTGAGAGTGGCGATCCTCACCCTGCTAGCCTCATCTCGATCCTGTTCAGATAAATCACAGTCAGTAAACCATACATGCATGCATACATGTAGGAAATAATGAAATTCTTACCCTCCACTGCTGGGTGACCTCCAGCATGTAGTCTCTCTGGGCCTCTATCATGCGATACATATATAGGCCCTACTCCAGCAGAATCTACATTATCAAAATAAAGATTAGAACTAACAGTTGGTCTTAGAATTATAGTGAAAACAGGTCAAGGAAAGGAACATACGTGAGTAGCACTGATAGGAGTGCATACAGGGGTTAAGTCCTCGTCTAAGGCCAGGAACTGGCGCGATAACTCTTCTGGGGGAACCCAACATCGAGCTAGAGGGTCAGGGACATGGATGAAGCTAGCTGGGGCAAACTCAGAATCGGGGGTAGCAGTTGGTATGGCTCCCTCACCGGTAGCAGAAGTCTCCTCCCTGCTCGAATCCAGTCGACGCCTCAAGGGCTCTCTCTCCCTCACTCGGGACCTAACTAGGGCTACGGGCCTAGCAGGCGCACCCTAAAGATGAAAACAGGAGGAACAAGTTAAGAATCCAATGAATTTGCAAAGAAAATAGGGACTTGTAAGGATTTACCTGAGAAGTAGAAGCGGCCTAGAAGGGGACCGTCAGTAAAAGGTGGGTGCGGATGAACTCTGCATACCAGATCTTCACGCGAACTGTGTGGTCCATAGCTGATGAGCCCGTAACAGCTTGAGCGAGGTTGTTGCCCTCCAGCTCATGAGCCCAAAGCATACTGTCAGGAGGGGACCTGGGGACCCGCCTAGCCCTAACGCCTGCCTTCTAGTTTAGGACCCACTCTCCCAAGTACTAAGCTCGATACCCTGGGCCATAAAGGAGCACCCTCTTCCGAGCTAAAGGTCTGGAGCGAGTCATCTCGATGGTCCAAGTGTCCTTGGACCCCCACAAGTCATTTCGGATCTGCAGGAAAAGAGAGATGTCAATATGTAAGTAAATCGAATGTGAATAATTCACTAATGAGTAGGTTTGTGCTTTGTAGGTACCACATCCTATGTCAGAGAGTTCAGGTGCTGCCTATGGATGTGAACTCGCACTAGAAGCCTCTTCATGATGCAGCTAGCGCCCCACCTACCAAGGGCCGGGAAATGGTCTCCCACCCGGGTAACACCCACAAGCAACTCTAGCTCCAGAGCCCAGACCTGAAAAATAAAATAGGAGAAGTTGAGAAAATTGATGTAAGTAATGGGGGTTAGAGCAAAAGAAAAAAAAGGGGATCATGACGTACCAAAATAGCATGCCAAAAGCCGTAAAACCTCCTGGCCCCTCGGACCACCTCGTCCATGCTCCGGTACAAGTACGCCAGGGCGCAACTACCCCAATCGAATGTAGGAATTTGGTCAAGATCCTGAAGGGCTGGTAGGAACATCAGATCAATAGAGCTGGCGGTGTCGGTAAAGAGAATGGTACTGAGCAGGTAGAGCAAGAAGGCCCTCACCACCTGGTCAATCTCAAGGGGAGAGGTCATTACTGTGACCTGGTCTCGAGTATAGAAGCTCCTGATCGAGTCCAACTTAAGGGTATGAGTCCCCTTCATGTCAGGAGTCATCCCCAAAAGCCGCTCAATATATGTGGCCTTATCCGGAGACAACTGATGTAGACTCACATCGAAAGGAACAGGATCCTCGGCTTAGGCAATCCCTGTGATGGCAGTAAATGATACCGGGTCTAGAGTAAACTCGCTGAACGGGAGGTGGAAGGTGTGGGTCGTATCGAACCACCTCTCCATCAGGGCATGCAATGGCTGATAGTCTGTGCGCCCTTGCTCAGATGGAAGTGAGAGTACGAAGTCCTCGAACCCCGTCTCCTGAATCTGATCCCTCTGCTCGTTAATCAAGTCATTGAAAAAGACTCGGGCTCCATGGAAATTCCCGGCACCCTTGAATGTCTGAGCATCATGCTGCAATAAAGAGATAGGGAAGTAAAATTTATGCGTTTTGCGATCCTAGGAAAAATTCTAGAATGAATGTACATGTAAATGGTGAAGTACCTCTTTATTGATAAAGCGAACGCCTCACCTTAGAGACGATCACCTCATCATAAAGGCGATCACCTTATCGAAGAGGCGATTGGCTATGTGAAGGGGCAATAGGAAATCGCCTCTTCACATTAGCCTATCATCTCATCGATGAGGCGATCGCCTCATCAATGAGACGATCGCCTCATTGAAGGGGAAGAAAAATATAATGGAAGGGAGAAAGGACAAAAGGAAAAGAGTGTTTTTATAGCAAGCAGGAGCGTAGGGTTTCCCCTAAAAAAAATGATGAACGAAAAAATGATGATGAATGAATGACGATGATGAGAATGATGGGTGGAAGTTAGTACTGCATACTAAGGAGGCAGAATTAAGAGAAAAGATCTTTGAATCCCCGAAGCTCAGAGGACAGGGCTGTTCGGGTTTGTATCCAAGAAGCTCAGAGGACAGGGCTGTTCAAGTTTGTATCCCTAAAGCTCAGAGGACAAGGCTGTTCGGTTTTGTATCCCCGAAGCTCAAAGGACAGGGCTGTTCGGGATTATGTCCCCGAAGCTCAGAGGACAGGGATGTTCAGGTTTGTATCCCCGAAGCTCAGAGGATAGGGCTATTTGGGTTTGAATCCCTAAAGCTCAGAGGATAGGGCTGTTCGGGTTTGTATCCCTGAAGCTCAAAGGATAGGGCTGTTCAGGTTTGAATCCCCGAAGCTCAAGGACAGGGCTGTTCGGGTTTGAATCCCTAAAGCTCAAAGAGAGGGCTGCTCGGGTTTGAATCCTTGAAGCTCAAAGACAGGGTTGTTTGGGTTTGAATCCCCAAAGCTCAAGGATCGAGATAACTATTTGGGTTTGTATCCCTGAAGCTCAGAGGACAGGGCTGTTCGGGTTTGTATCCCCGAAGCTTAGAGGACAGGGCTGTTCAAGTTTGTATCCCCAAAGCTCAGAGGACAGGGCTGTTCGGGTTTGTATCCTCGAAGCACAGAGGATAGGGCCGTTCGGGTTTAAATCCCCAAAGCTTAGAGGACAGGGCTGTTCGGGTTTGTATCCCCGAAGCTCAGAGGACAGGGATGCTCGGGTTTGTATCCCCGAAGCTTAAGGACAGGACTGTTTGGGTTTGAATCCCCGAAGCTCAGAGGATAGGGCTGTTTGGGTTTGAATCCCTGAAGCTCAAGGACAGGGCTATTCGGGTTTGAATCCCCGAAGCTCAAAGAGAGGGCTGCTCGGGTTTGAATCCCCTAAGCTCAATGATAGGGATGTTTGGGTTTGAATCCCCGAAGCTCAAGGGTTGAGATGACTATTCGGGTAGTATCCCCGAAGTCAGAAGCGAAGGACAACTGGGCTAGAACAACCCAGAAGTCTATGTCCCCAGAGGAGTGATAATCAGACTAGGAAAATCTGAAAACCACATCCCCAGCGAAGATCGGGCCAGGAAAACCCGAGAATCAAGTTTCAGTGTTGCGAAGACCGGGCCAAGAAAACCCGAGAATCGAATTCCAATATTGTAAGGGTCAGGCCAGGAAAACCCAAGGTTAGAAATTTCTAAATGTCTCTATCAAGTATTAATGAGTGGCTGATCGGGCTAGGAAAACCCGAGGATCACGGTCACATTTCAGAATTAAAGAATTCATCTCTTGGGTGAGACCCGAGAGTCAGGTATGTTTCTTACCCTATTGTTTATTTATTGTTGTGCATGTGATTTTTTTTGAAAAATGGTCATTGCATGCATTTGATTTTTCAAAAAAATCAGGGGGCAAACTATAGACACCCGATTCGGTCGGCCCGTGTTAGGGGATGAATTAGGGTTGCTCAGTTTGATCGACTCGTTATCAAGCCCAATGATGAGAATGTGAGCTTGGACATGAGCCTAAAGCCTGAATCTCTAAGTGGAAAGTGGACTTGAAATCCAGAAGCCTGCAAAACTCAAACCGAGCCCAACTACCCAAGTTTGGCCCAAGCTCGCTTGGCCCAGCGCGGGCTTGGGCCAAAGGGGGGTTGCCTCAGTGTAATGAGGTGATCGCCTCTTTGGCAGCTGCCAATGAGGCGATCTCCTCATCACAGAGGCGATTACCTCACGGATGAGGTGCCGCCCCTCTGGCAGCCCACATGCAGCTGCAATCAAATGGCGCGGGCCCCACTCTCAAGACTTTCTCCTTGCGTGAGGAAAAGAATTTTGGGGAAAGGAAAAAGGCTAGGGGAGCTCATGATGGGCTAGGAGGCTTAGGGGGATGGGAAAGCTAAGGGATAAAAGGAAAAAAAGAGAAAAAAAAGAAAAGGAGGAAAGAGGAGGAGGGAGCTTTGAAAAAAAAAGGAGAAGATAGAGGGAGAGAAGGGAAGAAGAAGGAAAACATCCTGAAGGAAGAGAGGAGGTCTACTTTCCCATAAGAGAAGAGGGAAGAAACTTGTGTTAAGGAGAGGTACCATATCCCAGCAAGGATCTCAATCAAAGTAGCTCTGAGGGCCTCTCATTTTAGTATGAAATTTGCATTTTGAACTTGATATGTTCATCATTTTATATGTTCTTGCTTGTGTGTAACTGAGTCTTTAGCATATTTTAGGTTTGTCTCTGGTGCATGTGCTTGACATCTCATTTTATTGATGGATCTTTGAATATTTACGTATGTAGTTATAGTATGATGAGTGTAGAGTGTGTATATGCATGTTTCGTTTGCTTAGAGTAGAAGTTTGCACGTCTTAGAAATCAGAGCTGGCCTGGTGGTTAGGCGGCGCCTCTTCGTAGAGGCATCACCCCATCTCAGTGGGACGATCGCCTCATCAATGAGGTGATCGCCCCATTGACAGACCCTCAGGGAGCTTACCTTTTGAGTGCGTATTGCAAGATTTTTTCTCAAGATTGCAAAATCCCTGTTGATGAGGTGTCGTCTCTTCAATGAGGTGATCGCCTCATCTCAATGAAGCGATCGCCTCATCAATGAGGCAACTGCCTCATTGACAAGGTTAACCATTTCCTACTTTGTTTTGTTGATTATTTACTGTGATGCCTGCCTTAACATGTCCCCTTTTGACCTTAAACATGTCTATATGATTGCATGATGGTGACTATTTTGATTGTTCAACATTTTCTTTAACTCATAATGTGACTACCTCTTTGTAGGATCTCTTTGTAAATATCGTTATATGTGACTTCATTATTGTAAGAAGAAAGGCTAATCGTGTGATATTTGCAGGAATTACTTGATAATTTCTGTCGTCAAGCAATCACTTTTGCTATTTATCCTTTGTATATTGCTATCTTTATGTTATTTTAGTAGTTTATTTCGATATACGTTTGATTTTTTTTTTTGCATATTATTTCGTTTATTTGATTAAAAAGTGTTGTAATCCTTAATCCCTTCCCCCTATTTAATTTTGAATGTATGGTTGTAAATTATTATTTATTTTATTTACTGTGTTTTTTTATCTGAATGTTGGAACATAAAGGCATGAAATTGGACTAATGTGCAAACTCGGACTTAATTATAAAATCTGGCAATTATCCAAAGGCAATTTCATTACTTATGGTAAATGAGGAAATAATTAAATAATTAAACGGTAATAAAATGCAAAACACAAATGGAGGCCAACCGCAAGGTTGGGTGAGCATTCAAACGCTCATACCCAGTTTCTGAACCTGATCTCTGATGACGGCTTCTGGGAACCTCCGTGGGATCCAGTTACTGTAAAGTATGTCCCGGCTTTTATCTGGGTGGCGACTCGATCTCCGAATAGGCCCATGACCTATATCGTATTTCCTAGTGGGCCTCAAGCCCACACAGTGCCGTGGTCGCCAAACACTGGGGTGCGCACTAAATCCTGCCGCCTACAATATCATATCAAACTTTTAATAATGAATATAAATTCAATTAATAGTATAAATTTATGTACAATATAAATTCCTGAATTTTCATTTTGGACTATATTATATCAATTAGTTCCAAACGAATAGAATCTTCATATTGAATCATCCCGAAAAATGGTATGGTATTGGTATGGATATTTTTGAATTTGGTATTGGTACTGGAGATTTAATTTAAAAAATTCTCAAACATTGGTATGGATACAGAGATTTTAAATCCCTGGATTCCTTTGTACTGTGTACACCCCTAGTTGACATTGATGTTGTGAGGGAGGTAGTGCAGGAACTCTATAGCACAAGCCTCAAACAGATAAGTCAGCTCAAGTTTCATAAATCATGCCCAATTACCATTGACAAAGATAACCTATACCCAAGAGAATATAGAATCCTTGAGTTCATACTTTTTTCTAGAGAGGAAGAACTTAACTTTGGAATATATTGCTAAGTTCACTATACAATATGGTGAATTAGAAAATTATAAGAATATATATAACTTTAAATTAAGATTATTTACTGACTGGTACTACTTTCACTTAGTATACAACACTAATAAGGAACTTTATATTTACATGGCAATAAATGGAGAGAGCTTTTTATATATAGTTTTTCAAAATGGAGCCAGAAGTATGTGTGTAAAACTGTTAATAATGACACATAAATTTTAAGAAAACGATGATTCATTTATTACACAATTGAAGAAAATAAGGAGCTATTATAAGATCTTCTTATTAAAGACAAAGTATGTGAAAATGGCTTAAAAGGGATAGGAAATAAAGTTACAAAAAAAGTTTAGACACTTTTATGAACTTTTAGCAAAAGTAACAAAGTATCAGGAGCCCTTTATGAGGAAACCTATAGAAGAAAAACAACCATGGGAATATATTTTTAGGATGTTTATGGTTTTAAAGTTATTATAGCAGATCTCACTACCTAGAGATTTCATATTTGTCCCTTACTTATAAAGAAGATATCTAATATGTGGAAGAAATCTCATGCCATAAATGCTCAACCACAATATACATTTGAGGTGTCCAAAACTAAGCAGATATTTGATTTTCTGATGAAAGAGAAATTTATAACTTTTCCTACTGATTACAAGGCTTTAACAAATGAAGAATTAAAAGGAAAGGAATATTATAAGTATCATGACTCTTATAATGATTCAATTAAAAATTATTAGTCTTTTTAGAAATATTGTATAGGATAGAATTAACAAAGAAGTTCTAAAGTTCTTTAAGAAAAAGGAGACAATGTTGGTGGATGAAGATCTTTTTCTTTAAATGGCTACTATCCATACAATAAATTTTGATATGCATTCCCTTATCAATCACAAAAGCAGAGTGCATAAGGAAATTAAGAGGAAGAGAAAGTCACTTTTAAAAAAAGTATGGGTTAGGAAGTTAGAAACTCAAAAGAAAGTAGAGGGTTCCTTAAATCAAGAAGGTTTTTGTAGAGTTCAAAGGAAATAAACTCAAAAAAGATTCAAAGATATGTGGTTCCCTTAAATATGGCTCTATAAGATCAATGGCACAAAGTTGAACATAAAAAGTTCCCTTAGTCTCTGATCCCAAACTCAAAAAAGGAGATTCTAAAAGTAGAAAGATTTGAAGAGGAGACTCAAAGAACTAGAGCTTTCATTACATGCATCCATATAAATTCAAAAGGCAAGCCACTAAAGATGTGAGTGGTTTTCCTTAGTATTCTTCAGTGTCAGTGTGAGTGGTATTCTATCATCGCTCTAGTAGTGCTCTTAATGCCACTAGATTACAAGTTTGTTGATTTTTAAAGGGAAGAATGGAAAAAACACCATATCAAAACCAATAGTGGAAATCTGGGCTTGTATTGAATTCGAAAGTTATTCATACCATACCTTAGCTTGCCTTAGGTCTTCATTCCCTCTTATAGTTGCTTCTTAACTTCTTTGAAACACCAAAACACCCCAAATCATTACCCAAAGATTGTATATAGAAAAATCGAGATGTTTTTAATAAAAAGTATGATGAATAATCGATTTTGAGTGATGAATAAACTGGCTTTTCATCCCTCAAATTGGACATTCACTTTCTAAACCAATTTAGAAACATAAGAAAAATCAACTAAAAAACTACCTAAATCGATTATGCATGTATGAAAACTGGATGTTCATCATTTTTTGCTGAAACTTTCATCCAAATTCACAAAATCTCAACCAAAACACATCTTAAATATCAAACCTAACCTAAAATGAGTTCTAAAGTGCTTGGGAACTACAAAAAATAAGAGAATTATAAAATAACTAAAGAATTACAAAATAACTAACCTAATATGAGTATATGTGGTGTGACATATCATGGAGCAGAGGAAGAGATTCACCATGTAGTAATTTTATATTCGAAAGTTGCATGCCTCTTTATTTGATTGACAAAGGATGTACTAAAGCACGTCTAAAAGGATAAGGGGTACTCTATTGTGCCATTTGAAAACTATAGAATAATATAGAGAAGTTAATAAAGTATACGTATAACCCTGGTGATTTAATTTCAATCAGATTTTGCTTGAGGACTAGTGATGGCTGTATGGTCTTTTTAATCACATTTCACTCGAGACCTAATAATGCTAAATAGACCAAAAGCCGATTTTAAAATACAAATTGTTAAAACACAATAAGCTGGTTGTATAGTAAAAATTATTGAAACACTACAAGTTCGTTGTACATAAAAAATTGCTGAAACATTATAAGTTGGTTGTATAGTAAAAATTACTCAAACATTGTAAGCTGGTTGTACAACACAAATTATTGAAACACCATAAGTTGGTTGTATAATAAGAAATGCTAAAAAATATAAGTAGGTTGTATAGAAAAAATTATTAAAACACCGTAACCTAGTTGTATAGCAAAAATTATTGAAATATTGTAATATGGTTGTACTGTAAAAATTATTGAAATACTTTAAACTGATTGCGCAAAAAAAATTGCTAAAGCACTGTGAGGTAATTGTATAACACAAATTATTGAAATACCTTAAGTTAGTTGTATAGTAAAAATTATTGAAACACTATAAGCTAGTTGTATAGTAAAAATTGTCAAAACACTATAAGTTGATTGTACAACACAAATTGTTGAGACACCACAATCACGATTTCACTATCACAATCATATTATCAAATTACATTTATAGCACTAACCTTTGTTTTCAAGTTTGAGTTTGCATGAACTTGAAGGAGATTGCAAGCAAGAATAAGCTCATGTATGATCTATGAAATCGTCAAAGTATGTTCTATGCTTTATCAGAATTTGTGTGTTGCAACCTTGACATTAAATAAAAAATTTTCTCCTTAAATGTTCTTGGTAAAACATAAATTCCTCCAAAGCATAGGCCAAATTGTTAGGGTCATTTTTCAAAACCATGAAAGTCAATGTTGAGAATATGAAAATATCTTACCATGATGATATTAATGAAGATAAACCCTTATCAAGCCATTTCAAACCTAATAGAGACACTAAAACCTTACTCGATTGCCAATTAAACCTTACATAAATCAAATTGAACCATAAATCAACCTTAAACCAACCTTAATAAGGTGTGAAAGAGGTTTTGAAGCTTGAAAGAGAAGGGAAGTGGTATGAGTAGTGTCTTTTGTGTCAATAAGTGAAACTCTAAAAAAAGGGTTTTTTTTTTTAAATTTGTTTTAGTGTTTTTCACATTGATTTTTTTTATTTTGAGAGCCTTAGTTTAACCTTAAAAAACCTCAGAACATAAAATCAAATTTTGGTTAATAATTTTTCAGAGGTTAAATCGAGCTCCCAAAGTCAAATTTTAGTTTGAAACTTTCTTTTAAAATTATAGTGTATCATTGGGTTCCTTTTAGCAAAAAGTAAAAAATTTAACTTGTAGTGGTCAAAATAGGTCCCACAAATGTTCATCTCATAACTTTTCTCCTAACTTAGACATTTATCATAAAATGTGCTCTCCAAGTATATACTATGCCAAATGTCATTTTAAGAGAGGAGGAGAATATTCATTTTACACTAAACCTTAGATTTTTTAAACTATTTACTTCTTTTGCCAAGAGGAAAGAGGGGTGAGTCTAATGGAGATTAATAAAGGAAATGAAAATCTCTCCAAAGTTATAAGTGTAAGGACAAAAATAAAAAATTGATTGAAAATAGCAAAACTGAGACATCCTTCTAACTCTATAATCATTCTCTCAAATTCATATCTAAAAAACACTCAAAAGAGCATCAAAAAAATCCTAATAAGCCATCTTAATTCTAACAAAAAACTTAATAAAAAAACCTAAAATCAACCCCAAAATAACCATTTAAACCGTATTAAGCTTTTAAGTTTTAATCTCATTATATCGATTTTATTTCTTTTTTTTCGATGAGTTTTGATTTCAATTATAGGGCTAATCACTTTCAAAAACATCTCCTTAATCTTATTTTAATCAAACTTTGAGGTTTAAGGTTTGAATTTTTGAATTTTTATTAAGAAAACTAAGTTTAGGAGCCATTACGCCGTAGATGGTCGGATTTGGCTACTAAACAACTGGTCAGCCATCCATAGCCTAATTTTGGCCTTATTTGCACTCTTGGTTGGCTCTTCTTCATATTAATTCTAGCTAGATAGGCCCCAAAATTGGTTGTCCCTTCCTCTGTGTCAAACATGACTCTAATGGTGGACTTCGAGGTTACTAAGTGTTTAAGGATGTTAACATAACATTAAAGCATTTGTCATAGGTCCTATGGTTATTTTATTGAGGCTTTTTATATTTATTCTTATTTTTAAAGATTTTTTTTTTGATTTTCTACTGTTGTCTTCCTCTTTGCTAAATTATTTCTCAATTTGATTTTGATTCTTGATGTAGCTATAATGTTGAAAACCATATATATATATAATGCAAGAAATGATGTTAATGCATATGCATGATTCACACAAGCATTAATAAATATGAGGTACAAATAAATATGATCCATGATGCAAGTTGGGTGCATACAATCTTTGGGGTTCATACAGGAATGACAATGATGCAAGCTAAGGTGTATGAATAATGCATCTAGGAAATTAAAAAATGAAGCATACACATGTTAATGATATGTAATATATATATATATATATATATATATATATATATATATATATATATATATATATATATATATATATATATATATATATATTCTGTTATCAATCTCTAAGCTCTTAATCTTAAGTTACTAACTCTACTAACTTGTTACTAACATATAATATATATGACTCTTATTCATCTTATTTTGATTGTTATAACTCATATTGGTATCTTATACTTGAAATATACCAAAAAATAAACTAAAAGTATTCCATTTATGTTTCATTACATATGCTTTTGTAATTGTGTAATATATGTGTAATTTCACTTTTTATTATATTGATTGTTACTTTCCTTACAATTGCATTTGAAAATTAATGTTGACTTATCTTTCTTTAAATATTTCATATCATGATGATTAAATATTTATAATTATTAAGTGGATTTTGGTCCCTTTATAAATTTTCCATGAATAAAATAAATACATTCTAAGCATCTTAATTTTTTTACCATCTCAATCTTCTATTTGTTATTTTCTTATTTTTGATTTTTATCAAGTGTTGATATATTCTTTTTAACATCTATCTTCCATTTATAATTGTTTTTAATAATCAAATTGATTATTAACAATGTTTTCCATATATTTTATAAATAATATATTTTCCTTTTTACATTAATTTTACTTATTTAAGTTCAAATTTAATAAAAAATCCAATTTTATGCATCTCATTTTAATATTTTTATTTTTATCTAAGATCTTCATTTATAATTTATTTTTGTTCTTGCGTTTTAAAGATCATTTTGTGTATGATAAGCAATAATGTATAATGTTGAATTATCCTAGCCAAGGTGCAAAATTCACATTTTAAGCGCTAAATTGATGAATAATTCGTGTTATAAATTAAGGGTTTCAACATATCTAAATGAATTTTTATTAAAGTATTTTCTTAATTTTGTTTGGCATAATACATTCGTGACAATGGTAGGGTGGAGACTCCAAACTTATGAGATCTCATCAAGTTTATATAAGGTTCTCATTATTGATGCTAGGGCATAAACTTGGCACTATTTGGATCACTTTCCTTTTTTCTTATTACGAAAAAATAGAGAAAAAGTGAGGGAAGTACTAAAAGAGTTTTTAGGATGGCATAAATAGTCTTACAACCTTAGAACCCAGCTAGGAGAAACAGAGAGTTGCCATATTGCTCAAGAAATTATCTATTTGGGGACTAGGTAAACTCAATTCCCTCACTTGGAACCAAATTTGCTTGTAGGATAAAACATTAGGTTTGGATGTCAATGTCAGTAGAAGCATACTCTTTACATTTGAAGCATGCCCATATTGCTTGGATGCTAAGCAAGGTCAACCTTACTAGTTGATATGGTGCTTTAAAGAAATAAGTACTAATTTGAAATAACCATTACATGCAAATGCAAACACAATACACATATACATAAAACATTATCACAAAAATACATATGAATACAGTATAATGCATGTACATTGCAAATTTTGATGCATGAACATAGCAAATAATGTAAGCACACTATCCTACTTGGCATTTATGAACATGTACGATCATGGTATTTAATTTCTAACTAACATGGAAAACATAGCATTACAAAAATTCTATATGACATGGTAACTATGACACAATTATAATAAAAACTATAAACATGCTTGAAATAAATAAATAAAATAAGTAAATAAATAAATGAAGGGAGAAATATGAGAAAGGCTAATGCTTTTGCGAACATCTCCTTAATGCTTTCTTAACTGAGATTTAAGGCTGAAAATTGAAAAACATTTTTAAAACATAATTATAATAAAGGATAAAAATGTTTGTAAAACTAAATAAAAAAACATTAATATTTAGGGCACAATTGGATTGTTTGATACCTCAACTTACAAGTTTGTCATTTCAACACTTAAACTTGCCAAACATGCACTAATTGAATGACATAATATATTTTGCCACCCCCTATACTTACCACTTTTTATTAGTTTGACATCTTTACTTTGCAGTTTTTTGTCAATTAAACTCTTATGATGTGACATACGTTGATTCGTTTTTACATGCCACATATATTAATAGGGGCTTAAAAATTATATTTTGGCAAGTTTTGGTGTTTAAAATGGTAAATCTATAAGTAAAGGTGTCAAATTGACAAAAAGTGGTAAGTATAATGGGCAACAAGGATGTTAAATAATAAACTAAAAGTGCAAGATTTAAACAAAGTGATATTAAACAAGCAAATAAAAGATAAACAAATACTCCAAAATTTATTTCCTTCAACTCCCTTTGTCTATGAAACTACAACTTCAGAAAATATCACCATAAAATCACTAAAATTCAACCAATATCCAAAAATGAAAATAAAATAAAGTAAAATAATGCAAAAATGATAATAAAATGATAAAATGAAATAAAATAAAAATAAAAATTATAGAAATTAAGTAGAAGAAAAAGTATATGCAAAATAAAAAAAAAATAGCTTTATTAAAAATGATTATTTTAGTCTTCAAAAGATTTACCCTTGAAGCATGCTTTGACAAATTTATGGTTTGATTTGGTGATTTAGATGCTAAAACCATAAAAAATGATATTTTTTTGAGTTATTAAGTGTTTGAAAATTTAGGTCTCCATGAGTCAATCACCTTATACGTAGGGGGGTTTAAAGCTTATTTAAATGATTTGTAGAGAGTCTTTTGACTCATCAAGTCATAAAAAATGTCTTTAAATTCATTCAAATTCTTAAAAAGTTATAAAAAATTTCAATAGTATGAGTTATCATGTGTACATGATGTATCCCTATAAAAGAATAGGGTGAGCATATATTCATGGCGTGCTTATGCAGGTCTTTATTGATGCAATGCAAGATGATGCCAAAGAATGTGGGTTAGTGAATATTTTATATATGTATGTCATATATGCATGATTAACATTTTAAGAGAATTGGTTAGCATTTCTATAGACGACGGTGTTTAGCGCGCGTCCAAGATTTTAGCAACCGCGACATTGTTTGAGCTTAGGGCTCTAGAGAACACACTAACCACTGTCACAAAGACACGGCGTGGAGATGAGGAGTCGCCACTCAGGGTAATAACTGGGACAATTGAAAAGGTGGTACTCGATTCCTTAAAAGAAAGCTAGCACCACAACCAGGAGATTCTGGATATGGAATACTAACTTCTTTCAGTCTTGTGTTCATTTAGAATTACTTTATGAATTATTATCTTATCCTTATTTACATGAAATTTCATATAAACCCAAAACAATAAACTCCAAGGTAAACTAATCATGAAATATACAAGAAAATAATGCATTCAACCACATAACCCCTAAGTTAGTCTAATTTACATGGATTTTAATTAAATAAGTTAAATCTACATGTTTTAATGTATAAGTGGAACCTAAAGACCTAATTCCTTTTGATTTTAATTAAATGAACCTACGTCTATGTATTTTAATAAAAAAATGGGCCTAATTCTACATGTTATGAAGGCATTTAAATTAGTGGGCTTAATTGTACATGTTTGAATTTAATAATGATCTTAAATCTACAACTTATGAAAAAGGGCTTAAATTAAGTGAGCTAAGTCTAAATTAATTAAATTAAATTAGGTGGGCCTATGTCTAATTAACTAAATGGGCCTAAGGATATTTCTAATCTAAAATCTAATTAATTATGAGCCTAAAATTATATTTTAATTAATTAAATCAAATTAATTATTAAATGAGATATGCTAAAAGAATTACCTAAACCTAAATAAATAAATCAAGACCTAAAGTGGGCTTAAGGCCCAAAACATACAAAAATAATGAATAAACCCAAAAACAAATAAAAGTATAAAAGAAACAATTAAATAAGATCAAACAAATAATTAAATTTATTCCTTACTAAAACCCTAATTTTATTAACATGCAACCTAAATTAATCTACTTCCTCTATTGATTTTAAATAATTACCAAATTGAAACCTAATTTTACTAACCAATTTAATCAAAATAAACATACAACCACACACATAATTTTATTATTCCCACTATTGGGGCTATTACATTAATTCATAAAATAATTAATAAAATAAAAACAATAAATAAAAATAGAGATAAAAAATAAAATAAAACCCTAGAAACTAAGTCTTTATGAGGATTTATCCATAGTCTTCTATGGACTTCTCATGAAATTCATCCCTCCCACATGATCATCATACGTCGTCCTCCATAATCACCACAAAACAAGATAAAATAATGATTAATGAATAAATTATGATAATAACTTTTAAAAAAATAAAAATAATAATGTAAAATAATCAAATAAATAAATAATGAAATAAAGAATAGGAGAAGATGATATGCTTATGGATGATTTAGAGTGCTCCTCAGATTGATAGTTCACCGTTCTTGACAAATCTTCGAATCTTTCTCCTTAAAAATTCTTCACGAGTCTTGAATTGATCGTTAAATCAAAAGGAATTTTAGTAAAATTCAAAAGCAAATCATGATTTTCCTTTTCTCTTCCATTTCTTCTCTTTCTTTTTCTTTTTCTTTCTACGTCCCTTTTTTTTTCTACTACTTCCATTCCTTTCTTTTTATAGTAGAACTAGGAAGTCTAACCCTAATCCTAATGTGATTTTAACTCCTAAAGTGTATTTAGGAATTTTAAACCAATTAGGAATGAATTAATTAGGAAGTTTAAACCAATTTGGATTGAATTAATTAGGAAGTTTAAAACCAATTAAAACACTAAATTGGAAGTAATAGGAAAACGGAAGAATTTAATTTCGATCGGGATTGTGTAATTCCGATCGGAATTATATAATCCCGATCAGAATTGTTGTAATTCCAGTCGGAATTATGGAATTTCGACGCACTCTTTTTTTTTTAACATTTAATTACAAAAAGGCCCCCAAAAAAATTTAAATTTTGCAATTAGGTCCTAAAAAGGACTTTGCGATTTAGTCCCTGAAAACATTAAATCCTTCCTTTAAAATCCTTTAGAATTTTTTAAGGATTAAGTTTTGAAGACATTTTCATCACTGGAGTCCTTTGTTACATCCATAACATATCATCTCGAAATTGGGTGTCTACAATTTCCTACACAGGGAACAAACTAAACACATGTAATCACTCCTTTCCAACCTTATTACTTATCAAGGTCAAAGCATTTTCTGTTCCTAGGTGGGTTTTGATCTTATAGCCATCAGGGGACTATAGGTTTGCACTCAAACTAGGTTGTTTCAACTTACTAAGACATGATACAAAGGATAAACCAAAGGGTGTTTTCACTGTGAGTCCAAGGTAAATGCATAATATTTGCATAAGAAACATACTGCAAATGTCATAAATGATGTTTTTAGTTCTTGTGCACCCATTTGCATAGGAACTATGGTTAGTATAAGGGATCCAACCACATGTATATTAGGTCAACATTTAATACATTTATCAAGGGCTATATAGAATTCATCCCAAAGTTTAACATTTGTTTCTTTTAAAAGCAAGTATTTATAATCTAGTAAAAACTCTTCACTTATTTGCTAAATCTGAAAAGAATATATGGGTGATATTTTGTAGGTTCTATCATCAAAAGTTATCACTTGATAATTTTTACAAACTATTCAAATTAAGGTGCATGATTCATACCATGCCTTGTGCTTCCGGGATCACACAAGGTTAATGAGAATCACGTGTGACTTAGTATGCATAGTCTATAAAATTTAATGAAATAATATCAAATGATGATAGAAACTAAAGAATATCATATCATTTGTAAATTTTAAGTTAAGCAAAATATTATAGAAACTAAAGAATATCATATCATTGGTAAATTTTAAGTTAAGCAAAATATTATTAGGATAGGGTAATCATATAAGAGCTGAGTGAGGCCTTAGTGGAAATTTCTACTAGTTTATCTATATAGATCGAGTCAGGGTGAAAGGCTAAGGGTTCCATTAGAAAGAATGCCCCCCATGACTAGGGTTAACAAACTCTGGTCAGTGAGTCTAACATCTTTTGATAACTCATAAATGAGTTGAGGCTAAAGGTGATGAATCTAAATTAGTCACCATATGGCTTGAGTGGAATCATGATGGATCATTTTCCATCATCATCGACTGATGTGTTATGTTCTGTGATGTGTTATGCAATAAGTAATGATGAAGAGCTGCATATGATCAAGTATTATATAATAAGAAATAACCATTTTTGAAATTAGCCTCTCGAATTTGATTCTCCATTAAAGTCGCCATTGTGATGAACCAAAATGTTTTTATTTATGTTGAGGGACATTATTTTCCATTTTCTAGATGCAAGACTTTTTGATTTGGTGTGGAGTTGCCACCTTATCGCTTAAAAAAAGTAAGGGACAAAATTGGGTCACTCAACGATTATCGTCGCAGCAAAGATTCTAGGTCCGAAAGGTTGCATATATTTTTTTAGCTATTTCTCGTTATATAATTTTCATCATATGACTATCACATCAATTTAGTATTAGAATGAAAATTTATACACATACACACACAACATATAATAAAGAAATTATTTACAATTATTACATGGCTTTCCTAGTAAAATACACTAAAAAGAGAAAATTTAAGAAAATGACAATTTAGTCCTAAATCTAGAAAACACCTACAAAGTAGAAGTTAGCACATGTATATATCCATGGAACACATAAATTCAATAAGGAATAGCAAAAAAGCTCAAAATGCAAATATCACGTAAAAATGACATGTAATGATGAAATTCACAATATAAGTAAACACAATTATAATATTTTCTAACAACATAAAATATAAAATATAATTATTGGGAAAATAAGCAAAATAGTTGAAAATAGGTTGTTTTGACATCATTGGACCAAAAGAATGAGGCTCTACCTGAGAATGTATTTTTTAAGAGATTTATAATGTAAAATTATTTATTTCAATTTTTAACCTTTTGTTGACTCTATACTAAAAGTTATATTGGTTAAATGAATGTTGAGAAATTGTGGATCTCATATACTCACTATAACTTCAATATGGAGCCAAGAAGATGTCAAATTAGATGCAAAATGATACATGAAGCATAATTAAAAGTAAAAATGATGATATAAATGATTTTTAGCCCATAATACTTATTTCATGTTAATAATGCTTTTTTGAGATAGAATATGAAAATATGATTTTTGATGCTAAAATGAGAAATTATGACAAAATTCATAAAATGATTAACAAAATCTCAATCTATAATCCTTATTCAAATCAAAATATATAAAATACTATTTTTAATAAAAATACAATGAACATGCAATTTTGGTGGTGAAAGTGCAGAAAATCTATTTTGACATGCAAAAAAAAAAAAGATATTTTTATGGTAAAATGCAATTTTGATAAAAAAAAATGTAATTTGATGAAATTGATGCAAAATATACACAAAAATTTTATTATAAAACAGTTTTCTTTTAAAAAAAAATCATGTTCTCAGTGTAGAGAAAACAAGAAAAACAATAAAAATTAAACAAAATCATGAAAATGAATATTCACATAGCAAGCAATATGACCAGTCTCATTACACAAATACACTAATTTCTCAAATTTGCTAGCAACATAAAAAATTAAAAGAGAGAGTTGGAGAAAAAGAGAAAATTCAAAATTAATAGAAAACTAAAAGTGCAAAAATAGTTATTTTGGTCCTCAAATTGTCGACTAAGATGATTTTAAGAACCTGAAGTACTAGCTTTATGTATGTGATTTACAAGCTATCCTTGTCAAAATTATGTCTAAAAATTATGTGTAGATTTAGATCTTGTTACCTTTGGAGTGCGCTTTGACAAAGATGTGTTCGAGTTTGGTTATAAAGTTGAGTTTAAAAATTGCTAAAGCAAGAAGAGAAAATAGGCTAGGAGTGTTTAAAATAGGTTTCCCAAGTCTTCAAACTAGTAGAGTTTCATTATCGTGTCCTAAAAGTCCCTTCAAATGCTAATAGTGCTATTTATAGACATAGGTGTGGAGAAGGTTCATACGTGTGACTCACACACAAAGAGTGTGTGATTTGCATACAAAGCATATGTGATTTGCGAGTTCATAGTGTGCAAGAGAGTGGTGCACGCATGAATGTGCGTGTGAGTGCTTCTGTGTGCAAAATTCATAAGTCATATACTTAGTGTGCGTGACTTGCACACTTGAGTTCATTATTCACATGCATGAGCATGTGATTTTGTCGAGTTGGAGTAGATTAAAAATTAATAATAAAAATAATAGCATGTGAAAAATGGGACAATAAAATAATGAACCAATAAATATTTTTCACTAAAATATTTCACTATTATAAAAATAAAATAAGTTATTTTCAATCAACACTTTATTAAATACTCACACTACCATACCCCTCACTTTGTATCACTTACAACATACTCACTCATAGTATACACACTCATAATTGTTCTCATTTATTTTTCACTCACTTGATACCATGCATTTTACAAACTATGATGTATGGTATTTATAATGTTCCTCTTACTAAAAATTCCAATGGTTATAATTCATTATAAATATAAACCATTGTTTTATATATTAAATGTTATTTAAAGAAAGACTAAAAATATATTTCAAGTTTTTTATTCCAACATTCTTAGTAATGACTTTAACACTCCCCCTCATTACTAATATCCTTAATCCCTTTTCTTAGAGTCATGCAGAGTTTTTTATGAAAATTTTCTAATTTTTCACTATTATGTCCTTTAGTGACAATATTTTTTAGTTGTTCTTATGTCTTTATCTGGGTTACCTTGATCTCCCCTGTTAAGGTTTTTTCATGAATAAAATGATATTGCACCTCCACATGCTTTGTTCTAGCATGAAACACTTGGTTCTCAACTAAACAAATATCTGATTGATTATCATAGGATATTGGTATTGGATATTCAACTAGTTGATATAAATTCTCTAACAACTGTACTAACCACGTACTTTTTTAAGCTGCCATTGTTGCTGCACAATACTCAACCTCTATTGTTCAGAGTTACATTGTTGGTTGTCTTTTGCTATGCCAAGTAACAACTCAATAACCTAAACTAAATGCATAACTAGTCATTAGTCTTTGTTATCATAATTGCCAGCATAATCAGCATCGCAATATCCTTCCAATTTGCAAGTCATATTACTTTTATAAAATAACCCAAGATCTAGTGTTCCTTTAATGTACCTTAAAATTCTTCGAGCTACTTCCAAGTAAGGCTTTTTAAGGTTTTATGTAAATCAAATGACTACTCCAACTACAAATATAATATCTAGCCTTATTAATGTCAGATAGATTAGACCATAAACTATTTATTGATAGATCACTAAATCTTCCAAATCTTTGCCTTTTGTAATGCTCAATTTAGAGTTCACCCCTATCGAAAGAGCAAGAGGTTTGTAGTCAAGAATTCCATACTTTTAGAGAAGATTTATTATGTATTTCTCTTAACATAAGAATAATATTTCCTTTGTGTACTCCACTTCTAATCCAAGAAAGTGATTAAGCTCCTTAAGTTCTTTCATCTAAAATTAGACTAATAATTTTTTGAGTCTGGTGGATCTCATTAACATTATCTCCAATGATGATGAGATCATCAATATAAATAAGAATTATTGCTAGCTTCCCTTCTCAAGCTTTGACAAATAAACTTGAATTAGCTGGTGCAACGTTATAGCCGCTATGGATGACAAACTTAGCAATCTTACCATACCAAGCTCTAAGGGCTTGCTTTAACCCGTATAGTGCCTTCTTTAATTTTTAAACATACTCAAGATTAAGCTTGCTTTCAAATCCTTTAGGCTGCTCCATGTACACTTCTTAATCCAACTCTCCATTCAAAAAGGCATTTTTGACATCCATCTACTACAAGTTCCAAGATTTACTTACAACAAGTGCTAGGAAAACATGAACATTTGTAATCTTAGCCACTGGACTAAATGTTTCATCATAGTCTAATCCATACTGCTATAAGAATCCTCGTGTTACCAAACAAGCTTTATATCTCTCAAATTGAACCATCTGGACGAGTCTTGATCTTGTACACCCATTTGCATGAAGTGGGCTTCGCATCTCTAGGTTTTGGCACCAACTCCTAAGTTTGATTTTCAATAAGGGCTTTGATCTCCTCTTCCATGGCTTTTATCCATTCAACTTTTTATGATGCCTCCTCAAAGGATGTTGGTTCTTTTTTTTTTCTTCCGCCATTGCAACATTAGCATATTTGGGATTTTTCTTTTTCACCCTAGTTCATCTTCTCAATTGTATTGGTGATATTGCATATTCTATAGGTTATTCTTTTGGCATCTCCATTGTTGGTTGGTCTTTATCATTTATTCTTTAACACACACTAGTCTACCATGGCCTTTCTTGAAGTTGAGACTGTGTGATAGGCTCTGAACTTTAATGAAGTTTAATTGACTGTTCCTCACAATTTTCATGCAATTATTCTACTTTATTAGAGTGAGGAAGTGCAACATATTCTGGTGTCCACCATGATGATGTCCCATCAAATACAACATTTCATAAGACATAACATTTGCCAATTGTAGGATCATAACATCTCCATCCTTTTTTGTTTTAATCATAGCCCACAAAGATATATCTAATTGCCTTCTTATTGAACTTGCTATGTAGATGATTAGTTACAAATACATAGCACACATAGCCAAATACTTTAAAGTGCCTAATCATAGGTTTTATATTCCATAAATTCTCAAATGGAGACATAAATTCCATCTCTGGTTAAAGAAGTCTGTTAATTACATGTGCTGCTATTCTTATGCATTTAGTCCAAAATCTCCCTAGGACATTCTTGGCATGTAGCATACTCCTACATATTTCTATTAGATGCTTGTTCTTTCTCTTTGCAACACCATTTTGTTATGGTGTGTTTGGACAAGTCAATTATTGCCTAATCTTGCATTGGACAAGATAACTTGAGAACTCATCAAAGATGTATTCTCCCTATTATTAGTACAAAGGCATTAGATTTTATTCCCAATTTCACTTTTAATCATCAGCTTGAATTCTTTAAATTTTGCTAGAGTCAAATTTTTCTTTCATGAAATAAACTTAGACATACCTTGAATAATCATCAATAAATATCACCATATAGTGCATACCATTGACTGATGATTGCTTCACTTTGTAAACACACCAGAGTGGATAAACTCTAGTGGCTATTTGGCTCTAAATGATGACTCATAATATGAAAGTTTATGCGCCTTTCCATATGAACATTCAACATAAACCACACCAATATGAATATCAAGATTTGGTAGCCCTCTTAATGAGGATTTGCTCAACATCATCTTTAACTTATGATAATTGACATGTCCTAGTTGTGCATGCCATAAGTTAGTTGTATCATCGCCTTTTATCTTCTCTATATAAGCATCTTCTGCTAATAAGATGTATATAGAATCCACCTTCTATCCCTCCATTATTGGTATGTCAACTATTTTGATTTATTGACAAACCTTGACATCTTTAAGGCCAAACACAACAAAGTTACCAAAATCAATCAACTTTAAAATTGATAGAAGATTCTTTTTTATACTTGATACTTTGTACATATCCTTCAACTGCACTTGTTATTAATTCGAATATGAAGTGATCATTATGTCACTAATGTGAGTAATTGGTAGTTGCAAGTTATTTACAATTACTATAACTTGCTTGCTTTTATACTCTGAAGCATTATGGAGCTTCCTTCTATCTCATGTCATGTGATTGGAATAAATGGAATCAAAGATCTAATACTTCTCATAATTAATTCTATGAGAACTCGAAGCACTAGATGCCTAGTCCTCTTTTTCTATTGTGGTAGCCATAAAGCTAGGAACTTCTACAATCTCTGAACTAGAACACTCTTCCACTTGCATTGATTCCATAAATAATGCTTCAGTATCCCACTCTAGTTCATCCTGGTGGCAATTATTTATTGTTGTTGTATTACTTTGAACAACCCTCTTCTTAGACTATTGGTGTAGTGTCCTTTCTTGCCATAGTTGAAACACTTACCATTCTAACATCTAGAATTCTTAGACTATCGATTGTTGTGTTGTTGCTTTTATTGAGCCCCCTTTAAGTGGACATTGCCTTATGTCTTCCCTCTATTACTACCATACTGTTGATTTTTCTTCTTATTGATGAAGACTGCCACCTCTTCAGTATATAAGGAGACTCTGGCCATTTGTTTTGCTAGAGTTTCTTAACTTGCCATTAAATTCTCCAACTCTTCAATAGAGGGTTGTGTTGGCCAACCTTGAACTATAGCCATAAAAATATGGTACAAATGTTGTAGTCCATGAATGATGATTCTCCTCATCGTATTGCTAGCTATTCTGGAAGCCTTATCTAACTCAATAATTTTTTAGCATAGGGACTTCACCTTGGTAAAATATTGACTAATTGTCATATCCTTTTATGGGATAGACATTAGTTCATTTCCAATAGTTGAAGTCTAGCATCATTCTTCTTTGAGAATTATAGAGCAAAAGAATTCTAAGCTTCTTTTGTTGTAGTAGCATCTCTAGTCAGCTCTATCATCTCCTCTTTAATAATTATTTTGATAGTGAATGTGGCATTTCTAATTTTAATTCTCCATTTTTTAAGATTGCCAACATCATCATCTGGTGGTGGTGATGTAGTCTTAGTCCTAGTAACAACCTCCCAGAGGTCTTAACCTTACAAGTATGCCTTCATGCAAGTCCTCTATATGCTATAATAATAATTATTATTTAATTTTTTAATAACACCAACATTACCAGATTCAGCTATAATGACTTGAATTTAGTAGCCTCGTGTTTCACTAAGCAAGTGTGGCTTGAAACTAATGAGCTTCACAGTTCTAAATTATGCATGTGCAAAATCTCCCTATACAACTACTTTTGTACGTAAAATGCTAGTAGTCAAACCCTCAAACGAGTAGGCTCTGATACCATTTATCAAGTTGGAGTAAATTAAAAATTAATAATAAAAATAATTATTAGCATGTGAAAAATGGGACAATAAAATAGTGAACTAATAAATATTTTTCACTAAAATATTTCACTATTACAAAAATAAAACAAGTTATTTTCACTCAACATACAACACTTATATTTTTCTTTACTACTCATACCTCACTTTGTATTACTTACAACATACTCACTCACAACACACACACTCACAATTATCCTCATATATTTTTCATTCACTACATTTTACAAACTATGAAGTACAATATTTATAATGTTCCTCTTACTAAAATTTCAATGGTTATAATTCATTATAAATATAAACCATTATTTTATATAATAAACATTATTTAAAGAAAAACTAAAAATATATTTCAAGTTTGTTATTTTAACATTATTAGTAACGACTTTAACAAAATCATGTGCATGAGTGTGTGGGTCATGAATTGGAATGCGTGGGTGATGAACATGCACTTTTTAAGCGTTCTTAGGGTTTTTAAAAGTTTAAAAAAGTGTTTTTAAACTTATAATTTAATGAATTAATCATCATTTTCAATAATGTTTGATCTGGTCTTAAGGAAACGAGTCTCGGTGTATCAAGTTACTTGTTTAGGTAGTTATGCTCTTACGATGATCACCTAGAGCATACGACTTGCTATTCCAAGGTTTCAATTCATAAGATTAAATCTCAATCAATTGAATCAATAATAAATTCATCATCTCAAGACTCTAGTTTAGGGTTTAGGTGGTTTAGTTCTTCTATTTAAGGTTTTGTGAGTGACCTTCTTTGTTTGTAAGAGGAAGAGCACTTTTGTGTTATTGTGATTTTATGTGGGTCTTTTCATTTTTTAGGGACATGGCAACTTTACCAAATAAGGACAAATGATTGGTCTCAAGGGGATGAGAAACTTTTGATTTTATGGAGTCACCATCCAATTTTTAGAAAATCAGGAAAAGAAAGGGACAACATTGAGTCACTTAGTGAGTATTGTCCCCAATAGAGATTTTTGAGTTTGGGAGATCGTATATAATTTTTGACTATTTCTCATTATACGATATTCGATGTATAGCTATCACAACACCCTAGTTTCAGTAATGACAGTTTATATAGCATTCACACATTACATCAGATAATATAGGATAATAAGGCTGAAAATTTTATTACATCGCTTTACTGATAAAATGCATATGAAAAGGAAAAGATTGTAGAAAAGTAAATATAATATAGTTAATCTGCAAGGATAACACAATCATTTATATAGCTTATGATAGGATGATCATGCTTACAATGATTATTTATGCTATAATGTTGAATGATGATAATATAAAGGATGCATGAGGTCATCACTAGACCAAGAGCATGATGACTCTATTCCAGGACATGAAATTTTTCATATTATTGATGTTTATGATGTGATTTCATGATTCCAAAAATAGAGGATGTAGAGTGATGATGTAAAATGAGCATAGTAAAGCATATATTATTCACATAGCATGTAAGATTGCTAGTCTCATCACACAAGCACAATAATATTCCTAAATGCTGGCAACAGTAAAATAAAATGCAATGCAGTAAAATAAAGGTGCAAAAATAATTGTGTGGTTCTCAGACTCGACTAAGCTTGTGTGAGCTTTAAATCTTTAGCTTCAAGAGATTAGTAAGCTTTCCTCGTCGAGAGATTCAAAATGACAACAAAATAATGCTAGATTGTATATCTTTGAAGCGTGGTTTGACAAAGATGAGGTTGGGTTTAGTGGAAAAGGGATCTAACAACCTAAGGGAAAGGCTGTGGGAGAGGAAAAGCTATACGGAGAGGGATTTCATGCGCCTTCAATCAGACTGACTCTTGAGTGTATATGTGTTTCTACTTGCTTCCCCTCCAAAATAGGGTGTAGAGGGGTCTATTTATAGGAAAAAATGTGTAGAATGAGGTAGTGTAGGCATGGTCATGTGCTTATAAGGGGATTTTTATGCATGGCCATGCGAAGTGCACATGGTCATGTGCTTGGCGTATGGCCACGCGTGTACGTGTGCATTTCACACGGACTTCGATGCTCTACATGCTCTTCTCGAGTTCTATGTGCACTATTCTAGGGTTGGTTTATAAGTTTTTAGGCCTTTTAGACGTATTTTCAAAGTCCATTTTGCCAAATTCAACTTTGATTTTAGCATATGACACCTAGGGGTGGTTATGCGCACTTCTAAGTGATATGCGCTGATACTCGAGTTGTGTTGGACTATTTTAGGACCACTTATAGGGTTTTGTACCCCTCCGGACATGTTTTCAAATTCCATTTTATCAAAAGTGATTTCTATTTTTTTACGAAGCTGGGTCTCGTCTAATGAAATACACACCAGCCTAACGAGTTAAGTATTTAGAGAGGAGTTTTCTTGAAATAAAACCTCTCGTTGTTTTAATCATTCATATTTCAAAAGGTTAGAGGGTAACTTAATAGGTTGATGATTGATTTTGCATAATGGTAGGGTTAGTTAGTTTTTTTAAGGTTGCACACTTCAGAGGTGTTACGAACAAGTAGACTCTAGTCATCTCGAGGATTAATTTCAAAATTGGACCTTTTTGGGGATAGTCAAATTTGAGGTATGATAGTTACCCCTTACTTCACATATGTTGCATAGTGACCTAGCACTAGTGTCAATACATATGAAGCAAAATGCAAAGATGCAAGAAAAATTTTAGTAGGGAGAAAGGTACTTACCTGTGGGTTACCTTTAGATGCTTTGTCAAGATTTGACTACTATTATTATGTTTTATTTATTGTTGTTGTTCTGTGACTTGTTCATCATGCAAGGTGCTATTTGGGACATATGCAAGCTTGTGATTCATGCCAAGTGTAGAGTGTAAATGCGAGGTGTCACACAAATGAAGATACTACTAAGCAAAAAGAGATGCAACTATAACCTTTCTAGGTGTCATGCAAATGATCATGCTACTAAGCAAAAGGAGATGCGACTATAACCTTTCTAGGTGTCACACAAATGAAGATTTAACCTTCTTAGGTGTCACGCAAATGAAGATGAGACTATAACCTTCTTAGGTGTCACACAAATGAACGTGTGACTATAACCTTCTTAGGAGTCACATGAATGAACATGTGACTACTACCTTCTTAGGTGTCATGCGAATGAACATACGACTATAACCTTTTTAGGTGTCACATAAATGAACATGCGACTATAACCTTCCTAGGTGTCATATGAATGAGGATGCTACTAAGCAAATGAGAATGCTCCTAAGCAGTGTGGATGCTCCTAAGTAATGTGAGGATGCTTTTAAGTGATGAAAATGCTTTTAAGAAATAAGAAGATACTTCTAAGTAGTGAAAAGTGCTTCTAAGCAACACATGAGTGCTTCTAAGAAATGAGTGTGAATTCTTCTAAGCAATGAGGGTGCTTCTAAGCAAATGTGGGTGCTTTTAAGCAATGTGAAAGTGAGTGCTTCTAAGCAATGTGAGAGTGCTTCTAAGTAGTATGAGAGTGTTCCTAAGCAATGTGAAGATGCTTCTAAGTAATGAGAATGCTCCTAAGCAGTGTGTGTGAGTGCTTCTAAGCAATGAGAGTGTTCTAAGTGGTGTGAGAGTGCTCCTAAGCAATGTGGGTTCTTCTAAGTAATGAATGAAGTAGTGATGATGCAATGATGATGTAGTGATGATGTAGTAATAATGTAGTGATGATGTGGTGATGATGCAGTGATGGTGTGGTGATGATGCAGTAATGATACAGTGATGATGTAGTAATGATGCAATGATTTATCATGTTGAGGATGTTATTTCAATGATTTGGAGTAAGATATACTTACAGTAAATTTTCCTTGCTTTTATTCTTTTATAAGATATTGAGTTTCCTAAAGAAAGTGGTGCATGTGCAGTGTCTTTAGATAGATGGAGTCCACATTAGTGTACTTTTGTATAAGTTTTGTGCATGTCTTATGCTCAAATGGATGTTTAGGACTGTAGAAGTGAGTGTGCAAAGTCTTAAAGCGAGTGTAAAACCATAGAAGAGCGCATGGAAGGGGGAAGTGTGTGTGACTACGTGAGGCGCATGGTCACGCACTTTCCCCCTCTAGGCCTATTTAAACAACTATTTTGGAGGTATTGGGAGGCTTAATCTGGACTTCTTTGAGTGTTTTCTGACATTTCTTGACCCTTTTCGTGCTTTGGGTGCTTTTTGCTATGTTTTTGCTTATGTATTTCCATTTTCTTTTGCATAAAATGGAGTTCCCAAACATTCTTGAGGGTCTAAAGGAAATTTTTATTGATGTTAATGTTGATCTCGAGGGTGACTTTACAGAGGCTACTGGAGTTGGGACATCTGCAATTAGGACTAGCACATCTAGTGCTCAGAGTTCTTAGCTATCCAGGCTTTCTTGGGGAGATATGATCCCCATTGTTCATAACTTAAAGAACTATGCTTGGGTGTGTCATTGTCGTGAGGTAGGTCTCTCTTTGCCCTTATTTTTTGAATCTTGTTCGTCAACTATTTTGCTATTTATATTGCTGTATAAAGTTGTTGTAGCTGTAGATCTGTAGCTCTTGATGTAACTGTCTGTCTAGTTTTATTGTAGATGTTAATGCTGATAGCTCTTGCTTTATTTTCTTTTTATGATTGTCTGCTTACAGTGATGCTTTTCTTTTCAACCTTTGTTACTATTTTGATCCTGTTAAGTGACAGAGAGAGGTGTGTTAGTATTTAGTAGTTGTGCAAATGTTTGATAGCATACCTATTATTTGTAGCCCATAGGTATGTCACTATGCTGCCTGATAGCTTAAACAGGGTCAGCATGTATTATTAGGGTCTCTCGATGTATGTGAAGCAAATGGTTGTTGGGAAAGGCTTTGATGGGGTGATTGATGCATTGTCTTATGACTCATATATGTCGAGTCAGATTGCTATATATGCATTAATAAAGCGGTGGATGGACACGATGCATACTTTTCATTTGCCTAATAGGGAGATGACTATTACCCCCTTAGACTTTACCGATATCATGGGCTTAAGGTTTTCTGAAGAGCCCATTCTTTTTAGTGATAAGGAGTGTTCCACTATTATGGTGAGGAGGCTTCTAATAAGGTATTTGTTAGGGGTAGTCACTCCTATGAAGTTTGATTACCCGTATTTTGCTCGATATACGGAGTTTGTTTCTTCCATGCAGGCTTTGTTTGATGATGGTCTTGTCTCAATAGAGTAGTTGGCCTGCTACTTTTTATTTTATTTATTGAGTGTTGTTATCATCCCAAACCCTTCGGGTAAGGGTGATTTGCGATTATTGCACTACTGCCTTTGCTTATATCTACTTAGGGCTTGACGCAACATGCTGAGGTGGCTCAAGGATCTATGGATGCTTGTTCGTGCTGGATGTGAGTAGGAATTTTGTGTCTGTTCTTTTACTCTTGGTTTGTTATTTCTGACCTTTTGATTTTGACAGATTTGGGCATATGAGTTCAGGATTCTCCCTCATTCGTCCATCAAGCATTTCTAAGAGGATGGCTTCCCTCGTTATTCTTACTGGATCAAGAAGACTATTGATTTGATCGAGGATTGCAGGATAGCTCGAGACTATATGAGGAAGCTATCCCCTAATTAGGTATGTTTAATTCCTGTTGTGTTAGCTGTTTCTTTCTTAAGGATCATTTATTTATTGTTACCCTTTAAGCAAATCTTTCTTCACTAGTGGGTGGCAAGATTTCACTAGACGATAGAGATGGTGGCTATATGGCAGTTGACAGAGAGATGAGTGATGCTTTCTAGCCTCGTTGGTAGGGTGTGGTATTTAGGTGAGCGAGTCCATCGTTGGTGGGATGGCCCATACATGAGGAGAGTTCTCATCCCTCCCCCTAGGGACATGTTCTAGGGTCATGAGCTCTATTGTAATTAACTTATTACTGTTATGATGGGATTCCCCTCTAAGACCCTCTTAGAGAGTAAGGGTTTGCCTTATGCTAATTTATTAAACCCTCAATTGATTGATGTTGTAGCTACTGGGACCTTTCCTTTACCTCCACCTTCTCAGGCAGATGCATCTCGTCCCTTGATTTGAGGGCTAGGCCATCACACGGGTCATTGACAGTTACTTCTTCTGATTCGGTAAGCTTTTATTTTTATTTTAGTGCAATAATGTAGCAATCTTTATTAGTAATAAATTGACATGGGTTGTGAGAGTTTATCTGTAGCGACATTGGAGGAGGTCCAAATCCCACTTTAAGGATGATGAGGGCACTCTCCATATTGAGGCAATTGCTCATGCTAGTGGTGTGGCTTCTAGTAGCACTATCTTTGGGGATTTGACGGTTCAATAGTCTTTGTCTTTACTTGGAATAAATATCCTTGGTAAAGCAGTGAGCTTCAATTTGCCTAGACCTGTCTTTCCTTAGTCGGGTGTTACTCCTACTGAAGCTACCCATGTTCATGTTCCTCTCTTATTCTTATATGTGTTTCATTTATTTAGTCAGTGGTGTTTGACCTATTTGCTTGCTTTTGCATATTCCTATCTCCTTTGGCCAGTATTGGTATACTATTATAGGGAGTGCCCAACAGTGCTTTTTGGAGTTTGCTACCACTCAAAGGGTATGTGTTCTTTATTGTTCCTATTTATTCTATGCATATATTTTATATGTGAGTGTATGATATGCAATGTGTAATGCAGGTTGAGCACCATCTTGCTAGTCGTGAATGGGAGTGGGAACATACAGGTTATCGTGATTGCATCAGTGAGCCGGAGTCACGACTATCATCCCTTACGAAGAACGATGATGAGTTGGGATCAGATGAGGGGGATCCTTGAGTAGGATCATTGCTTGCTTTTGATGGCAGCCGCAACCCTAAGTAGTTATTTTAAGAGCTAGGTGTAGGACTTTTTGCTATGTGGTTTGCTTTGTTGTATCATTTTCCTGAGGTTATGGACTCTAGGTATTGTATCTAGGTGTTTGTCCTGCATGTTGTATGATGGTTGTACAATGATGACTATATATGCTTCCTACTGTGTATCATTAATGATGATGTTTACCATTACTACCGTCTACCTTTTTTTTTCCCTTTTTTGCCTAAGGCATCTCCTTTTGGAGCTTTTCATGCCTAGCTGGGCTTTTTTTTCTTTTTCTTTTTGCTATACAATAGTGGCTAATCTCAAAGAGTGAACTTAGAGAGGATGGTAAGAACCATGGTTATGTAATGAAAGAAAATGCAAAACATGCTTGATGCAGTTCATGATGATAAAATGTGTTGCACTTTTCAAAGACATTTTGCATAAATTGGCAATCATTCTCATTTCATTATAATCATTTAAGAAAAGCACAAGTGCATTCATACAAATTTTGAATTTGAGGTTATCCCTGTCCTTAACTAGCCTTCTTAGGTTTTTTAGTTAAGTATTTTCTCTCTTTCCCTAATTTTTGCCCAAGCTACCATTTTTAGATTTTCAACTCAGTGAGAAGTCTAACTTTTACTTGAGCTACCATTTTTAGGTTTTTAACTCAGCGGGATGATTTTCTTGTGCCTTAGACATAGTACTTCTTTAGGCGGTCTGTGTTGATAGGTTCAGAGAATTCATTGCCTTCAGAATCCATCAACTTGACTACTTCTTTTTATAGGACATTTTTTACTAGGTTTTGGCCTTCTCAGTTTGGTCTAAATTTCTCTCTAGGGTTTGGAACATTCTATCTTGCCTGCTTTAGCACCTAGTCTCTTGCTTTTAAACTCTTGTGTTTTACTCTACTGTTGAAGGTCTTGGCTAGTCGAGCTTGATACAACTATGTGTGGTATAGAGCCTTGACCCTTTGGTTGCCTAAGAGAGCAAGATTGTCGTGTCTCTATTGAGCCTATTATAGTTCTAGCAATTCAGATTACTTCATCTCTATTTTGATTGGAAGAACTGCTTCTAATCCATACACTAATGAGAAAGGAGTTGCTCTTGTTGAAGTTCTGACTATTGTTCAATACCCCCATAAGGCATGTGGTAATATGTCTACCTAATCTTCGTAAGTCTGAGTCATTTTTTATAAGATCTTTTTGATGTTCTTGTTTGCAGTTTTGATGGCCCCATTTGCTTATGGTCGGTAAGGAGAGGATTTATAATATTCCACCTTATAACTGCTTAGTAGCTCTTTAACTTCCCCTTGGAATTAGACACTGTTGTCAGAGATGATGTAATAGGGGATCCTATATTGATAGAATAAATTTCTTTTGATGAACTTAGCCACTTGCTTGGCTTCTATCCTTGCGAATAATTTTGCTTCGACCCACTTTGTAAAGTAGTCCACTGCCACTCTAGATGTTGTAGAACTAGGGCTTTTCAACTGCTTCTATCTTTGCTATCTTATAGTTTTTATGACAAGGTTGTTCTGATCTGAGTAGAATTAAAGGCTTTATGGGCATTTTGGATGGTCCTTCCCATATTGATGCTAGGGAAGCAAGTGCATCTTCCATCTAATTGTGGTTCTTAGGGAGATGAAGGAATTTGCATTTTTAGAAGGACATGGTGAGTAGCCTCAAGTGGTCCAGATAAGGCTTTAATAATTGCTCTTTAAGCACCCACTCTTCCATGACATGATTGATTACCAACATGGAATCTTCGAAGATTTTGACTTCTGTGACATCTAGGGTTATCAGTGCTTCTATACCGAGTATGCATGCCTCATATTCTGCTTCATTATTTGTGACTTTAAACTTGAGCTTTTTAGTAATTGGTACTAGTTCACCTTCTAGAGATTGTAGTATGACACCGACTCCTATGCCAAACTGATTGAATGCTCTATCAAAGTACATGTGCCATCCTTGGATTTTAATGGATGAGCTCAGGTGATTTGGGAAGTCCAATTGGATTTCTTTTGAATCGGGAGTGGGGTTGAGAGCTAGAAATTTAGCCATTACTCTCCCTTTTACTGCCTTCTTAGTCAGATATTGCACATCGAATTCTATTAGTAGTACGAGCTACTTGGCAAGTTTCCCCACTAGGGAGGGAGCTTCGTAGAGGTTTTATTGGATTTTAGAAATAGCCTGAATTCTGTAGGATTGAATGTAGTGTTTGAGTTTCTTCATTTCCCATACCATTGCTAGGCATATATGTTTGACTTGGCTATACTTCTCTTCATATGGCAGATTCTTCTTACTTAAGTAGTAGACTGTGTGTTCTACTTTCGTTTCTCCCTCTTGGGCTAACATTGCACTATTGCAATCCCTTTAATGGCCAGATACAAGGTTAGAGGTATCTCTGGTTTTAGCGGTTTTAGGACTGGTGGGTTGGCTAGGTAGCTTCTCATCTTATCAAATGCTAGCTGACATTGTTCATTCCATTTAACCAGTTGATATTTTCTGAGTAGCTTGAAGATCGGTTCACATACTGCTATCAGTTTAGTGATGAATCTGCTGATAAGCTGTAGTTTCCCTAGAAACCCTCTGATTTCTTTCTCTATTTTTGGCAATGGCATCTCTCTGATTGCTTTTGCTTTCTCTGGATCCATTTCAATCCCATTCTAACTAACAACATACCCTATGATCTTTCCTGAAGTAACCCTGAATATGCATTTCTTCAAATTTAGCCTAAGAATGTACTTTTTGATCCTTTTGAGGAACTTTTTGAGATTAGAGGGGTGTTCTTCCTCAGTTTTTGATTTGACCATCATGTCATAGATGTATACCTTTATTTCTTTATGTATCATGTCATGGAACATTATAATCGCCATTCTTTGGTAGGTTGCCCCTGCATTCTTTAGTCCAAAAGGCATTACTCTATAGCAGTAAGTACCCCACTCTATTATGAAAGCTATTTTGCTTTGTCGATAATGGCCATTAGGATCTGATAGTACCTGGAGAATCCATCATGAAGGAGTACATTGCACATATAGCGATGCTGTCAACCAATATGTCTATGTGGGGTAGTGGGAAATCATCCTTTAGGCAGGCTTTGTTCAGATCTTTATAGTTGATGCAAATTCTAACCCTTCCATCTTTCTTTGGTACTGGCACCACATTTGCTAACCATTCTAGATAATCTACTACCTCTAGGAATTTTTCCTTGATCTGTTTCTTGATGTCCTTTTCACTAGTTGGGCCCATTCTAGTATGAGTCTTCCCAGTTTCTGCTTCACCGATTTACACCCTTCTTTGGTAGGAATAAAGTGTTGAGCAATGTCTCTATCAATACTAGGCATATCGTTGTACATCCAGGCAAATGCTTTTGAATATTTTATTAATATTTTTTCAATTTCTCTCATCTCTTCAGGGGTTATATCTTTTGAAATATGCAAAATGCATGGTTCAGATTCCATGCCAATGTTAAATGATTCAGTGCATATAGAATGAATGTCAAATATGCTAATGTTTTGATTCATGAAATGTACACTACAATCAGGAAAGACATCAAACAAGCAAGTAAAATATGATTTCATTGCATTAACTTTAGAGTTCATTACATTATCATTTTCAAACAAAGAAAAAGTACAGAGATCATGATCAACAATGTCTTTGAACAGGATGTCATCGATGCTTGATTCGAGGATGGCAGTAGCTTGGGCATGATTGATAGCTTCACTCTTAGATTCTATCTCTAGGTTTTTCATTAGCTCACAGATGTCAGTCTTAGTGATCATGTCTGGTAAGTGCTTCTCCTTGAGGGTGTCATTGAAGATCTCAAACCTCAGTTTCTTGATTCTGTTGCTCACCCATTCCTTATCTTATCCTTGATAGACTTGGGTTGAGCTTTTAGCCATAAAAGAAGTTAATTTTTTAGCCCCAATATCCTTTTTAGGATCGTACCCTAGACTGTTTCTATTGGTCTATCCTTGGAAGTTAAGGAATTTTGTGACCCCAATGTTTCTTCCTTCTAATCCTATTCCAGGCAGATATTGTATCTTCTTCATTATAGTAGCAACTTTGGGATTGATATGACCTTCACTGATCATAAAAACCTGGAATCCTAGTGGGACCACATTCAGATATGCAATAATATTATTTGTTTCAGCAGGGATGGTAATGACCTTTCCATTCGGAGGAAACTTGATCTTTTAATGCATAGTGGAAGGTATGCCCCTTAGTGGGTGGAACCATGGTCTTCTTAGCAGCAGGGCAAAAGTCGAAGGGATGTCTAAGATGATAAATTCTATTTCTAATTCAATATCTCCCACTATGACTATTGCTTTAAAAGTGCCAATGATTGGCTTCTTTGAATCATCGTAGGCTCGTATGTCCACATTGGACTCTTCCAGGTTTTTAACATTAATCCCGAACTTATGTCGGAACCTCAAGGGGCAAACATTAATGGTAGACCCATCATCTACCATAACACATGTGGTCTTCTTAGTCTTGACAATTGACTGTATGAAGAGAGGATGATTGTGGACCCTTCCCTCGAGGGGTAAATCTTCATCTAAAAAGGTGATTGCATTGGAAGGAGCTCTCATTAAAGAGGCTATCATCTTGCAAGGTGAGGCATCAATTGGAATCTTTGCTTCATCTAGTGCTCTAACTAGGGCATCTCTGTGCTTTTTGGAGGCCATGAGTAGGTCTTAGATATTGGCTTATGCCTGAGTTTTCTTGAGCTGTTTGAGGATAGTGTCTTCCTCTTTGACCGGGGCTTGATCTCTTGCTACTTATTTCTCCTTAGAGCGTTCATTCTCTTTCTTAGGAGGTTGATATACATGCCCACTGTGAGTTACATGATTAATTGCTGGTGAGGGCTTCTCAACTGCTTGCTTATATACTTTTGTACTACTGTTCTGGTCCTAGATAATGATTTTAGGGTAATCAGAGTCATACTATATATCTATCCCCATGATCTGTAGGTTCTGAAGCTAAATAGTACTGTCCATCCTATCTTCCTTGTCAAAATTTTCTCCCCATATTGAGGGTTTTATGTCTTCTAAGAGTGTGTGGGCAGCAGGAGGTGTCGTGTACTTGACTTTGTATCCCAGATGGTTGGCCTAATAAATCCTATATCGCTTGGTCACTACTGAGATTTTTGTCTATGTCTGCTTCGTGAGTAAGGGCAATTAATCACTTCACCATTCATAGGGAGAGCTGTATCCCTAGCTCTTTTTTGCATCATTAAGTAGGGAAGGAACTTTTGAGGCATTGGAATGTATTCAAAAGTAGAAGGGCATTGCTCATCTTCACTAGAATCATGAGGCTCAAGAATGGGTTTTGAGGGTTTGTCCTCTAAGGATTTATCTTAGGTTTCTTATATGGCTTAGATTGATTTTTCAACAAAGTCTTTTGGTAGATTGGAGGAGATCATGTTGATAGTTGGTGGAGGCATGTTTTGATAGATTGGGTGAGGATTGGTCTTGATACTGGGTCATCAATTTTTTTAGAGTCAATGAGGTCTTAGATTGCATTTTTTAGAGTTTTGCATGGATCAGTGGTATGGCCAGGCATTTAGTGAAAATGGTAGAATAAGTTTTAGTTAATTTGAGGTGGTAGTGGGTTTGGAAGAGGCCTAGGCTCTTATAGTTGTAGGAGGTTCTTTTATTGAAGACTTTGGAATACTTTGGATAGTAGGAGGTTAAAGTTTGAGAATTTTCTTGGTGGTCTTATGGCATTGATAACTAGTGAGTTGTGGGTGTTGGGTTGGATCATGTTTATTTCTACAGTTTAGGTAAAGGTGTTTTGGGTGTTTGGTTGGGTATTGCGATGAAAAGTGTTTCTAGCTTGCTAATGTTCATCATCCTTAATTCTGATCCCAGCTTGATAGAGAGCTCTAAAGTCAGGATAATGAGAAAAGATCATCTATTTCTAAAGTGTGGTAGTGCCCCTTTGATTATCAGCTCTATTTTTTCATCTCCAAGAGGACAGTTTCTCATCTTGACTGCTTTTCCCTGCCATCTGGTGAAATAATCAGAGAAGGCTTCACTAGGTTTCTACTTTATGGTCTCAAGGTCCCTTTGAGTGATGTCTAACTAAGTGTTGTATTTATACTACTTGATAAACTTTCGAGTTAGCAGTAGCCAATCAATTTTTATTTCATCTTCAAGGTCAAAGAACCATGCTCTCGGTCCTTCCTCTAGTGATGTGAAGAAGAATCAAACAATTTATGATTTTGTAATCTTTGTGGTAGCCATGAAGGTAGCATATTGCCTTAGATGGACCCTCAGATCTCCTATTTCATCAAACTTAGCAAAGTTCGGTAGCTTAAAATCATCTGAAAGTGGCTTATGTTTGAACAATGCTAAGTCGGTAAAGCTTTTGGAGCCATGAGTTCCCTTATCTTTGAAGGTGAATTCCAACTGAGCCATCCTATTGGCTAATAGTTTGACCTCCGCTGTCGATTCAGGCTTGGTCATGTCAATAATTTTTGCAGCTTTTGGTGCATTCTTGAGATCTTGGTAGTAGTCATTATCATCATCAGCTTGAACTGGAGTGTGGGGAATTCCCTTTGCCTTATCTACCCTCTAGTGAACAAATGCAGATGCTTCATTCAGTAGCGTGTTATTCCCATCTCGAGCACTTTTGGCTTTGATTTAGGCTTAGAGGATTTCTACTATGGTGCCATTAGTGAGCAATATTTGGATCCCCTTTTTTAGCTTATCTTCGAATTGCTAACGGGAGGTATCTTCTTAGTCACTTATATTTGAATGTTGTATTCCTGTACATTTATTAGGGTTAGCTAAATGAATGATTCATGATGTGTGCTTATAAAAGAAAAAGGTGCATGGAGTGGATGAAAAAATCTTATGATAAAAAAATGATTATTCTTATAAGAAATAGTGGTGAGTACGTGCTATCTACATGTATGTGATGTATGCATGATTAAAGCTAGTTAGTTTTCCTGCACAGTGAACAACCAATCATAAGCAAGCTCTCGCTTCCAACCTTATTTCTCTATGAGGTCATTCATTCTTTTTCCTAGGTGGGTTTTGAACTTATAGTCATCAAGGGACTATGGTTCTGCTCTCGAAATAGGCTGTTTTGATTTATGTTGGTCAGAACCAAAGGGTAAACTAAGGAACAATACTCAAATGTGCTTGAGATAATCACACAATGTCAATGTGAGGGCTTCAAATGATGTCCAAAGCCCATATGTGCCCATTTGCATAGGACCAATGTCAATCAAAGGGAGTCTGAGTTCTTGTCCCCACATCGACACTCGATATGTTTACCATGAGTCATGAAAGTATCGTTTGATAGTTTACAATTTGATTTTACTGACATAAAGGTCCACAATCTAGTTGGGTTCCTAACCCATTCATTTGATCTGATAAGGATAAATGGACTCCATCTTGTAGGTTTCGTCATCAAGGGACATCGTTATTTATTAGTTTGCATAGACTATTCAAGCTGAGGTAAATGACTCTCATCATTCCTCATGCTTCGGGTTCACATGAAGTATATGAGAATCAAATGGTCTTGAGTGTAAATTTTCTATGAAAATTGACATTACAATGTCATTCGATAATAGACACTAGGAGGGTTATGTCATTTATGAATATTAGGTCAAATGGACAGCGTTAGGACAAGGATAGCATGCATAACTTGTTGGAATCCTAGTGGATGTTGCTACTGGTTTATCTATATGAGCTGAGTTAGGGTGAAAGGCTAAGGGTTCCTTTAGCTAGAATTCCCCCATACGACTAGGGTTATGGACTCTGGTCAGTAAGTCTAACATTCTTTTGATAACTCGGTCGCCCCCTTTAAGGACTTAGGTTACGAACTTTGGTCAGATGAGTCTGGCGAATGCACGAGTAAAGACTAAAGGTGAAAATACCATATCTTCATCACCCCGTGAGTTAAGTGGAATCATGGTGGCAATGTAATTTAGTATTATTGAGGCTTTTAGGAATAAGTGGTGCACGTGTGATGTGTAATGCAAATACAATGGTGAGGGGCTCTATACGATCCAGTATTGCATAATGAGAAATAGTCATTTTTGAGTTGATCCCTTTACTTAAAAGTCCTAAGTGGAGTCGCCACTGTGAGCGACCTCTTTGTTTGTGAGAGGAAGAGGACTTTTATGTTGTTGTGATTTTGTGCAGGTTTTTTTGTTTCCGAGGGACATGGCAACTTTATCGAATAAGGACAAGCAATTAGTCTCGAGGGGACAAGACACTTTTGATTTTGAGGAGTTGCCACCTGGTTTTTAGAAAATCAGGAAAAGAAAGGGACAACATCAGGTCACTCAGTGAGTATTGTCCCCAATAGAGATTTTTGGGTTCGGGATATCGTATATACTTTTTGACTATTTCTTATTATATGATATTCGATGTATAGCTATCGCAACACCCCTAGTTTCAGTAATGACAATTTATATAACATTCATATTGTACATCAGATAATATAGGATAATAAAACTGAAAACATTATTACATCACATTATTGATAAAATACATATGAAAAGGAAAATATTGGGGAAAAGTATATCTAATATGGTTAATTTGTAAGGATAACATGATCATTTACATAACTTATGATAGGATGATCATGCTTGCAGTGATTAGTTATGCTATGATGATGAATGATGATAATATAAAGGATGCATGAGGTCATCACTAGTCCAGGAACATGATGACTCTATTATAGGACATGAACTTTTTCACATTATTGATGTTTACGATGTGATTTAATGATTTTGGAAATAGAGGATGCATAGTGATGATGTAAAATGAGCATAGTAAAACATATATTATTCACATAGCATGCAAGATTGCCAGTCTTATCACATAAGCACAACAATATTCCTAAATGCTGGCGATAGTAAAATAAAATGCAATGCGGTATAATAAATGTGCTAAAATAACTCAAACTCGACTAAGCTTATGTGAGCTTTGAAGCTTTAGCTTCAAGAGATTATCAAGCTTTCCTTGTCGAGAGGTTCAAAATGATAGTAGAATGATGCTAGATTGTATACCTTTGAAGTGTGCTTTGGCAAAGATGAGGCTGGGTTTGGTGGAAAAGGGACATAAAAACCTAAAGGAAAGGCGATAGGAGAGAAAAAACTATACAGAGAAGGATTTCTCGTGCCTTTGATAGGACTGGCTCTTAAGTGTGTATGTGTTTTTACTTGCTCCCCCTTCCAAAATAGGGTGTAGAGGGGTCTATTGATAGGAAAAAATATGTAGAATGGGGTGGTGTAGGTGTGGTCACACGCATATAAAGGGATTTTTGCGTGTGGCCATTCTAAGTGCGTGTGGCCACGCGCACGTGTGCATTTTCATGCGCACTTTGACGCTCTATGCACTCTTCTTGAGTTCTACACACACTATTCTGGGGTTGGTTCTTAGGGTTTTTGGGCCTTGTAGATGTGGTTCTGAAGTCTGTTTTGCTAAATTCAGCTTCAATTTTAGCACATGACACATAGGGGTATTTATGCACACTTCTAAGTGATACACACTGATGCTCGGGTTGTGTTGGACCACTTCTAAAGGTTTTGGAGCCCTCCAGATGTCTTTTTGAAGTGTGTTTTTTCAAAATTGATTTTTGGTTTTTCACGAAGCTAGGTCTCGATCTAACAAAATACGCACTGGCCTAACAAACCGAGTATTCTGAAAGGAGTTTTCTTGAAATAAAACCTCTCGTTGTTCCAATAATTCGTATTTCGCAAGGTCAGAGTGTAACTTAATGGATCAATAATCGATTTTGCACACTGGTGGGGTCAGTTAGTTTTTTTTTAAGGTTACACACTTTAGAGGTGTTATGAATGAGCATACTCTAGTCATATTGGGGATTTGTTTCATCATCGGACCTTTTTGGGGACAATCAAATTTGAGGTATGATGGGTTCACACACTCCTAAGTAATATCGACATGCATTTTTATGCTATTTTCACAAATTATTATCATCATTGAACTATTTTTTAGGTTTGTAAAAATTAGAGGTATTACACTTACTTTTTAAATGAGCTTCCAAACTTTTTTATATAGTTTAAGCTTAAAATATTGATATTGGAATGCATTTAATTCATTTTTAACCTTCCACAACTTTATTAAAAGAGAAAGCAACTTTTTGTAGTGAGATGCATGCTCACAATTGTAAGGGACATGCTTATGATTATAAGCATTGAAAACCTAGCCATTGGAAAAGTGAAGTGTCCATTGAGATTGAGAGAAATATTTCTTATTATCTAGATAAGCTACTTATTATTGTGATGGGGTGCCTCACGATCATGAGGGACCTGTAATTATTGGTGGTTTTGGCTACCTTTCTTCATGATCGGGATCAAAAGCTCCCAATCAAGATAAAGCACCTCATGATCATGAGGGAAAATCATGATGAGCCAAACTTTTATCTTAACTTGGCTTCCTATAAGCTTTAGCTCTTGTGGTCTCCTTATGGTCATCATCTTAGCTTGTAAGGGGTAGTCAAAGGCTTGAAACACTAACATTTTGACCTCTACTAAGTTTCCTTTTGGTTTATGAGTCTTGTTAAGACTTTAAAGGACATTAATTGTGATCTTAAAGGCTTTGAATGAGCCTCAAATGTCCTTTATTGAATCATGATTTTTAAGATCAAGGTTGAAACTCTAAATCAATATTTCAAGCTTAGAATTTTCAATTACATCTAATAAACACACTTAGAAGTAAATATTAACACCTTCAAATCCTTTGTTAAAGTCAAAACTTGAGATTAAGCATAAGAGTAATCAACAATCTCACTTTTTTACTTTGATAAATAGTTGAAGTAATTGATAAAAAATGTGTATAAGTGTGTTTAGAAAAGACTACTCCCCCTTAATATTGTACTTAATTGAATTTTCAATATTTGATTCCCTTTAATATGTGCAAATGTGCACATTAGTTTGAATCCTTATAAAGCATATATAATGTTGAGCTTAGTTTGAACATGTGAATATGGATATAAAGATTCAAATATATCAAAATTCAATAATTTCATTAACACATTCAATCATTCTCCCCTTTTATCAAAGAGCAAAAAGGAAAATGAGAATAGAAAGAAAAAGATTGAGTAAAAAAACATGAGATTTCATAACTAATAGGGAAAATACATATGTCACGAAATGAGAAAAATAAGCACAAAAGATAAAGATGTAGTCCATAAGATCCACAATAATAAGAGACATAAAGACATAAAAAAGACATAAAGGAATAGATAGCTAGGCTTGATAAGCATCGTCTTAATCATCTTCATGGTTTAGAGAAACTTGAGGAGAAGGAGGAGGATGCTAATGGAATTACAAGTTGTGATGAACATAAAGATAGTGGACACATCAAACTCAAAATGATTCATTCCTTGTATTGAAATTTGATTCCATTAGGGACATTCTATCAGAGAATTGTCCATCCCATGTTGGCCTATCCTCCAAACTTTGAGCCATTTAAAAGGAAGATTTGCCTAGATTTCTTCCTTAGAACCATAGGTGGAGGAGGAGGAACTTATGCATCTTGATCTTGTGTTTCATCACTACCCTAAACGAAATTGGGAGTGGGATTGGTGGAGGGTCGTGTTTGATGAGTTAGACATAAAATATGGAGCTCATAAGTTCAACACAACATCATTTAACTTGTTTAGGTTGTCGTGCTAGGACAAAATGGATACATAAAATTCTAATTGGAAATAAATAAAATATAAAGTTGTTATCATAAATAACCTAAAACCTTAAAAAATCAAAACATGTGTTGACTTTTACTTCTTTCAAAACTAACTTTGTCAAACAAAATTATTTCAAGGACTTCCATTTTTTTCATGTCTTCTTCTCCTTCCATTATTTTTTCATGTCTTCTTCTCCTTCAAACCTCACCATTTCCAAACGCTTTGTCACGACCCAAAATAGGGGGCTATGACCGGTGCTAGGGAATCAGAATTCTTTCGAATCTGGAATCCGTAGCAAGCCTTAAAGAAAATAAAATAAAAGCATGCAACATAAATTAAATAAATAAAACATTATGCAGCGAAATTAAATCTCATAAATAAAATAATAATCCACCAACAGATTTAATAACACAAATCCATCTCATATATATATATAGTCTTTTAATACAAATTCTTGATTCAAACATTTAAAATGTAAATCTCATACATATATAATACATACAACTCATAAAAGCAACTATTGCAGTGTCTAGAATACAAAATAAAACTTAGATAAGCAGTTTACACAATAAAGTCGGAGCGGAAGAAATCCGGTGTAAAGGTCTGCTATCGAAAATTTGACAGAACCTTCCTTGTAAAACGAACATCTCTCTACTCATAAAATAGAGTCAGTCTTGCAAGAAAACACACTTCGAGTATATATAGTCACACAACCCCTCGGTCGGACTCCCAAACTACGATTCTATCGACCGAGGTTCACAATTCACGAGATATACACAGAATACATTAAAATGCCAAAAATACCGAAAATACCCTTTATATGCCAAAATATAGCAATTTACATATTTAAACATAAACAAAATAATTATTTTACCGATTTTTACTTAAAACCCCTAATATTAATATAATATTATTAAAAATCAACAATTCTCGATAAATTCACAAATATTAACCAAAATTTATTTTATAAATCCAAATTACATAATTAGCCCAAAAACATATTAAAAATCATTAAAAACTCATTTATTTACAAAAATAGTATATTATATATAATTTGAAATTAATTTTTGAAAAATAGTTTTAATTAGTTAAAAATAGTAAATAATTTGTAAAAATCATTTTTATACCTCAAATAATTATTAAAACCAATTAAACTTAATATTCAACTAATATTACTATCAAATTACCAAAATACCCCTAATATATAATAATTCACATAATATACAATAATTATTCAAAAATTCACTAAAAATTATATAATTACTCAAAAATTATTTTCTCAACATATAATTCAATAAAATCAATAACTATACTCAATTAACTAATTAATTTTAACAAAATACACATTTAACCTAAATTCCCAAAATTCACCTAAACTAAATAAAATTGTATTAATTACACAAAAATCACAAAAATTAAAAATTAAATTCTAAAATTAATTTCAACCTCTATAAACACCATAAATCATAATTTCACAAATTATTTAATTATTTTACAAAAATTAGAAAATATTAATAAAATACTAAAAAATTCACAAAAATCAAAATAAATTCCAAAAATTCTATAAAAATTACAGGATGTGGATTGAGGTACTAGGAGCAACTTTTGTAAAGGAAGTAAGCTTGAATCATCAAGATTGAAGTTCAAAAAATTCGAGAAGCAAAAGTGGCCGAATTCAAAACCAAGCTTCAATCCTTACCAATTCGACTTTTCAAGCTTCCAGAAGCCTAGAATCGACTTCTATGGAGTTCTAGGAGCAAAACCACACCAGAATCATCAAGAACGATGGCCAGATGAGGGAGAATGGTATCTATGGAGGTTTCGGGTTTCCGGCTAAACAATGCCGGAGAAGAAGGTAGCAGGTGGTGGAGCAGCTGAGAGAGGTAGTGGCACGCCGGCAAGCGCAGTGAGGGTGAGGGAGGGCATCGAGCGTGGGTGGTTAGGGGTGAGTGGCAGTTTTTGTAAATTTACTAACTTTATATATATATATATATATATATATATATATACGCATGAAATCATGCAATTTAATAAAATGGACTAACGTAAATAAATAAATATTTATTTAGGTATTATTTTTTCAAAAATATAAGTTTCAGGAAAATTTTACGTAGAAAACTTAAAATAATTAAAAATTAACTTTAATTATTAACAAATAATTAGAGAGTCAAATATATATAGTAAAATGATTAATACTGTATATCCCGATACAATATAAAAATATTTAAAACATCGGGTTATTACAGTCTTCCACCCTTACAAGAATTCGTCCCCGAATTTCAGAAAAAGAAGAAATACAAATCAAGGAGGAAAAAGATATGGGTTAAAAGCTTGCATCTCAGCTTCAGTCTCCCACGTATGCTCCTTTACTCTATTGCTGCGACACCATCGGAATCTGCTTCGAACGCAATTGTCAAACTTGATAGTCCACGATCGCCACAGGTTATTCTATGAACGTCAGATCTTCATTCACTTCCACACTGTAGGGCTGCAACACATGTGAAGGGTCTGAGACATACTTCCTTAGCATCGAGATATGAAACATCAGATGCACTTGAGACATTCTCGGAGGCAAAGCCAACCGATATGCAACTGTGCCAACTCTCTCTAAAATCTCAAATGGACTAATATATCTCGGTGCTAACTTACCCTTCCTGCCAAATCTCATTACACCCTTCATTGAAGACACCTTCAGGAAAATAAAGTCTCTAACTTGAAATTCCATATCTCTGTGCTTAGGATCCGTATAACTCTTCTGCCTACTAACTGCGATCTCTAATTTACGCTTGATCACAATGACCTTCTCTACAGCATCCTGAACCATCTCAGGTCCAGTTAAAGCTCTCTCTCCAATCTTATCCCAACTCAGAGGGGATCTACACTTCCTTCCATACAATGCTTCGTACGGTGCCATTCCAATACTGTTATGGTAGCTGTTATTATATGCAAACTCTACGAGTGGAAAATGATCATCCCAGTTACCTCCCAAGTCTAAAACACACATCCTCAACATATCTTCCAGTATCTGGATCGTCCTCTCAGACTGACCATCTGTCTGAGGATGAAAAGCAGTACTGAAATCCAACCTAGTGCCTAACGCTTCCTGTAACTTTTGCTAAAAACGTGAGGTAAATGCTGAACCTCTATCTGACACAATGGACACAGGTACTCCATGAAGGCACACAATATGCTTCACATACAGCTTCGCCAGTTTAACTACAAAATAGGTGGCTTTCACAGGCAAGAAATGTGCAGACTTGGTCAACTTGTCTACAATCACCTAGATGGAATCGTATCCATCGTTGGAACGAGGTAAACCAACCACAAAATCCATAGCTATCCTTTCCTACTTCCACTCAGGAATAAGAAGAGGCTGAAGCTTCCCAAAAGGCTTCTGATGCTCAGCTTTCAATTACTGACACGTCAAACACTTAGCACCATAATCAATGACATCCTTCTTCAGTCCGTCCCACTAGTACAAGTCTCTGATATTATGGTACATCTTAGTGACACTTGAATGTACGTTATAGGCTATAGAATGTGCTTCCTCTAGGATCTCTTCTCTTAAATTATCCACATAAGGAACACAATCTACCACTGATCCATAAAACACCATCATCATCAAGTGTGAAATCAGTGAACTTCCCTGCATGGACATTCTCTACAAGCTCTTCCAGAATAGGATCTTAGTTATGAGCTGCCTTAATCCTATCTCTCAGAACAGATCGCACCTTGAATTGAGCTAGCAATCTACCTGATCTACTAATATTCATCATTATACCTTGATCCACCAACAGATGCAACACCTGGATCAACGGTCTCTTTTCTACACTGATATGAGCAAGACTGCTTGAGGACTTTCTACTCAAGGCATCTGCTCCCACATTAACCTTGCCTAGATGATATAAAATCTCACAGTTATAATCTTTCAACAGTTCCAACCATCTCCTCTGCCTCAGATTCAGATCTCTCTGCTGGAAAATGTACTTAAGGCTCTTGTGATCAGTAAAAATCTCACAAGTCACCCCATACAGATAATATCTCCAGATCTTAAGAGCAAAGATCACTGCAGCCATCTCAAGGTTGTGTGTAGGATATTTCTACTCATGCTTCTTCAACTGCCTCGAAGCATAGGCTATTACCCTACCATTCCGTATCAACACACAACCTAAGCCAACTCTAGAGGCATCAAAATACACTGTGAATTTGTCCACACCATTAGGTAAAGCTAACACTGGGGCTATGGTCAACTTCTCCTTCAGCAATTGAAAATTATTCTCATAACCTTCAGACTACTCAAATCTTACATTCTTCTGAGTCAAGCGAGTCATAGGAGCTGTAATTCTGGAAAAATCTTGTACAAACCTCCTACAGTACCTAGATAAACCCAGAAAACTGTGAATCTCTGTAACTGAAGTCGGTCTAGGCCACTCAGACATTGCCTTAATCTTCTATGGGTCAACCTGGATACCTTCTTTAGACACCACATGTCCAAGAAAGGAAATAATCTCCATCAAAAAATCACACTTTGAAAATTTAGCATAAAGTTGATATTCTCTCAGTGTCTATAGTATAGTCCATAAGTGATATACATGCTCCTCCATTCTCCTCAAATACACCAGTATATCATTAATGAAGACTACTATAAACCGATCCACATATGGTCTGAATACCCTATTCATCAAGTCCATAAAAGTTGTTGGTGCATTAGTCAAGCCAAAAGACATCACCAGAAACTCATAATGACCATATCGAGTGCGGAATGCCGTTTTAGGAACATCGGCTTCACTGATCCGCAACTGATGATAACCCGACCTCAGATCAATCTTAGAAAAGAACTGTGCACCCTATAACTAATAAAAAAAGTCATCTATCCTTGGGAGAGGATACTTGTTCTTCACCGTCACCTTGTTAAGCTCTCTATAGTCAATGCACAGTCTCAGGGTACCATCCTTCTTCTTCACAAACAGGACTGGTGCACCCCAAGGAGAAACATTGGGTCTAATGAAATCCTTATCTAACAACTCTTGTAACTGCTCCTTCAACTCTACAGGAGCCATTCTGTAGGGTGGCATAGATATAGGGGTAGTGCCTGGAACCACATCTATACAGAACTTAATCTCTCTGTGAGGTGGTAAACCTGGTAACTCCTTAGGAAAAACATCAGGAAACTCACAGGCAACAGAAACATCTGTGAGTGACAACTTCTCCATTGAAGTATCCCTGACCAATGCCAAATATCCCTAACAACCCTTCCTCAATAACTTCCTAGCCGTAATAATAGAAATGAGATTTTGAGGTATTGAACTCCTATCACCCATAAATTTAAATTCTTCTTCACTAGGAATTCTAAAAGTCACCTCTTTACTCCGATAATCCACCAAGGCATAGTGCTGAGATAACCAATCCATACCCAGAATAACATCAAACTCCTTCACATTCAACAGAATCAAATCAGCAGATAATTCTCTACCTCTGACAAAAATTGGACAACCAGAAAGGATAACATCGGTGTCCAAAGAATCACTTAGAGGAGTGGTGACAGACAAAGGAAAAGCCATCCTCGAAGCTTGCCAACAAGACTTGGAAGTAAAAATAGGAGAAATGAATGAATGCGTGGCACCTGGATCAAACAAAACCTATGCATCTAGGTAACAGATAGAAATAATACCTGCCACGACTGCATTAGATGCTTGAGCATCCTACTGAGTGAGATGAAAGACTTTGGCCTGTCCTCGACCTCCTTGCTGGCTGGTAGAAGCCTGGCCAACACCTCTGGCACCTCCTCTGGTATCTCTACCACGACCCTACTGGGGAACAAGCTGAATAGAACTCTAATGCTGGGCTGGAGGCAACTGAAAAGGAATGGGTGCAGCACTAGCAATCGATTGCTGAGGAAATCATGGAATCTACGACTGCTGATACCTGAAATAGGGATATGATCTAACATAATGTCCTGTCTACCCGCATCTGAAGCACATCAGTGGTGTTATATAACATGGTCCCTGATGGACTCTACCGTAAGTCTGGCAAACACTAGCAGCTGACCCAGAACTACGTCCACTACTGCTGCTCGAAGCACCTGACCCGAGTTTGAATGGTATACACTGACCTCCATGGCCATGTCTACTACTCTGATGTACCCGTTGCTGCTGTCTCAGACTCTACTGAGCTGGACCTCTCTACTAACTACTCGATCCAATCTAGAAACTCGAGTATGGAGTCACATGGAATCAACCTGACTGTACACCCAATTGGTAATAATCAGGCATAGCTCCTTGCCTGACTAGCCTCAGCTCAATCCCTTTGGCCAACTCTATCACTGACTCCAAAAGAAGGCCAACTATAGGCATACCAGTAAATGCAGAACCCAATCTAGTAACGTATGTAGTGACTATGAAGTACTGGTCTCGTATCAAATCCTTTGCATATCTACCAAGCTGGAGGAACTCTTGAGTATACTCCTTAACAGATCTGTCACCGTGAGAAATACTGGTAAACCAAAGTCGATAAATCATGCGAAGTGGCTTAGGGAAAAATCTCCTCATGAATCACTCTCTGAACTGAGCCTAGGTCATCGTTAACATATATGGCTGGATCATATGAATAAACCAATCTAGGGCTGGTCCCTCAATAAAAAGCTCGACTATTATAATCCGTTGGTACTTGGTGTGAGCAGTCCGAGTCTTAGTCTCGATGGTATGCAAAAAGTCTAGAGGGTCAGAAGTCCCATCGAAAGCGATCTTGCCAACTCTGGCATAGAATAGAGCTGCCTTAGGGTCAGACATACCCTACTGATAGGCAAGCTGAATAGGCTGAACTACTGGAGGTACAAGAACATCCTCATACTCAGGCTCTACAGGCTCCTCATCCTGTAACTCTCTCTGCCTATAGTGACTTGTCGCTCCTCGAGGTCTACCTCGGCCACGACCTCTGCGCCTAACTGGCAGCTCATGAGGTGAAACCTTGTCCTAGAAGGACTCATCATCCTCGGCCTTAACGACTGGTGGAGTGACACGCGCTCGCCTCCTCATTCTGAAAAGACAACAAAAGGATTCAGAAAAAATAGACCACGGAGGACAACATAGAAAACTAAATCAAGGAATACTCATCAAGACATACTTGAACCTAATTCATTGCAGTAGTTTCAAAAGAAACTCAACACTGAAAACTAGGGCCACAACTCACACAACTAAGGCCCTAACACGAAACTCCACTCTGATACCAACTTTGTCACGACCTAAAACAAGGGGCCATGGCCAATGCTAGGGAATGGGAATTCTTTCGAATCCGGAACCCGTAGCAAGCCTTAAAGAAAATAAAATAAAAGCATGCAACATAAATTAAAATAAATAAAACATTATGCAGCAGAATTAAATCTCATAAATAAAATAATAATCCACCGATAGATTTAATAACACAAATCCATCTCATATATATATAAAATCTTTTAATACAAATTCTCAGTTCAAACTTTTAAAATGTAAATCTCATATATATATAATACATACAGCTCACAAAAAGAACTACTGCAGTGTCTAGAATACAAAATAAAACTTAGATAAGCAGTTTACACAATAAAGCCGAAGTGGAAGAAATCCGGCTTAAAGGTTTGCTATTGAGGTCTAAGGACGAAGACTCTCTTGAAAAATAAATCAACGGAGGGGAGTCAGACCTCACTGAGTGAATTGTTATAATATATATACATGCATAGCTAAATGGCAAATGCACACATTCAATAGTATATATAATAAATATATATACAGGCAAATACACACGGATGCATCAAAAATCATTTTATATAATACTGAAAATAATAATCGTATATGAAGGATCAAATAGAACCTTAAATGATCGCAACCTCAAATAGTGTTAGACAAAACTCTAGCCATACAAGCTCACTTATTCCAAATAAATTCACTTGTTCCATTTGGACAGTAAACTGGCCCTGAGACACAAAGTCAATCGAGCTCTAGCAGTCTGACTATCAGTGTGATTGGCCCCGAGACACTTGGTCAACCGAGCTCCAGCAATCACACTCTTAAATCACATCTCACATTGATCAAATCAATCCAATCAATATCCACGAATAGGTTAGTAATTTAACCTAAATTCTATCATCGTACCGGTACGTACTCGGTCCTAGTGCTACCCACTAGGTAGCACGTTCTATTGATATCCTTCATTTAAAATAAACTCATACATTCATAAAATAAATGATGCATGACATTAATTCAAATGAAAATATAAACCATATATATACTAGAAATATGCCAAAAATAAACCAAGTATATTTTGAGTATATATACGTCAAACATATTCAGTTTAATTATAAAATAAACAAGAAATAAACCAGATATATACTTAAAAATATTTTAGGTATAAATCATGGATAAAACATGTATTTAATTCAAATATACTAAAATATACCTAAAGTATACCTAAGTATTTATTAAATCATTTATGCATATTTTATAAAATTTAAGCATACATTTTCTAAAAACATGCAACCTAATACACGTATATATAAAATAACAACTCATAGTTGTGCGCTCCACGAAATGGGTCCGATGGGCCTGGTCCATTAGGCCTCGATCTCGGTGCAACTAAACAAATAAACGACAACACGAAATTAGAATAAATCTAACGAAATTCCTAGGGATTCGATCTAGAATACCAGACACAGACTAGGGATAGGGATTTGATCGGATGTCATATTTTACGAGAATTCTACCAAAAATTTGGCAGAACCTCCCCTGTAAAATGGACATCTCTCTACTCAGAAAGTAGAGCTGGTCCTACAAGAAAACACACTTCGAGTATATATAGTCACACAACCCCTCGGTTAGACTCTCAAAGTACGATTCCATCGACCGAGGTTCACAATTCACAAGATATACACATAATACATTAAAATGCCAAAAATACCGAAAATACCCTTTATACACCAAAATATAGCAATTTACATATTTAAACATAAACAAAATAATTATTTTACTGATTTTTACTTAAAAACCTTAATATTAATATAATATTATTAAAAATCAATAATTCTCGATAAATTCACAAATATTAACCAAAATTCATTTTATAAATCCAAATTACATAATTAGCCCAAAAACATATTAAGAATCATTAAAAACTCATTTATTTACAAAAATAGTATATTATATATAATTTGAAATTAATTTTTGAAAAATAGTTTTAATTAGTTAAAAATAATAAATAATTTGAAAAAATCATTTTTATACCTCAAATAATTGTTAAAACCAATTAAACTTAATATTCAACTAATATTACTACCAAATTACCAAAATACCCTAATATATAATAATTCACATAATATACAATAATTATTCAAAAATTCACAAAAAATTATATAATTACTCAAAAATTATTTTCTCAACATATAATTCAATAAAATCAATAACTATACTCAATTAACCAATTAATTTTAACAAAATACACATTTAACCTAAATTCCCAAAATTCACCTAAACTAAATAAAATTATATTAATTACACAAAAATCACAAAAATTACAAATTAAATTCTAAAATTAATTTCAACCTCTAGAAACACCATAAATCACAATTTCACAAATTATTTAATTAATTTATGAAAATTAGAAAATATTAATAAAATAATAAAAAATTTACAAAAATCAAAATAAATTCCAAAAAATTCTACAAAAATTACAGGATATGGATTGAGCTACTAGTAGCAACTTTTGTAAAGGAAGTAAGCTTGAATCATCAAGGTTGAAGTTCAAAAAATTTGAGAAGCAAAAGTGGCCAAATTCAAAACCAAGCTTAAATCCTTACCAATTTGAGTTTTCAAGCTTCCAAAATCTTAGAATCGACTTCTATGGAGTTCTAGGAGCAAAACCATGGCGGAATCATCAAGAACGGTAGCCGGACAAGGGAGAACGGAATCTATGGAGGTTTTGGGTTTTCGGCAAAAAAAAAGGGCCAAACAACGCCAGAGAAGAAGGTGGCAGGTGGCGGAGCAGCTGAGAGAGGTGGTGGCACACCGGCAAGCGCAGTGACGGTGAGGAAAACGGTGAGGGTGAGGGAGGGCGTTGGGCGTGGGTGGTTAGGGGTGAGTGGCAGTTTTTGTAAATTTACTACGTATATATATATATATGCGTGTATATATTAATATGAAAATATAATCATGCATGGAATCATGAAATTTAATAAAATGGACTAACGTAAATAAATAAATATTTATTTAGGTATTATTTTCCTAAAAATATAAGTTTCAAAAAAATTTTATGTAGAAAACTTAAAATAATTAAAAATTAACTTTAATTATTAACAAAATAATTAAAGAGTCAAATATATAGAGTAAAATTATTAATACTGCATATTCTGATACAGTATAAAAATATTTAAAATATCAGGTTATTACACGCTCACTCTCTTCTTTTTCTCTTTGATTTCTTTTTTTTTTTAAATCGATAAAAATCTATTCCTTTTCCACAACTATTCTAGCAACAGTGATTGGTCTTCCTGATCTCTCTTTTTTTTTTTTTATCTTCTTCTCCTTCAAACCTCACCATTTTCAAACGCTCACTCTTTTCTTTTTCGCTTTGATTTTCTTCGATTGATCAAAATCTTCATCCTTTTCCATTAATCTAGTGACAATGATTGGTCTTCATGATCTTTTTTTTTTAATGTTATGGGCATCGACAATGGGTCTCTCTTTTCAACTTTTTTTGAGTTTTTTTAACTGTTTAGGTATCATTTCTCTCTTCTTCTTCGTCATTTTTGTCTTAGGAAAATAATGAACTGGCGGTGAGACAATGCTATTTTTTTTTTTTAAAAAAAGAGCTATTTGAGCTTATTGTGTCTTTCATTTTAGTAATTTTTTAGTTTCTTGCTTAAAAATGCTCACACTCTTTGTTTTTACATAAAACCCTTTGAAGAATATGACACACTTTCTTCCATTTTAAGTGAAACTTTATTTTCTTATAATAAACTATTGTTATTTATCTTATTTTATCATCAAGTAAATAAAATAAATATGGTTTGCAAACGTTATACACAACCAGCTGACTACAACAAACAAAAAACAACATGAAAAAAACTAAAAAAATAAGAAATAACAACTAAACAACAATTGAAAAACAACAAAAAAAATAACAACAAAAATTATGTAATATATATATATATATATAAAGAATTCTTATTTTTATTATTAATACTAATAAAAGTGAAGATTTTATTGAAAAAAAAATAATTAGACTAGTTTTGAATGCCGCATTCAAAATTTTCAAAAATCCCATAAGAAATTAAGTTAATTAAACTAAAAATTAAAATTATTTAGAATATGAAAATTAAAATACATATAATCAATTTCAATTATAAGGAGTTCAAAAAAGAACATATAGGTAACAAAAAAAAGTTGCAAAAGAAGTTACATAGCTTATAAAGGAAGCCAAAAAAGAAAAAAAAAGAAAAAGGAAATATAAATTTGAAAAAGCGGAAGATCAAAAATGAAAAATCAAAACGTAGTGCAAAAAATAAAAATGTATGGGTCAAATGGTCCATATAATGAAATTTCCAAAAAATATAAAGATCTAAATCAATTTTTAGCTTAAAGTGGGGGATTCAATTCAAACCTTTGTTATCCTTAAAATAAATATGGCTTAACTTTTATTTTACCCCTTACATTTTTATTTTTTTTAGATTTTCCCTATGCAGTTTTATTTCTATACATTGAGTCCCTTCACTTTTATTTTTGCATACATTAAGTCCTTAATTTGAACTCTATTAGTGCATATAATTAAGTTGTAATTAAATGAAAGTGGTTATTAAAACTGGCCTATGAATGGGCACCATATGGAATGAGTTGACCAACTATGTTGGATACAACTGATAAAAGAAAAAAAGTTATTTTAGACAATTTGCAAAAAAATAAGTGAGCCCTACATCAAACTTATTGATTTATACTAGAGCTAGGGCTGATGTAAAAAAATCCATCTTCATGTTGCTCAAAGCTTTTCTCAATGTAAAGTTAAAGTTGTATTGAAAAGAGTGATATAGATTCTCGAATGTTTGCATGTAAATAGTGAATTCAGTGCATTTGAATTTTCCTTTATGAAGGTTTTTTGGTTTGGGTTTCTTTCTCACTGATGCAAAGGAGGTGGAAGTTATTAAAGTTCTCTTTTCTTATTACTTCAACATATATAGTTGGAATCAATTAAAAGTGGTGGAAAGCGCTCGAAATTGTAGAAAGTGGTGGACCTAAGTAGGTCTAATTTTATTCGAAGCTTTTTTTTTGTCTCTATATATTTTTATTATTATTTTAAATAATGTGGACCTAGACAAAGTTTTTGTGTTTCGAAAATGGCAATATTTTACTTTCATATAATATTTTAATATAGTATTAAATGTGACCTACATTAATTTTTGATAGGGTTTTGCATGAGATTTTGATAAGTATTAGTCACTTTATTGATTGTGAAATTTTGATAATCTTTTTTATAAATAACTAAAATCATTACTTTGCTAATTAATTAATTTCCATTGGTAGGTAAAATTCAGAAAATAGAATTGGTCTTACAATATGGAGGTTTTATAGTTGAGGAGAATGGACTGAAATGTGTAGGTGGAGAATCAACGTAATGGATTATGAGTTTGATATAGACTTACTATCATATCCTAATGTGTTGTCATATGTGAAGGACTTAAGGTATAGTAAAATATGAGAGTCATATTATAGTTTAAAATAGTAGGGAAATTACTTCTATTAAATATAAAAAAAACATGTTAACTATATTTAGTGAATTAGTTCATAGGAATAGAATATTCTTCTTAATTGATAGTATAGAAAATATGAAAGATAGTACATGTAATGCAGACATGGAAGCTTAATCCTTTGTCTAAGTAACAAATAGGACAATCAAAACCCCAAATAATATAGATAGGTTAGTAAGTGAGGAATGCAAAAATTATGAGGGGGGCCAAGCGGAAAGAACCTTAGAACTTAGATTTGAGGGAGTTAACTTAGATTCTAAGTTTGAGGGTGGTAAATTAGAACCTGAGTTTGATGGAGTTAACTTAGAACCTTAGTCTGAGGGAGTTAACTTAGAACCTGAGTATAAGGTTGGTAACTTAGAACCAGAGTTTGAGGGTGATAACTTAGAACATGAGTTTGAGGTTCAAGTTGACTATAGTGTTGAGGTTAAGGCCTTACAACCAGAGTTTATGAAATATAAAACCTTTGATGAAATATGCATTAGTGTAGACTATTTAACATATGATGATGATGATGATGAGTTTTAAGCTGCAAAGCAAAAAGTTAGAGAGTCCATATATAAGTTTAAAAGAAAAGAATAAGGATAATAAAGATGCAGGTGAGGAGTGTTTACAGATTCCTATTAATATAATTTTTTAGGGAGAAAATAAGAATGTGGAAGATGTTGCTTTAGCATCTAGTAGTGAGGATCTTCATGGTAATGAGAGTGTTTATTACATTAGTTTTGATGGGTATAGTGCCACCATAATTTAAGAAGATGCTAAGTAGGCCATAAACCAAAAGGACAAAGATGAAATTAAAAAATTAGAGAGTAGCCAAGGTCAAGGAAGATAATGAATTATGGGATTTGCAAGGAAGGTTGCCATAATATTAGGAGTTGTCCTAAAAGAACTACAAACATGAAGGTATAAATTACTAAATCAAATTTCCACTCAGTTATGTCAAATATATTATTAACTACATATTGTTTATATATTTGGCAAGTTAAGGTGAGAAAGAATAAAAAGAAGTAAAAGACACAAGAAGCTAACATAAATTTTCAAACTTAAGCTAATACAGAAACCACAAATGTCATAAGGGAATTTCTTGCTAAATAGACTATGATGAGTGTGAAAAGTAATGTATTTTGAACACTCAATGGGGGTAGGATTAGGATTCTTTTATATGAATTTTTGGTTCTTTATAAGGTTTTTATATAGAATAACACATATTTTCCCCCTGCACTTTTATTATTTTTAGATTTCCTCCATGCACTTTTATTTGCATGGATTTAGTCCCTACACTTTTATTTATCATTACATTTAGTCCTCATCATAACAGAGTGTGAAATAATTTTGAAATTGATGTTAAAAAGTGACACATCATATGACATATAAGAAAAGGTTAACACTATAGCTTAGATATTGCATACCTAAAATTAAAAAAAATAAAATCCCATATATGTGTTTATAAGATCAAAGAAGAAGAAGAAAATATGCATTTAAACTACTTTCAAAGTAATTCCCTTCTTCTTTCACTTGTTATTGCAGTCGTTCTCTGACAGAAATAAATTAGTCTAAAGAAAGTGAGAAGAAGCTCGACCTGAGGGAACATAGGATGAAGCATGAAGGGGAGCCTATGTATCTATATGGTAATGTAGCTCACTTGCAAACATCACCGACTGAGAGAAATCCCGAATGATATTTTTATTATTGTGCTAAAAACAATTTAAGTTGATTTCACTTCGTTTAACTAGTATGAAGTTATTTTGAGCTAAATAAAAAAGTTATTTTCAATTAGGGTTCCTGTGTTAGAAATTTTGGGGATTTGGTATTAACATGAATGCATGATATTAGGGTTTAATCAAAATGAGAAAATAGATGAAAATATGTTAATAGAATTAAGGTATGCTATTACTATTTTTTTTAATTTTGAAGTTTGAGGTTACTGTATTACAAATTAAGTTTGATGTTTGAAGCAGGATATAGTATTATTATTTTTTGAAATTGAAGTGTGTATGTGTATATGTTGCAGTTTCAATAATGTGATTACTTCAAATGGTATGATGGTTAGCTGAGTAATTACCAACTCATGTATATTAATAGTCTTAAAAAAGCAAAGAAAGAATTAAAGGATGACAGAAATGATGTGTCGATTTAGGCTAGGGGATGCAATTTCTGAACTTAAATAGGAGGAGTATGAGGCCAAGAAGAAAGAAATGATGTAGAAAAGGTCAAAGATGGAATCACTAAGGTTTGACAATAATTTTTTAAAGGGTAAAGTTGAAAGGCTACCGAATGATAATGCAAAGTTGATGGTGCATAATGGAGAGCTAATGGAAATCATATTACAAGGGTACAATAGATATAAGGAATTGACTGAAAAGATCGAAGGGCTTCATACCACAATGGATAGCTTTAAGAAGGCACATGATATGTACTTAATAGGTGTTGGGGTTGGAGTTACAGTTCGGATTGCATATTATACAACTCATAAATGATGGCTATTTATACTCTTAATACTAACATGTTATTTTTTATGGCAACTCTTTTGCCTTTTAGTTGTTGACTTTTAGTTTATTATATGTATTAATTGATAATGTATGGTAATGTTGGTTATGCCAAATAAAGTTTGGTAAAATGGTTGCGAATAACTAATGGTATTTTGAGCTATTATGTTATTTAGATTTAATTCTTATATATTGTTATGTCAAGATTTTAGGTTGTGTCTATAAAGGATTTTGGTGTAGGTAAGAAATTGAGCATATATGACAAACATATATGCAAACACTAAACCTGTTATTGAGTTCTTATTAAATTTTCATGTATGAATGAATGTAGTGCAAAAAATAACTCAAAAGGAACTTTCATTTTAACAATAGTAATTGAATAATAAGCAAATAAGGCATATTAGATTTACCATCATAAAAGTAACATGTTTGTTGGATATACAAAGATCCTACTGAACCTAGGCAAGCATGATCTAGGACACATCTATCCAAAATGTATTTAACATCTTCACCAAAAGAAAATCTACAAGGTATAATTTATAATGTGCAAATCACACTTCATGGCTTCCAAACATGTCTTCTATTTCTTAGATGGTAGGATTTTAATTGTAAAGCTTTTCTTGTAACCTTATAATGTCCTCATCATTCCCTGTCACTTTCTTGTTTGAGTATGGTCTATACATGGGTCAAAGGCTTGTGCAATGTAACACATCATAAACATGTTATACATAAAATTAATTCAAATCAAATAAATAATTTCAATTATAAGAAGTCTTGAAATTGCCTTTAGATATGTAGCACCACTGTCAAGATTGACATAACAGCCAACTCCTCCCTGTTTTAGACCGTTTGGCTGTGAAGAAAATGTAGCATTTGCTTCATTTCTAGCTAAATTACTTCTTTCAGGTTAACTACGAGACATTCTATTGTGTTTCTCTACTATAAAATAACCTGGACTAAACTTGAAATCCAAATCCTGCCAACTTGAAGTGTCTGCTACACAATTTACCTTGGGATCACATCTTACACTTGCATTCTTTTCTCTTGGAGTTACATCATAAGTTCCATGCTTTATAGGAGGTGGTTAAATAAGTGTTTTTTTATTACTTGCCTTTTGCTTGCATATTTGTGAACTCTTTTAAAAACTTAATACTGTGGACATGTGCACCACTATCCTCTTTATTGTTAGATTGATCCCCATGTGGCTCAATAGGTGGCTTTTTCTTGTTTTTCTTAACTTTGATTTGATAAATATGAATACTTAAGCATGTAACTTCAATTGATAACTAAGGCACATTCAATTTTCATACCTACATGTTAGGTGTTCTTTTTGGATAGCTTTAGATGTTATGGCTAACATTTTTACACACTCCACATGTCATGATTCTTCCACTTCTATCCAGCTTCATTATTTTTTTAATCATATCTTTGTCTCTTCTTCTTTTGATTTTAGGCCTCCTAGGCATCTTCTTAAATTGAGGAAGTTATATTCTTTTTTGCTAGTTTGTGGCCAATGCATCTTCCTTGGAAAAGGTTATATACTATGTGCATAGGCCTTCCTATAAGTGTCTTTATTGTACTAGTGGTCCATGTACTTCTCAGGATGGTCAATCTTATGGTAGATGGCATAAACAACATGCTCATATGGGATTCCTATCAAATCTCACTCCCTATATGTGCATGTTTTCTTATTCAAATGAACCACATGCTTGTTAGTGTGATTATATACATTAGTGATCTCATATCCCTCATCACCTTTCCACTTTAAAAACCAGTTAAAAGAAGACTCTTTATTTTTTTCCAATTTCTATAAGGATCTAAGACTCATATCCAAAATCCACCCTTGGATAGATTGCCTCTTCTTCCACATCCTGTTCATAACTTGCACTCTTATTTCTTCTATCATTGTAATAATTAGCTTGCATCAGGCATAAAAATCTAGCCATTGAAAGTCTCTGACATGTTGTTGTCTATAAAATCACACTTCACATCTGTTTTGAACAATGCTTTGCACCAACTTTCAACTCTATAATCAATTGCATCTTTTACCAACCCTTCCCAAAGTTTGAATAACTCTTGAAGCTTATTCTTGAAATCTTGATTAAAGGTTGATCTTGTATAATTCCAAAAAGCTATTTTTCTTTCTTCTCCTCAACATTTCTTGGCCTAGTTAGCATAGATGTGTCTAGCACACATCCCACGATATGTATTAGGCAATTCAAGTTTCATTGTAGCTTCAAGTCCTTGTATCATAGTCAAGAGCACACAAATATAAAGACATTTATATATTTCAACAAATCAAATAAAATTTGAGTAGTGTATACCTTTTACATATCTAAAAAAACTGTATATCCATCACCATCACCAAGGGGCAGATCATATTTCAAGCATCCAAAAAACCAAGTCCAAGTGACCTTTGTCTCCAACTGACCCACCCCCCATACAATTAGAAACATCTTATTATTTTCATCCCTTCGAACAACACAAAGAAGTTGACTCTTGCATACACCCTTCAAAAAACACCCATCAATACCAAATATCCTTCTACACTCTTCTACCCAACCTCTTTTACAAGCTTCCAAACACATATAAAATCTGTTAAAGCAAGGTTTACCCTCTAAATTTTTAGAACAAGACTTTGCAGAACATGTGGACCCTATATTACTATCCATAATAGCTTGTGTATAATCATGCAACACTACATATTGTTCTTTAAAGGTACCCATTAACTCAGTCAAAATTTTCTTATTTGCATGACTAACCATATTTGGACGTACACTCATTTTCAATTCATTCTTAATTAAAGCCTTGAAATCCTTTATCTTGATGTTAGGTTGACTCATTAACCTATTTTTGAAATACTTCTTGACAAATTTTGCATTACAAAATTGGCTTTTGTTGCTTCTTTCACATTTTTGGTAAGGGTTATATGTCTTTATAGTGAGTGTATTATCTATATAATGGACACTAACTAAATTGACCCAAGGGCAACCTTTTCTTATACTTAGCTCTCACTCTAACATGATCATTCTTCACATAATGCACTTGTAACCCTTGAAAATAGTGTATCTTTTGATGACATCTCTAACCTCTTTAACATTCTTAAACTTCATACTAAAGCAAAACACAGGAACTTTAGATTTCAGATAAAAAAAAAGCTTAGAGGTTGGTTTTCTTTGACATTTATCTCCAAATTCATCATCAATGTCATTATAGTAACTACAAACATCAGAGCTACTATAGTACACACTCTCATTACTATTAGATTCCTCACCTTGGGATGTTATTATAACATCCTCAACATTTTGTTCTCCTTTTTCTATAATGTCTACAGGTATTTGTATCCCTTTAACTCCTCTATTTGTGTCTATTTTTTTCTTTATAGACCAAGAAGCTCTAACTTTATCCCTTACAGCTTGTAATTCATTATCTTCATCGTTTGTTAATCCCTTGACATTAACACATATTTCATCAAAAGTTTAATGTGTTATAAGCTCTAGTTTATGGTCCTCACATTCATTTTCAGCCTCAATATTAACCCTAATATCTATAACTCCACTATCATTTTCATCATCAATATTAACCCTAATGTTTGTAACCCCATTGTCATTATCCACTAGTACTTCCTCAACTATGCCCTGCCTATTTAGGTTGGTTGAGTACTTAGCATGCTCACCATTCTTGGACAAATGGCTAAGATTCCCTCCCCATTTGAATTCCACTAGTACCCTTATACTTAGGGCAGTTAATTATATAGACTAATTTCTGCCCATTGACTAAGCTAGTGCAATGACGTAACAAGTCATTATCATCATTAATTTCAACAATTTCCCCACTAAGCTTTTTATAATATAACCCACCAACTCATTTATATCCTAAGTCTCCTATATAACTCATAACATTAGGGTAAGGCAGCATGTAGATATCCAAAGCATAGTCCATAGAAGTTAATTCCTTACTCACATATTCAATACCCTAATCAGTCTTCATAATGGCCCCCCATGATGCAATACCAATTCAACATCAAATTCACTTATTTCCCTAAATTTTTACCTAACAAAATCAAAATATTATTAAATTCTTCCAACTAACAATACTATATAAGGACATAATGAAATGAATTCCTTTTATTCCTTATATAATACTTAATTAGGTGATGGGATAAGAGCCAAGATGGATTGTTGTTTAATTTATTAGTAAAAAAAATTATATTTTTACATAAATCACATAAACAAACATATGCACAATCTGCATAATGGTTTAATAATCTCCTTTTGGTGGACTATAGTTAATAAGAAAGAACAAAATTACAAATAAACACTTTACTATTTTAATGAATAAATTATACCTTTCAAATGGAGTTGTCCACCACCGTTGAATGCTTGCAAAAACTCCAATAAAATAAGTAATCTTCATTATAAAAAGCCCTATCACTGTCTCCTTCAAGCATGCACTATCCACTTCAAAATAGCTCTACCACTTTATGCTTCGATAATGCACCAGTTTATACTTCGATGTTGCACGACTTTTACTTTGATAATATGTACTTCAAAAGCTACCCACTACAGAGTTTTGTCATTTTGCATAATATATCTCAACTTTAGAACATATTTGGAGGTCAATTTCTCTCTTTAGTAAAGCTAAAGATTTTGAATAGAAGCTAGGGATTGTGAACTATAAATTCAAAGTCAAAGAAGAACTAAAGCTAAAGGGTTTTTTTATTCCCTTTAGAAAATGTCTTTTTTAACCTTCAAGCATCTCTCTTATTATAGTTTTAATCAATGACTATGCTGTCTTAAGTGGCATTATTTTAGTAATACCAGACTCACTTAACGACACATGCATATCACGCCAACGATTTTGCTATGGTAAGGACTAAATGTAATGATAAATAAAAGTGTATGGACTAAATCCATGTAAATAAAAGTGCAAGGGAAAAACATAGGTTATTCCTTTTTATATAATTTTAATGTTTTTGTTAGATTTTATAGTTTTTGTTAATTTTAAGTTATTTAGGTTAACTTTATATGGTTTTGATGTTTAAGGTGGTATAGAAATCACTAAAAGAGCTATTCAAATGATGAATGAGTATAGGAGTTGAACATAGTGCATTTCAAAAAGAAAAATCAAGCTTTAAGGGCTAAAAAATGATGCATGACCGTGTGCATTGAGGCACGTGGCTATGCTTGATTACTCCCTATTGAAATAAGGAAAATTGGAATCAGGCACATCCATGCCCATCAAGGCATGCAACCATGCTTGATTCATAAACACCAAGCTAAGAAGGTTGTGCAGCCAGGCGCATAACCATGTGTCAACAAACTTCATTTTGAAATTCAAATTTCAAGCTGCTATTTTTATAGGATTAAGTTGTAATATTTTGAATTTTTATTATTAACTAAATGAAATTATTTTTGATTGATTATGATTATTTTATTTTTAGTAGAGTATTATTTTTATTTTTACTTTAAATATTATTATTTTTAAAAGAGGAAATATTATTGGAGTGTGTTGATATATATATATATATATATATATATATATATATATATATATATATATATATATATATATAACTACTTTCTTTTCTCTTTTTTTCTCTTTTTTCTTCTTCTTCTTCTTGTCATTATCCAGTCTGTTGCCATCACTGCATCTCTACCAACCAGCAATGCGCCAACCACCATGATACGCTAGACAATAGCCCAGCCCTCCCTTAGCCATCGATAGTAGCTCCATTTCCTTCTTTTTCTCATTTTACCCCTGTTTTGGCAGGTTTTTTATTGGCCTCCAGCGAAGATTCTGACATCAAATGGTCATGATTCAGGTGTCTATGGAATCCTCATCTTCCAAGCTTCCATAATCTACCTTCGATTCCTTTGATCTCCTCCTAGATCATCCTAAATTGAGGTAAACTCATTTGTTAGTTTTTATTAGTTTTTGGTTAATTAAGTGAGAATTAGGCTTGATGTTGTTTAGGAAGGTTGATGTAGCGATTGAATACTATGCTATGATTTTTTTTTTTAATCATTTTTGGATTTATTTTAATTTTTTTGGAATTTTGGTTTGGTCACTATTCCGAGCCTAAAAATTTTGGATATTTTTAATAAATACTATATATTTTTTAGAGTAATATTTGTGAAGGAAATTTTGTAAAATTAGTTATAGATAATTTATTATACTTTTTGGAAGTTATATGTGAAAAATAAGAATTTTAGAGAAAATTATGTAATTTGATTTTTAATTGATTTTTGGTAAATTTATAGTTAATTAACATGTATAATGATAATTTAATTGGTAGAAAGTAGAAATTAATTTTATTAGCTAAATTAATTTTATATATTTTGTTGATTTTTATATTAATTTTTGGAAATAGTATACATGTATATAAATATCATATTATGTAATTATTTGATTGATTTAATTATATTTAGTGTTAAAATATATTTTTATGAATTTTCTGGAATTTTATAATTATAATTTTTAAGTATAGATATTATTATATTAAATGAGTTTTTTTTATATTGATTATTAAAAATAACTTATTATTTAATTAGTCCGATAAATTTTAATAAATATTTTGTTATATATTTTCATAATTTATATATATTTTGTGGTATTGTTGTTATTGATCTCAATTGGGAATTTGTGTGTAGTTTGGGAGCTCGATCCGTATGTGGTACTGTGTGGTGTATAGAAGTGTTTTTCCTAGTAGGAATGACTCTACTTCGTGTAGAGAGATGTCCATTTTACATATGAGACTCTGCTAGAATTTTGGTAGATTTCTCGTAAAACGTGACATTTATACATTTATGTTTAACCGTTATGTTGTTTTAGGGTTGTTTCTTAGATCGAGTCTTCATTAGGATTAATTTCGAATTTGTTACAAGTTTCTTAATTATTATTAATTTTAGGATTTTTGGAAATTCCTATGAATTATAATTATTTGTCTTAAGCATGTTTTGAATAAAATATTATTTTATTTTAGAGTATTCTAGAGCGAGAACTACTGATAATAGGCGGATGTGGAACCATCAGCCGGCTCGCTCCAACTGTAAGTTAATAAATTGAACTGTGTGTGTATTTTTTCTGCACATAGCAATTTTATAAAATTTAAGATAGTATTATGCTTACATGAAATTTAAGTTATGTTGTTTTAAGCTATGCTAAGCATTATGATTTATTTTTTTTATGTTATTTAATTTATAAATTTTAGCTTCCTTATATTATGCTACATTTTTAGTTATATATTAGTTTTGAAAAATACTAGTAAAATGGGCTACCTGATAGGTTTCATCAGGACTATGTGCACATTGGTTGAGATTGAGAGATGGATCCAAATTTTTATGATTAGTTAACTGGGACGGGTGCCTCGGTGGATGTCGTAGCTTTTGGGGACCACCAATGATTATTGGCAATATTATGATTGGTTACTAGGATGGGTGCCTCGGTTGATGCCTTAGCTCTCGGGGACCACCAGTAAAATATTGGATTAAGTAAATGACTATGATTGGTGCCTTGGTTGATACTTAGCTCTCGAGGACCGACAGTCTTGTGATTAAGTGAGCCAAGTGGCTATTAGACTTTATGGAGTAGGGTTCTACCAAGATTTTTCACTTATAAATTATTAAATATAAAATATTTTATTTTGAAGAAGTTTTATTGTAAATTCTTCATATTTATTATTTGGAGAATTGATGATTTGGATATAAATTTTAATACTTTAATTTTAATAATAATAAAATTTATTTTATTATTATTATTTTTATTTAATGAAACTTTTTTAAAACCTTACAGCTCTTTTTATTATCTTACTCAGTGAGGTCTAACTCCCCTTAATATTTTTTTTCAAGAGTTTGGGAGTTTGAGATTTGTCCTTCTTCTTTACACTGAATTTCTTTTTCTCCAGCTTTATTGTGTAGGTCTATTTGATATGTATTATACAACTAAATTCTAGATACTGCAATAGTTAATTAAAGAACTTATATTATTTGTATTCTAATTTTATCTAACTTGAAACATTAAATTGAAGAATATTTGATTTATGTATTTGGTTTGGTGCACTTATTATGATTTTATTGTCAAGTAATGGTTTTGTTATTAAGTGTATTGTTTCTTTTTCGTGAAAATTTTTTTTAGGCTTACTATGGGTTTCGGTTACTTTATGTATTCCCATTCACTAGTGCCGGTCACATGCCTTTCGATTCGGGTCATGGCATAAGTGATCATTTTTAAGCAACTAAGAGGGAGATAAAAAGGGATATGAAGAGCAATAAAAAATAATTAATTTTAGCAGTTTTCTTCTATTTTTCTTGAGAGAATAAGCTAGATTTTAGTTTTTTCTATTCATGAGGGGAAATGATGTTTCAAGAATAAGAACCCTATTTTTTAATCATATTGTGAATTTATTTTCCTTTTGTTTTTATAATTTAGACTTTAATTTAAAGCAAATTCAATTCGATTGTCTAAATAAATAAACACTTGGAGTATTACAATAATCAATTTTTAATCTTTGTGGGATAATATTATTTTACTAGCACAATTCCATACGTTTGCTAATTTCACATGTCAAGTTTTTGGTGCCTTTGTCGGGGATTGTCAAAATTGATATTGTCAAGAAAATTCTGTTAAATGTTCTATTTAGTTGTTTTTCATTATTTTGATTATGTTTGTGGTACTGTAGGGATTTGTGTTAGTGTATGCATAGAACATGAAGTGCAAGCAAATAAGGAGTTTTGTTAATACCACTTGATATAAAGCTTGAGAAGACAGTACATAGAAAGAGAAAATAACAAGTTAGCAGGATGAATAGAGGAGAAGGTGAAAGAAATCCACCTCTGAGCCAACAAATAACTGAGAATGGACAAAATGGATAGCGAATAATGAGGGATTATGTCCAAGGAGATCAAACTCCAATTGTAAGGTTGATAGTTATAGAAAACTACTTTGAGAACAAGCCTACCATGATCTAAATGATCTAAAATTCTCAGTTTAGTGGATTACCACATAAGGATCTAATTGGTCATATGACTCGATTCTTGGAGTACTGCTTAACTTTTAACATGAATGGGGTGCAGCCTGAAGCAACATGGCTAATTCTTTTCCCTTTTTCTTTAATGGATAAGGCAAAAAGGTGGGTCATAAGCTTACCTCCTAACTTTATCAACACTTGGCAAGAGCTTTACATTGCATTCTTCAATAAATACTTTCCTTCTATAAAAATTTTAAAGATTCAAAATGAGATTAATTTATTGTATTAGAGGGAGGATGATATGCAGTGTTAATAATTTTTGTATATATATTATAATATTTTTACGAGTTGATATGTTTTTAAAACCTATTTTAATTATTATGTATTATTTTAAATGCTTTACGTAAAATTTTTTCGGGACTTGCATTTTCGGGGAAATTTTCACATAAATAATTTACTATTAATTATTTTAAATAGATTTACGGACTTGCATGAACTCATATATATTTTTAAAATACTAAATAATGTATATATGTGTATTTATTTAATTAATTAGGGTTTAATTAATTACCCTAATATTTTATTATTTATTTATTAGTTTTATTGTTATTTAATTATTTTTATTTATTATTAAATTTTAAAATATTAAATTATATATGTGTGGTGTATATTTAATGTGTGTAATTTAATATTATTTTAATATATAGTATAAAGTATATATATATATACGTATATACATTTAATATTAACAAAATTATAAAGTTTGGTTTATTTACAAAATTGCCACCCGAAGCTCCTTCTTCCCCGATCACCTTCCCCACGCAAATCCGATCACTGCCGTCCCACTTCCTTGCCGTTGGTGTGCCGTCCGGCGTGCCACCTCCTTCCTCAGCCTTCCCCGTCGCCTGCTGCAGCTGTTTCCGGCATCTGGAAGCCATTTTTGGCCGAAAAGCCAAAAGTGGAAGCTAACATCGTTCATGACGTTTCCGGCCACCGTTTTCGACACCGCCAGTCTCTTTCTTCTCCTTGAGCTATGATGAGTGTGATTCCAAGCTTTTTTTCACTTAAAATGGTCTTGATTTGCTTAGGTTTCAATTTTGGTAATTCGGCCATTTTAGGGTTCTTGATTTTTTTGAACTTCAATTTGATTGATTCATGAAAAGTCCCTTAACAAATGTTGATCTTGATAGCTTAATCTACATGTGTGAATTTTTTTTAGAATTTTTGGAGATTATTTTGATTTTTGGGTATTTTTGAATATTTTAATATTATTTTCTAATTTTCGGAAATTAATTAAATAAATTATGAAATTGTGTTTTATGATAATTATAGGTGTTGAAATGAATTATAGAAATTTATTTGGAATTTTTATGAACTTCTATGTATTTATTTTGAATTTAATTAGTTTATGTAATTTTTGAAAAATAGGGTTAATTGTGTTTTTAATTGAAATTAATTGGTTAGTTAAGTTTATTTAGTGATATTATTGATAAAAATGTTGAGAAAATTAATTTTTGGATAATTATACTATTTTTGGAGTAATTTTAGTATATTTATATATATAGGGGTATTTTGGTAATTTTACCCTAAATTGACTAAAAATGTAATTTAATTGGTTTTAATAGTTATTTAAGGTATAAAAATGATTTCTACAAATTATTTAGTATTTTTAATTAATTAAAACTATTTTTCGTGAATTATTTTCAATTATATATATAATATACAATTTTTCTAATAAAATGAGTTTTTATTTATTTTTAATGTGTTTTAAGGTTAATTATGTTAATTCTACTTATTAAATATATTTCTGTGATATAAGGGTATTTTTGGTATTTTTATAATCATTTTGTGAATTGTGGACCCCGGTTGGTAGACTGTAGTTTGGAGTCCGACCAAGGGGTTGTGGATGTGTTTTTGTGCCCGTTTTTCGAAGTGTGTTTCTTTGCAGAGCCGGCTTTACTCTTTGAGTAGAGAGATGTCTGTTTTACAGGGGAGGTTCTGTCAAATTTTTGATAGAATTCTCGTAAAACATGATATCCGGTCAAACCCTAATTCTAATTATGTATCTAATATTCTAGATCGAGTTTCTAGAATTTTCTATTAGGTTTATTCTGATGTTTGTTATTATTGTTTGTTTAGTTGCGTCGAGACCGAGGCCTAATGGACCAGGCCTGTCGGACCCATCTCGAGGAGCGCACTAAGTGTGAGTTACTATTTTATATATATATGCTTTAGGGTGCATGATTTAGAAATGTATGTTTTATTTTGATTAAATATGCATAAATAATTTGATTAGTATTTAAGTTTGTTTTTAGTTTATTTTTGGTTTATCTTTGGTTTATTTTCGATATATTTTCAATTATATGCATGTTTTGCTAATAAATTAAGTTTAAAATGTTTTTCAATATATGACTAGTTTATTTCGTAATCTATATGGATTTCTTTGACATATATACTCAAAATATACCTGGTTTACTTCTAGTATATTTTTAGTATATATATGATTTATGTTGTTATTTATTTTAAATTCATGCATCATTTACTTGCGAATGAATGTTTTATATTTATTAATAAAGGATATCGATAGAACGTGCTACCTAGTAGGCAGCACTAGGACCGAGTACGTACCGGTACGCATATAGCATTTAGGCTATATTACTAACCAGTTTGAGGATATTGATTGGAATTGATTTATCTGATGTGTGAGATATGATTTGGAGGTGTGATTGTTGGAGCTCGGTTGACCAAGTGTCTCGGGGCCAATCACACTGACAGTCAGACTGCTGGAGCTCGGTTGACTTAGTGTCTCGGGGCCAGTCTACTGTCTAAATTGATTAAGTGAATATATTTTGGAATAAGTGAGCCTGTATGGCTAGAGTGTTGTCTAACACTGTTTGAGGTTGCGATATTATAGGGTTCTATTTGATCCTTCATAAACTGTGAATTTCAACAAAATATATAAAATGAATTTATTGCATCTGTGTGTATTTGCTTGTATATATATACATATTATATATACTTTGATTGTGTGCATTGACATTTAGTATGCATGTATATATATTATAGTAATTCACTCAGTGAGGTCTGACTCCCCTTTGTTGACCATTTTTCAGGAGAGTCATCTTCGTTATACCTCAGTAGCAGGCCTGTATGCCGGATTTCTTCCGCCCTGGCTTCTTTATGTAAATTGCTTATCTGAGTCTTGAGTTTTATTTTTATAATCTAGACACTACAGTAGTTGTAAATTAATTATGGGTTTGATGTATTGTATTTATATGAGATATGTATTTTAAGAATTTGAACTGGATGTGTATTCAAAGGATTTATCTATATGAGATATGGATATTATTTTGATATTTATGATTTTTATTTCCGTTGCATTAAGTGTTGTTATTATTACTATTGTATGTTTATTTTATTTTTAGGCTTGCTACGGGTTCCGGATTTGAAAGAATTCCCGTTCCCTAGTGCCGGTCATGGCCCCTGACAACCATGCACGTGACCTAATGATTAATTAAGGAAGGGAAATGAAACCAAGCATGACTATACAAACTTACGCACACAGCTATGTGCCTATATGACTAGAAGGATGTGCTCAGGCATGGCTATATGCATGGGTGTGCATAGTTATGCATTGCAAATGAACTTATTCCTATTGTGATTTCAAATTATTTTTAATTGACATTTTTGCACAACACTGAGGACATTATTGATCTTAAGTGTGGGGGTGTGAATTTGAGTGAATTGTATTTTTATTTATTTGTTTATTTTTCTTATCCATATCTAATTAGGTTTTTTTACTTAAAAATAAACACTAATTCAATTTTATTTTGGTTTATGTTAGTAGTTAGACACTAATTTTTCTTTTTTTTTTCTTCTTTTAAGGCGTATGATTCCAGTTATTTTAAAACTCTTTTCTTCACTCTAATTTGTTTCTTTTTAAGCCCTTAATCTACTAACATTTGTGTTACTCAATTCCTTGTTCTTTATTTGTATTGAAGTGCACTTATCATGGTTGAAAAGCATATCAATTCCAGAAGAATAAGAGAAATGAAATAAGATCATGGTGATGAAGGAGGTCTTTATGAGCCTCCTCCACAATTCAATGTACATGATTTTTGGAGTGAATTAATAGGGGAGATAGGTACAAAATAAAAAAAGAAAGAATATTTAAGAGGCTCAATTTATTTATTAAATTTGCTAGTTGTATTATTCCCTCTTCATCATCTTCACCTTCACCATCTCCATCACTACCGAGCTCGTCATAATGAGGAGAGTATACTACTCTTTTTAGCTTTTAACTTAATTTGTTTTTTATTTAGATTAAATGGAGATCATGCATATTGTTAGGATATATTTTTTTTTGTTTTTATACATACATTACACTTGAGTTTTTGAAACCTATTCATATGAAGAGTTTAGTTCATTAAATATGGTTTTCTTAAATAAGTACAATAATCTTCCTTTAATGTTTTATTTGAACTTTTAAATTAGAAGAATAATAATTTGTGGTTAGGGATTTTTTATTTTTAATGAACTTAATGCTTACTTTTCCATTGAATGATTGAATTTAGACATTGATAGTTGAGAAAAATGCTTGTAAGTAGGAATTAAAATTCAACTCTTAGGTTAGTCAAGTTTATATGTATTTTGGTATCTATGGGTTTCCTATAAAAAAACGAGATGGAGCATAAAATGCACTCATTGATAATAAATTGGGAGCTAAAATTTTAAATTCCAATCTTTATATGCTCCTTTGACTTAGTGTTCTAAAACAGAGTATAAGTATCCAAAGAACCCTTTTTGAAGGTATCCACATTGAGTAGTGTAAGAAAGGTGGGGGGTACTTAGATTGGGAAAGCCTTAAATTAAATAAATAAGTAGAATTGCCATGTGGTTGCTTTGTATATGTTGAATTATGGGCTTCCTAAGTTTTGGAATGATTCTTATTTTCTTTCGTTTTTCTTTGTTGTAAATTTTCTATTTTCTTGAATTCAATGGAGAAATTTGCTTTCCATATAGTAAATAATATATCATTGACCTCAAGTTATTATTTTAATTTTTAGTTCTTAAACTTTATATTAATGGAAGATTAAAATAGTTAGTCAAGTTAAAACTAGTTAATGAATTTGATTCTTTATGTTAATAGGATATTTTTCATGTTTTGCTTGAGGACAAACAAAGACTCAAGTGTGGGGAATTTAATGAGTGTGAAAAGCATTGTATTTTTAACACTCAATAGGGTCAGGATTAGAATTCTTTTAGATGCATTTTTGGTTCTTTATAAGGTTTTTATATAATTTTAATGCTTTTGTCGGATTTTATAGTTTTTATTAATTTTAAGTAATTTGGTTTAATTTTATATGGTTTTGATGTTCATGGTGGCATGGAAATCGCTAGAGGAGCTATGCAAAGGATGAATGAGTATGGGAGTTGAGGATAGCATTTTAAAGAGAAAAACCAAGCTTTAAGGGCTAAAAAATGATGCACGACCATGTGCATTAAGACATATGGTCGTGCTTGATTGCTCCTTATTGAAAGAAGGAAAATTGGAATTAGGCACAGCCATGCATACCCAGGTATACAACCATGCATGATTCATAACACCAAGCCAGGAAGGTTATGCACCTAGTGCCTGGGTGCACACAACCATGTGTCTACAAACTTTATTTTGAAATTCAAATTTCAAGTTGCTATTTTTATAGGATTAAGTGATCATTTTTAACCAACTAAGAGGGAACTAAAAAAGGATATGAAGAGTAGTAGAAAATAATTGATTTTAGCATTTTTCTTATATTTTTCTTCTATTTTTCTTAAGGATAATAAGCTAGATTTTAGTTTTTGCTATTGATGAGGAGAATTGATGTTCCAAGATTAAGAACCCTAGTCATATTATGAATTTATTTTCCTTTTATTTTGATAATTTAGACTTTAACTTAGAGCAAATTCAATTCAATTGTTTAAACAAATAAACACTTAGAGTATTACAATAATTAATTTTCAATCTTTGTGGGATGATCTTATTTTACTTCTTGCACGATTTCATACACTTATGGATTTCGCACATCTGACTACACAAAAAAAGAATGCTAAATTAGGTTTAATAAATCAAAATGGAAAATCTGATGATAAAGGAAAGGCCATTGATGAAACAAGGAGTGCTGACAGATTTACAGTTGAACATAATTGGCCAGACATGGATAGTAGGTTTGCTTATGGATATGCTTCTAGACATATAGTTTCTCTTATTGTCAACCTATTAGGACAAATGAACTTATTTAACCAAATGTTTCAACACAATCATCTACAGATGCGTTCAATGTGTTAGTTGTTATGTGAACTTAAACAATGGAGTATCAAATTGGTAGGTATGATAAACAACTTTTTTTTTCACAAGTTTTTTTATATTCAAGTTAGCATAGTCTACATATAATACACATCATTTTTGTCAATCATTAAATAGACCACTAAAACATTTATAAGGTCTATAGAAGGATAAGTCTTCAAGAGTACAAGATGTAGTTAAAGAATCTGAAACTGGGAAGGCCATTCAAAGGCATCAAAATACTAAGTAAGGAGTTAGTGCAACATCAAATGGACAATCAAGACTTAAAGATATAATACTTACTATGTGAAGTGCCTTAGAGGGGGTGAATAAGGCAAATGAAAATTTTAAGAAAATTAAATTCTTAAACAAGAATTGAAAGAGAATAGAGAGGAAGAACAATGTACACAAGAATTTAAGGAGTTTAGATTCTCAATAATCATATGTCTCCACCTAACTTATTCCCAAGTTAGGATTTTCAATATTCACAATCTTATTCTTAAGATTGAGATTACACATGCTCACTCTTTTAACCTTATAACTTGAGTTTTCAAGGCTCACTCAAAAACCAAATTCCTAAGTGTTTTAATGGCTAAACACTTAAACTAATTCCTTTAGAATAGAATCTCATCTCTTATTTTCTTAATCCTAGAAAATAGAAGAACAAGAATATTTATTCTAATGCTCACCAACTCTCACAAGAGGTATACAACTATAAGATGATTTGAAAAGAGTTTTAAGAGCTTAATTGAATGCCTAAAAGAGTATAATGAATAAAAAAGTTTCTTAACCCTTCAATTGAGCTCTAGGAGCTGTTTATATAGATTAACAACTCAAATTATGGTTGTTTAAGCAAATGATTATGTCTTTAACATCTCCAAGCTTTGGTTAATTCAAATTTAACATATTTTTGTTAGAACGCTGCTCATAATCATGAGGAGCATGTCCTATCTCATGAGGAGTGGTTTAGTGATCGTTACATTTGAAATAAGCTTGAAAATGCCCATTGTGAGCAATCTGACCTGCCCTCATAAGTTGCTCATGATTGTGAGGGCAACTTATAAAAGGCTCAAGCTAGCTCACACAAAGAAGTTTGAAATAGGTGCTTCAGGGTACTGGCTCATGAGTGGACACCTATATGTCCAAAAATGTGCATTTTTGACTTCTAATTGCTTTAGATACTTTGAGTATTTGTTAGGGATATTTTACTTCAATGAAATACACATTTATGAGAGTATTTCATATCTCTAGACTATAAACAATATGAATTAAGTTCCTACACACTTAAAAGAAATTATTAGTAACTTAAGTTATTTATCAAAGTCCAAAATTAGGAGTTTGATCATGCAAATGGTCAACAATCTCCCCCTTTTTGGATTTGACAAACAATTTGATAAAATAATAAATAAAGTATGTGTGTGTATGTCAAAAATAAAGAACATAAATAGACATATGCTATATAAAATAGCTTCACCTTAAATGGATGCATTTAGTGAAAATGATTTTGCTCCCCCTTAATATACGCATAGATTCAATAATATATCATGTATCAGAGTAAAACAAATCAATATTGCATAAGGAGTAAAGGATATAACAAATAATTTTGAAGGAGATAATTTTTAATAAATAATACCAATTGAAAATAATCATAAAAATGTTCTCCTTATAAAAATATATTTCTTTATTTCTCCCCTCTTTGGTCATGATAACAAATATAAATTAAAAAAATATTCCTCTTGTCAAAATAAAAAACATAAGATTATGAAGGAAAGAAAAAACACGGCCTAACATGATAAATGTGTTAAAAGCATGATAATATGATCATTTAAATAAAACTAGTATCACTTACAATGCATGTAGTACTACTTGAATACATTATAAAATAGTACATATAGCACATAACAAACAAATGATCATGTAGCACTTATTATATCATAAAACACATCATAATTTCTCTCTTTTTATTAAAGACAAAAAGAAAAGAGAAGTAATAAACTAGAAATAAACCTAAAGGAAACAAAAGATCAAGAACTAAAATAATGAAAATAAAGATAAACTAAATCTAAGAAAATCTAAGAGTCTTGTCCATTTTAAGGATATTGGAATTGAGGAGGAGGAGGATGAGGCTAAGTGCATTGAATGTTGTGATGAGCATACAAGTGTTGAATATCATGCTCCATGTGGTCCATACGATGCTCAAAATGATTAAGTCTGGTGTCCACTTAATCAAACCTTATGCTAAAGTTGGACTCTATAGTGCAGAGACGATTAAAGAAACCACCAACCCAAGCAAGCTCATCATCAACACTTTGAAAAGTAGAAAGTCCTCTTTGCCTTTTCCTTTGAGCTTGAGAAGGAACATGCTCTTGAGGGATGATGTCACGACCCAAACCAGGGAGTCATGACCGGCGCTAGGGAATGAGAATTATTTCAAATTCGAAACTTATATCAGCCTTAAAAAATAAAAACACAAGTAATAATAATACAAAAATATGCCATAATTTAAAACTATCTTTATAAAAGCAAATCTTTATTTTATAACATAATAAAAATATCTTTATACAAAGCTTCAAGTATAAGGTTACTAATAATACAACACATTACTACTACAATAACGCTAGTATTATAGTGTTTACTAAAAATACAAGAAAATGACAGTTAAGTATTTACACAAATTAGCTAGAGAGGAAAGAGTATGACAAATAGTACTACGGGGGAGATTTAAAGTAGAAGATCTTGTAAAAAAATATTGAGAGGAGTCAGACTTCACTGAGTGAATTATTATAATATATATATATATATGCAACCTAAAGTCATATACAATTAAGCATCATTATAATAATATACATATACATGCATTTCACATAGATTCTAAAATCCACGTTTATATAATAATAAATACAAAAAGAAGTTTATTTGAGTGAAGGATCAAAGTAGAACCCTAAAATAGTATGCAACATCAATCATTAAGTCTCACTAGTCAACAGGCTTACTTAATTCCAAAATAATTCTCTTTTCCATTTTTGGACAGTAGACTGGCCCTGAGACACTAAATCAATCGAGCTCCCGCAGTCTCACTGTCAGTGTGATTAGCCCCGAGACACTAGGTCAATCGAGCTCCCGCAATCACACTACTCTCTCACCACAATTCTCAATAACCAATAATTAAGTCTTACATCAAATACTTTCATAATCTCAACCCTAAAATATAACGCACTATTACTTACTCAGTCCAAGTGCAGCACACTAGGTAGCACGTTCTATTGCTATCCTTTAAATAAATCGTATAATTATTAAAGTAATAAAATGCATAATTTAAACATGATGGCATCCATTTTGAAAGAAATACAAAAAAATATACCAAACATAAATTGAATATATACCAAATGTATACAAAAAATATACCACATATACGCTGAGTATATACAAAAAATATACTGAATATATACCGAAATATACCAAACATATATATCACATATATACCAAATATTACCAAACATATGCATAATCATTTAGTAAAATAATTCATATTTAAATACATTATAAAAATATGGATGCTCATAAATATGTATTCTACATGCAATGCATATATAAAATAATAACTTATAGTTGTGTGTTCCTTTTAACACAGTAGACTGACATGGTTCGATAAGTCTCAGTCTCGGTGTAACTAAAAAAACAAAGAAATAATACTAATATTAGAATCGAAATCCTAATTTCGTACTTCTAGAAATACTAGAGAAAGTCTCAATCTAGGACACGACTCGATCACAAATAAAAAACTTAGGATGGACCTAATGTCACATTTTACGAGAATTCTACCAAAAATTTGATAGAGTCTTCTCTGTAAAACGGATTTCTCTCTACTAAAAGTAGAGCCGATTCTACAAGTAAACACACTTCAATATACATAAATGCACAACTTCTCGGGTTGAACCCCTGAACTATACAATTCGCCCAACTGAGAACCAAAATACACAACAATCAATAATTTAATAATAATATATTAAAAATCATTAAAATCCATAAAACTCAATAAAATTCCTCAATTCGAGTTATTTAAATAATAAATAATTTAAAGCTAATTATTTTCAAATTAGTTAATAAATCTCAAATAAATTATATAATATTAATAAAAATCCAATTTTCACTTATTCAAAATTAAATAGTAAAATTCACAAATAATTATTTAAATAGTTCAAATATGTAATAAAAATAGTTAAAAATTCATTTAATCACAAAAACAGTAAATAAAATTATTATTTGAATATATTTCCAAAAATTATTATTAATTAATTAAAAATACTAAATAATTCGTAAAAATTATTTTAATACTATTTATTATTCCAAAATTATTCAAAATATACTAATTAACAATAATTTCAATTAAAACACCAAATTTACAAATTTATATTAATTTTTTCAAAAATTAATTTTTTACATTGACCTTCAAAAATTCGTAATAAATAATCGGATCAAAATTTAAATATACTTTCTTCACAAAATAATATCCAAATAATTTAAACAATTTATTAAAAATATAAAAATTTTCCAGCGATGGTCACCGAAACTTCAGAAACCAAAACACCTAAAAATCAAAATAATTCAGAAAAATTAAACAAACATATATATGTGTAGCTCAAGCTTCAAACAACAACATTTCTAAAGGCATTAAGCTTAAATCAAACCATAACAAGTTCAAAAAATAAAAATAAAAAAACCTAAATATACCTAAACTAAAACTTGAAGATAACTCACAATTTAGACGTCCTAAGCATGAACCAAGTTGAAGACGAGCTTACCCGGACCGAGAGGGGTCGATTGAACCCAGAAACATGAGTTGAATTTGCGCAAAAAGCTAATGACATTACTGTAGCCAGAAAAACGGGATGGGGAAGGTAGTTGGCGTTGGCAGGAAGTGAAGGGAGGAAGGGCTGAAGCTTGGTGGTAGTTGGTGGAGGTTCAGGGTGGCGCACAGTGGGTCTGCATTCTGTTCAGAATGAAGAATAAGAAGAAGAAGAAGAGGAAGGAAAGGAGAGGGGAGAGGAAAGAGAGAGAAAAAGCTTTTATACATTTTTTTATAAAATAGGAAAAGACAAAAATACCCACATATATAATAATAATAATAATAATAATAATAATAATAATAATAATAATAATAATAATAATAATAATAATAATAATAATATTTTTAAATAATAATCACTTCCAAATTAATTCTTCTACTTAATAAAATATTTAAAATAAAATAAATTAATACTATTCATAAATAATTACAATGATAATATTAATAAATAAATAAGTAATCATATACACACTAAAATTAAATTACACACAATATCATAATATATAAAAATTTAAAATATTTATTAACACTGCATATCCCAAAATAAATTTTATAATTTAAAATATCGGGTTATAATAGATATCTTCTTTAACTTGAACACTTTCAAGACCATGAGTACCTATTTGCTTTATGTCTTCCAAATCATGTTTAAACTCCTCTTCAACATCTTCATATCCTACTTCGTCTTTCTATATCTAAATATTTCTAACAAGTTTGAATTGCCTAGAATTTCTCAAAAGACTTAGTCAAGGAAGGAAGGAGGAAGAGAAGGAATGTTGTTCAAAAAAATCCTAAAGTGATTAGCAATTTAAGTAATGATCCCTCCAACACACAAACTCACACTTACACTATCATTAGCAAACCATAACCTCTATTAAGCCATCTCCCTAATTTTACTTCCACATTCTCAACAAAAGAAACAAATGAGAAATAAATCATTAAAAGAATTTGCTTCATTGCTAAGACCCCTAACATGGATAGAATAGGTTATAAAATAATGAATATACTAAAGGGATTTTCAAGCAAAAAGAGATAACTTGGTATATTCGGTAACAAAAGCATTAGCATTGGGTTTAGCATGCTGAACCTAAAAACTTTAAGGAGACCAAGAAGAATTAGGAATAGTTAACCCTCATTGTCTAAACCTAAATATGCTATCAAATTATTAAGAAGTAAGAAACCTATTGCTACTACCCAACCTAAATCTCATACTATTCATGGGGTTTTAATCATCAAAATATTGAGTTCTCAAGCAATAGGAGGAGATAAATTCATAGATAAGAGAGGGATAGGTGGGAAGAGCATTAAAAGAAAAATTATAAATTCCTACCCTGTCAAGCATGGTCTTGACTTCATTGAAACATCCTATCTTCTCTAAAGTCTTTTGAGACATAAAATTAGAGGAGATGATCTTCCTCTTACTAAATTGAGCTAATATTTGCCTGATTTGAGTAGAAAAATATAAGATAAAATGAGTCTTTTTAGGTTGCTCTTTAGTAGCTCTCCTTGATAATGAAGAAGGAGGAGTCTTTTTAGGTTGTTATTTAGTAGCTCTCCTTGATAATAAAAAAGGAGGAGTCTTTTTAGGTTGCTATTTAGTAGCTCTCCTTGATAATGGAGAAGTTTCATAGGTGGTCTTCCTTTTGGGTGCCATAGAGGTAAAGAGAAAAGCACAAAAAGCTAAGTGTATAAAGGATAGGTTTATTACTTAATGAAGAGAGTTTGATTGCAAATAATGATGTGAGGATAGAAGACAGATGAAAGGGGGGTGAATTAGGGTTTAAAATAATAAAAAAAAGTCCTAAAATAGTAAAAAAAAATTAGTAAGTTACCATTTTGATTTGGGAGAGAGCACAAGAGAATCAAAATCTTATTGGAGGTAGGATTTTCGAGGGACAGTATACTCCTCACCAGCTACTCATGATTATGAGCAGCGCTCGTGAGGGGCACTACCCTTTAACACCACCAACAGTCATGAGCCAAGCTCAATAGTTCGTGATGAAAAATTACAAAATGGTCCCTAATCTTTCAAATATTAAGTAATTCGGTCCTAACAACCTTACAACTAGGTCTTTATGCATCAAATTAATTTTAAATCAAATCAAATTTTAATTAAATTAAATATAATCATTAGTAACATCATAAATCAACATAATCAAGCATTTAGATGGAAATTTGAATTTTTAAATTTTGAAAAAATTAATAAATTAAATTAATTTTTTTTAAATAATGATAATTATTTTAAAAGATTAATTTTAATGTGAGTAAGATTTTAAGGAATATGCCAAATTAAATCATAACCAATTTAAATGCTAGAGTAATTATGATGATTTACCATAATTAAACATTTAGATGGTAATTTAAAATTTTTCATATAATGAAGATTTTAAATATGTATCATGCAAATAGGAAATACAATAAATTAAATCATGTACATGGAATAAATTTGCTCATTTAAATAATCAATAAATTCAATAATTAATTATTGAATAGCAATTATTTAGAGTAAAATTATACATGATAAATTCTAATATGCTTAGTTCTAGAATGCTAAATGAGATTCTTACTAAGGTTTATAGCACTTGTGTTATCACATTTAATTAGAATGTGATTAATAGTAATGCCATAATCCATTAGTTGTTATTTTTTCCATAGAACTTTTCAGCAACAATAACTAGCTGCCACATATTTTGCTTCAGTAATGGACAAGGCAATTGAAACTTATTTCTTGCTAAACAAAGAAACTAAACATTATCCTAAGAATTGACAAGTTTCAAAAATGCTCTTTCTATTTAGTAAGCTACCGGCAAAGTCCGTATTTGAATTACTAATTAAGTTAAAGGTATAACTCTTAGGATACCAAAGTCCTAAATGTATTATTTCATAAAGATATTTAAAAATTCTTTTAATTGCATTCAAATGAGACTGTCTAGGATTGTATTAAAATCTAACATATAAGCAAGTAGCAAACATAATATCTGGTCTACTAGCAGTTAAATAAAGATGAGATCTGATCATACCTCTAAATAGCTTTTCATCAACTGGTTTACCTTTCTCATCCTTGTTGAGTTTGGTGGTGCTTATAGGAGTCTTACTTGACTTAGCTTCATCCATACCAAATTTCTTAAAAATGTCCCTAGGGTATTTAGTTTGATTAATGAAAGTCTCATATTTGCATTGCTTGATTTGATGTTTAAGGAAGAACATGAGCTCACCCATCATACTTATCTCAAATTCTCTTTGCATCAACTTAGAAAATTCCTCACACAAGTAATGACTAATAGCATCGAAAGTAATGTCATCAACATATATTTGAACAATTAATAAATCATGCTTAATTTTTTTATGAAAATAGTTGTATCAACTTTTCCTTTAAAAAAACCTTTCTCTAATAAGAAGTTACTTAATCTTTCATACCAAACTCTTGGAGCTTATTTCAATCCATATAATACTTTTGAAAGTTTAAACACATAATTAGGAAAATCAAAACTTTCAAAACCTGGAGGTTGCTCAACATAAACCTCTTCTTCAATGAAACTATTTAAAAATGCACTTTTAACATCCATTTGATAAAGTTTAAAATCCATGAATAATGCAAATGCAATTAACATTCTAATAGCTTTTAACCTTACAATCGGGGCAAAGGTTTCATCATAATCAATGCATTATTTTTTGTTATAACCTTTAGCTACTAATCTAGCTTTATTCTTAGTTATGATACCTTATTTATTCATTTTATTTCTAAACACCCATTTGGTGCCTATAATAGGATGATGTTTCGGTCTAGGAACTAAAGTCCAAACTTTTTTCCTCTTAAATTGTTTTAACTCTTCTTGCATAAGGACCCAAAATTCATCATTCAATACATCATCAATAATTTTAGTTTTAATTTGAGAAATGAAGGCTAAATTGACAATAGACTTAAGCTAAGATATAGTAATTACCCTTATTTAGTATCGCCTATGATGAGGTTTTAAGGATGAGCTTTCTTGAATTGCCAATCCTTTAGAAGATCATCCTTCAAAGAAGATTGAGGTATCTCTTCATCATCCTCTTTTGTAAGATCTTCTAGCTCCAAAGGTTTGCTACCATTTTCTTTTTGAGTGTTCATATCCATATGCTCATCTACAAAATCATCAACATTACAAACATCCTTCCTAGAATTAAGTGAGTTTGATTCATCAAATACAACATGAATTGACTCTTCAACTACTAAAGTTATTTTATTAAAGACTCTATATGTTTTGCTAGATGTGGCATAACCTAGGAAAATTCCTTCATTGGCTTTAGAGTCAAATTTTCCAAGATTATCCTTAGTGTTCAATATAAAGCACTTGTATCCAAATATTCTAAGATATGAGATTTTGGATTTTCTATTGTTCCAAAGCTCATAAGAAGTTTTTATTTAAAATTGGTATTTTAAAGACTCTGTTTACAATGTACATGAAGTGTTAATGGCTTATGCCCAAAAATATAGAAGTAAATTATACTTATAAAACATTGTTCTAGCCATTTCCACTAAATTTCTATTCTTCCTTTCAATAACCGCATTTTGTTGAGGTGTTCTAAGAGAAGAGAATGTGTGTGAAATATAATTTTCATTACAAAAGGTTTTAAAGAATTCATTTTCAAATTCGGTTCCTTTATCACTTTTAATATATGAAATGCAAAATCCTTTTCCTTTTTGAAAATTTTTCAAATGCTTTAAAAGCATCATTCTTATAAGCAAGAAAATACACCCAAGTGTATCTAGAGTAATCATCAACCAATACATAAGCATAGTGCATACCATCGAGACTAGCGACTCTAACTAGTCTAAACAAATCCATATGTATAAGTTCATGTGTCCTAGAGGTTGATGTGTACATTATTGAGCTTGAATGAAGACTTGAATTATTTTTCCTTTTGACAAGCATCACAAGGTTTATCTTTAGTGAATTCAAGTCTAAGTAAACCGATCATAAGTTCATGTCTACAAAGATCATTTAAAAGCTCAAAGTTTACATGTCCTAACCTTCTATACCATGTCTATATATTATGGGAAATAGATATTAAGCATTTGATGTTCTTGTTATCAACTTTTTTCAAGTCAATAACATAGACATTGTCTACTCTTTCACTATTAAAAATTACATTGTCTTCATCAAGATTACTAATAAAGCAATTTCTAAGATAAAAAATTACCTTATTTCCCATGTCACATAATTGACTTATACTAAGAAAATTATGTTTAAGACCATCAATAAGCAAAACATGGTGAATAGATAAGGATTAAGAATTATTAATTTCTCCAATGCCTACTATTTTTCCTTTTGCATTGTCTTCGAATGTGACATGTCCTCCATCCTTAGTGTTAAGCTTGTTAAATTGTTCATTGTCTCTCATCATATGTCTTGAACATTTACTATCAATATACTATTTAATCTTTGCTTTTATGGACTTCAAGCAATCTACACAACATAATTTAAACATTCTTTTGAACCTAAACCTTAAGAGGTCTAGGTTTGTTAGTCTCAATATAATCTAAAGGTAGCAATTTCAAATGTAGTTTTCAATAGAAGCATACATTGCTAGAGTGACCTTTGGTCATGCAATAAAAGCATTAAATATTAGCAAATTTATTTTTCCTAGGATGATATGGTTTCCTAGTGTATGAAACATGCCTTTTATGTTGTAATTGTATATGCCTACTAAAATTATTTTGAGTCATAGTGTGAGACATACATTGATAATGGCAATGTGTATTTTGATAGGTTTGTGCAACATGTTTAGTAGTGTTGTTTTAAGTGTACATATAAGCATGTTTAGGTTATGGTATGTTAGCTTGAGTCTTACCTCTTTATGTCAATGGAGGTTGACTCTTATGAGACTTTCCTTTATTATTTGACATATGAGACTCCTTAGCTTTAGAAGCTTGAGTCTTAATTTGTTTAGAGGTAGAGGGAATAGAATTACATGAGGCGTTAACAAATTTAATATGAGATGATGATGATGATGATGACATCCCATTTTTATAACCAATTCCATAGAGTTTTTTAGAGTCAATTAGACTATCTAAACTCTCCTTTCCTCTCTTAAATTTAAAAATGGAATTTTTTAACTCTATCACCTCATTAGAGAGTTTATAATTTTCATCAGTTGCTTTCTTGAGTTGCTTTTCCAAAGAATTAAAAGATTTTAAATCATTAGCAAGTTTATCATTTGATTTAATAAGAATAGAAAATTCATCTTTTAAATTTTCAAATTCCTTGGTTAAGCTAGTTAACTCAAGGTTATAATGCTTTTTATTAGAAAATAAGCTTTTGCATTTAAACAAGATTTTGCTCATAATAGAGCTCTCATCATCATCATTATATTTATAATAATCATTACAAAAGGACTTAGAAGTAGAGGGTACCTCATTTTCATTTTCAAGAGCCGTGAAATAAAGATTGGCTACTTCTTATTACTCTTTTTCTATTTTTGATTCAGATGAGTCATCTCATATAGCTTTAAAGTCCTTCCTTTTCTCCTTTGCTCCTTGATTCTTGAATTTGAGTTTGGGACACTCACTTTGGATGTGACCCAATTTTTTACATTTATAGCAAGTAACTTCTTTAGTTTTTTTCTTACTTCCCTTCATACTTTTTATTAAAGTCTCTTATTCTTAAGAAATTTTTCTTTCTTAAAAACTTCTTGAAGTTCTTAGTGAGCATGGTAATATCACCATCTTCATCACTAGAATCTTTAATATTTTCATCTTCACTTTCTTATTATGAAGCTTTTAATGCTATACTTTTCTTCTTCTTTTTATTCTCTTATTGCTCTTCTCCTATTTTTTTTAATTGTGAGCTCATGTGTTAAGAGCTTGCTAATAAGAACATCAGTTAAGAGAGTTGAGAGGTATTAAGCTTCCTCAATTGAAGTGACTTAAGATTCCCAATCCTTTTTAGGTAGGATTCTTATAATCTTATTGTTTACTTCTTCTTTAGAGAAATATTTTCCAAGTTTCTTAAGGGTTATTAAAAAGCATTGAGATGGTTTGTCATCTTTTTAATTGATTATTGAGGCTTCATTTTAAAGAGTTCATATTCATACATGTAAAGTTAAACCTTTTACTTCTTACTTGCACATTTCCTTCATAATGATTCTTTAAGGTGATCATAGCTTTATTGTTTTTATAGCTTTCTTCCTTTTGATTATTGCTCCAATCACTTTTTGAAAGAGTATTTTGTACACCATCAATGGTAGTTTTTGGTGGTTACCAAACATTGAAAACAACTTCCTAAAGTCTAATGGAATCACAATCTAAATATCACTCCATTTTGAACTTTTAATGAGGATAGTCTCTACCATTAAAGAATGGTCTAAGAGAAGAAATATTTTGAGATTCACTCCCTATAATATTGTATTATAGCAATTAAGTTCCTAGAATCCAAGCTCTGATACCAATTGAAAGTGCCTTAGAAGGGGGTGAATAAGGCAAATGACGATTTTGAGAAAATAAATTCTTAAACAAGAATTAAAAGAGAATAAAGAGGAAGAACAATGAACACAAGAATTTAAGGAGTTCAGATTCTCAACAATCATATGTCTCCACCTAACTTATCCCTAAGTAAGGATTTTCAATACTCACAATCTTATATTCACAAGATTAAGATTACATAAGAGTTTAAGGCTCACTCTTTCAACCTTACAACTTGAGTTTTCAAGGCTCACTCAGAAATCAAATTCCTAAGTGTTTTAATGGTTAGATACTTAAACCAATTCCTTTAGAATAGAATCTCACTTCCTATTCTCTTAATCCCAAAAAATAAAAAAAGAAGAATATCTATTCTAACTCTCATAAGAGTTATACAAATATAAAATGATTTGAAGATTTTTGAGAGCTTAATTAAATGCTTAAAAGAGTATAATGAATAAACAAGTTTCTTAACCCTTCAATTGATTTCTAGGAGTTGTTTATATAGATGAACAACTCAAATTATAGTTGTTTAAGCCAATGATTATGTCCCTAACATCTTCAAGCTTTGGTTAATTCAAATTTGACTTATTTTTGTCAAAACGTTGCTCACGATCGTGATGAGCATGTCCTAGCTCATAAGGAGTTGTTTAGTGATTGTTACATTTAAAATAAGCTTAAAAATGCCCATTATGAGCAGTCTGACCTGCCCTTACAAGTTGCTTATGAACGTGAGGGCAGCTCATGAGTGTCTCGGGCTAGCTCATATAAAGAAGCTATAAATAGGCGCTTCAGGGTGCTGGCTCGTGAGCAAACACTTATAAGTAAAAAAAATATGCATGTTTGACTTATAATTGCTCCGTAAATGCTTAAAAGAGTATAATGAATAAACAAGTTTCTTAACCCTTCAATTGATTTCTAGGAGTTGTTTATATAGATGAACAACTCAAATTATAGTTGTTTAAGCCAATGATTATGTCCCTAACATCTTCAAGCTTTGGTTAATTCAAATTTGACTTATTTTTGTCAAAACATTGCTCACGATCGTGATGAGCATGTCCTAGCTCATAAGGAGTTGTTTAGTGATTGTTACATTTAAAATAAGCTTAAAAATGCCCATTATGAGCAGTCTGACCTGCCCTTACAAGTTGCTTATGAACGTGAGGGCAGCTCATGAGTGTCTCGGGCTAGCTCATATAAAGAAGCTATAAATAGGCGCTTCAGGGTGCTGGCTCGTGAGCAAACACTTGTAAGTAAAAAAAATATGCATGTTTGACTTATAATTGCTCCGTAAATGCTTAAAAGAGTATAATGAATAAACAAGTTTCTTAACCCTTCAATTGATTTCTAGGAGTTGTTTATATAGATGAACAACTCAAATTATAGTTGTTTAAGCCAATGATTATGTCCCTAACATCTCCAAGCTTTGGTTAATTCAAATTTGACTTATTTTTGTCAGAACGTCGCTCACGATCGTGATGAGCATGTCCTAGCTCATGAGGAGTTGTTTAGTGATTGTTACATTTAAAATAAGCTTAAAAATGCCTATTATGAGCAGTCTGACCTGCCCTTACAAGTTGCTTATGAACGTGAGGGCAGCTTATGAGTGTCTCGGGCTAGCTCATATAAAGAAGCTATAAATAGGTGCTTCAGGGTGCTGGCTCATGAGCAAACACTTGTAAGTAAAAAAAATATGCGTGTTTGACTTATAATTGCTTCGGATACTTTGAGTATATGTTAAGGATATTATAATTCAATGAAATACATGTTTATAAGAGTATTTCATATCTCTGGACTATAAATGATATGAATTAAGTTCCTACACACTTAAAATAAAATTATTAGCAACTTAAATTGTTTATTAAAGTCCAAAATTATAAGTTTGATCATACAAATGGTCAACACTATAGAATATTTAAATTCTAAATTCAAAGCTCAAGGATTGTAGCAACATGGTACTCCAACTATTTCTTTGGGTAAATTGTAATAAGAGAGAGATAAGAGGACAATAAAGAAACCTGTTTCAAGCCATAAAGACTTTGTTATGAACTTTATCTTTAATTGATATTATTGGATACTACGTTATTTTGTAAGCATTGAATATTAATGCTTTGCATCAATACTACCTTATTTTGTGAGTATTGAATATTAATGCTTTATAATGGTAACCGGAGTACAATTTAATTTATCGACTAAATTTTCATTTGGAAATCATATCTATTCTAATTTGTGACTTTGTTGTTGGTTTATTCAGCATAATATTGCTTTCTCTCATTGAATTGGAAAAAATTCATCAATCTAATTAAACAGTTAAATAATAAACAACTTAGCAATCCATTGCAAAGCAAATAAACCTTTTAGCAATCCAATATAGTCTAACAAACTATCAAATGTACCTAAACAGTCATAACTAGTGGAATTACAAACAAGCCAATATAGTCTATCAAATTAGTAGCTACAACAGCTATTACAAAACATAGTTCATTACATTAAAACACTACTAAAATATAATAACTACTATAAATAACACAATTAATTGTAAATTGCATAATCAGTAAGTGTTACTGCAAGGCCAACCCTAACTCTTATTAAATACATCTCTTGTGCCTTTTTAAATTCTCCAACTTTGGTGTGAATCCCTTCTAGCTTTTCATTTAATTCATTAAGTTTTTTATTGTCATGTAAAAACCCCTGTATAAGCTTTTCATTCTCCTCCTTCAACTTTGCATTACCAGCCAAAAGTCTGTCAATATCATCCTTTATAAAATTTCTTTATACTCTTATTGATTCCATTTTTTACCTCTTCTGCATCATTTCTGCCTTGATTGCCTTAGATTCATCATGTCTAAGTTGAGTAATTGCACTTGCCTCCCCAACTTGAACGAATGTCGCATTTCTTTTAACCTTTAAATATTATTTTTCTCTTTTAAGACTATTAACATACATTAGTTGATAATCAGTGTGCTATTGATCATACCAACCAAAGTACTCATATTGTTGAAACTGAACTATAGTATCTTATGTTATTCTATTAACCAACTTAAAAATATCTACACTACTAAATTACTAAGATTTTAAACAATAATTTTATTAAAAGTAAACCTTAATTCAAATTCAGTGAACCCTAATTCATAAACACTAATTATTTCCATAAGCAGTTAACACTAGTTATTTCCATAAGTAGTAAACCCTAATTCAAATTCAGTCAACCCTATTCAGAATCAGTTAACCCTAATTTCATTAATATTAAACCCTAATTCGAGAACACTAATGGATATCAATAAACCCTTTCACAAAAAACATTTATTTTCCTCAATATAAAAACCTTAAAATCAACACTAGTAACCTTAATTCAATAACACTAAGTTAACTTTAAACTAATTAAATTTCTATTGATATACTTACATAAATGCGAGTATAAGCATAAAATTGATGTCCAATAGTCCTCTCAGTATGGGATGTTTGCAATCGAGCTATATTCCCATATAAATATACATGCTTCCCTTCGTGCTCCATCTTATGTTCCATAAGGGCAAGCTCTTTTTCTTAATTTTTTTCGTAATAAGGGATTTATGTCAGTGTAGGAATAAAGGAAGCGAGAAGAGATTCCTACAAAGCAACAAGGATCTTCTTTCTCTTTGATTTATTAGATAAAATATACTAGGTCTTTTACGCTTTTAGGCTTGACTTGTAATAGTAGCGGACTCGTAGGTAGTTTTATGTGTCATATTTTAATAGTAATTTCAATTTTTTAAATGTATGGTCAAATTAAAAACTTAATTTGTGCAAAAATAAAAAATGTAGGGACTTAATGTGTAGAAATAAAACTGTAGGGGAAAATCTGAAAAAAAAAAAGGGTAAAGCCAATAAATATTTTTAAAATAGACCGATAAGCAATCACAATAATCAAAGCCCGGTTAAAGGGTGCAGCAGACATAGGTCGTAGTGTTGTTTCTTTGCTTCTCCATGGCAGACGATGCTGTTAGAACTGTACGTTTCTCTTATTTATTTTTTGTTTAAATAAATTTTATGGGTATCATTCAAACCAAACGGATCTTTGGCTTTCTCTTCCATTCCCTCAGTTTTTTTTTTTTTTTCTATTGATTTTCTTTTGAACAATGCATTTAGGCGTTTCTAGAGATTCAAAGTCGCATGATTGAAACTAGTGCCAAATTGAAGCAGGTAATTTTTTTTTTAATCAAATCTTATTTGAAAATTTAAGGTTTGATAATTAATTTTTCTATGTGAATGAATTGATGGGTTGTTATTGGGTATTTGATTTTGCAAAACCAGGTGCAAACCCAGATGCGAGCAAAAGAGGGAGAAAAGAAGCGAGCTTTCCTGACATTAGAAGAGCTTCGTCAACTTCCTGACGATACTAATACCTACAAATCTATTGGTACAGTTCATTTCTTTGATGGGTCAGTTTCAGATTTTACAAATTTTTTAGCTCTTTTGATTCACAATTCCTTTTTTTTTTTTTTTGGTTTTGCAGGAAGAACGTGAGTACTGCACAAAAAGATATTGATTTGTTTGGCTGCTTTTGGATTTTAGATTATGAATATTAGAATAACCTTTTTTGCTGTTGTTTTCATGTACACGTATGTTGGCAGGTTTGTTTTGGAGCCAAAATCTGTTCTGATGACTGAACAAGAACAGAAACTTAAAGACAGTGAGACTGCAATTTCTTCACTTCAGGTTTCTCTTTCTTTCTCTGCCTATTTGTTGTGCTCAATGCTACATTTGATGTTAGGTGAATACCAACCTCGCATTACCTATGCATTTGTTCTGTGTGTTCAGAATACATAAAAAATGCAACAATTTATTTCAAATTTATTCACTTGATTCTCATTTTTGGAAACCTCTGATGGAGTTCACTTCTTTATTGGTCAAAATGTGGTCTTTTGCAAGAATTGGAAATTATTCTCAGAGTTGGATAATTTCCAAGAATTCATTACTTTGTTTTAATCATGGTGAAACCATATTGAAATAATTAACTCCTTCTCCCCACCCCCACCTCTGGAAGAAAAAAAAAAAAAAAAGCAATTGTCTTATTATAAGCTGGAGAAATATAAAAAATTTCATAAACTCAATTCACCTCTCATTTGTTTCAAATACTAAACTTCAAATCTTTTCAAAGCTATTGCAAACATATGAATTCTGTTACAAAATCTGTATTTAAGGGATTTATGTTGATTCTTTACCAATATCAGGTTTGCCAGTATAGTATTTTTTTTTTCTAGGCATCCATTTGATGTGATGACTAAATTGTAGGTTTTGATACGGCATCGTTATACATGATGTCCTCATGATTTTCTTTATTTTCCTCAAATTAACTATTGCTATGTTCAAGATTTTGAGAAAAGTTTTTTAAAAAAAAAAACCAAAAAAAAAAAAAAAAACTTTTGCTTTTGGACAGCACGTGAGAAAGTTTGTATATTGAAGGACTAAAACAATAAGAAATCACACTTAGAGCAGTTACTAAAATCTAATGTCCATTTGCACTGCAATCCTCTCTTCCACTGAAGCTTTTTTGTATACTTATGTAATTCACGAATTTTCTCTATCTTATTTCCTATATTTCCATACACAATTACATAGTTGGTTGATGTAAAATCCCAAGGCCTTGTTGCCACTCGATGTAAGTTGGTTTTTTTAGAGTGAAAGAACCGCATAAACCAAACTAAACTGATTAATGTAATATAAATTTAATGTATGCACATACACACGCACACTAGCATAATTTTTGATGTTATAATTTAAATTTAATATATGCGCACTTGCACATACAAGCATTATTTCATTTAGACTTTGATGTTATTTTAGACACTGAAAACTTATGCTATCATTTTCAAAATACAAACCTTTTTTAATTTTAGAGAGACCCTAGCCTTTTTCCTGTTGCCTCCATTTTTGGCTCACAGAAAAGACTTGTTGCCTTCTCTGTTTCTCTTGTTAACTTTTTCTCCTTTCTCAAACCTTTGTTTACCTGTTATTTTCAACTTAGTCTTAAAATAAATCACTAACAGTCAAGGAAAAATGGCCATAAAGAAGATAATTGTACGGTCTCAAGTTTGTTTTACACTCAACATACCCATGAAGTTTGTTTGTTTTCATGTTTTCCATGCTTACATGAATTTGGTTGTGGGTTTAGTTGAATACCTTCATTTTGTTATTAAATATGTAGTTATTTTATTTATAGTTTATTTTCCTTTGATATGCCTTTTAGTTTTCTATCAGATTCAATTAAATTTAACTGGTTACTTGACAAACCTTTTAGATCTTAAATATAATAATTTGCTGAATTAAATACCAGAACCAAACTGAATATTCTTGGTCTGACTTAATTTGGTTTATATCTATAAACTTGTGTTAATTTTGAATTCTGATGGAGTTTATTACTTTAACTTCAATGATTTTCCAACCAAATGAAACCAAACCAACTGATGCGCATCTTTATGTTTGAATTCTTTATGTTTTATATTCTATTTACTACTTTCTGGTGTCTGATTTTGAGCACCTCTAAATGCAGCACCATTTTATTGTAAAAGTTCAATTTGAGTATTAGTTTAAGAATGCCAACAATTTTTCTGCTGTGCATTTTGCAAGTATTTGTTTTCAAATTTTGGACACAAACTATAGTCTAGGCATACTGTATCTTTTTCTATTTTTAGCAGAAATAAACCAAATCGTTGTGCTTTTTGGACAGACCTCAAAGGAATACTTGGAAAAGCAAATGGCTGAGGTGGAAAACAACTTGAGAGAGCTGTTGCACCAAGATCCGGCTCTCGCTCGTCAGATAATGTCCATGAGCGTGATGTAGGTTTGCTGTTTCTCAGAGCAGTACCTGTGTTTTCCATTTGAAGGGTGATAGGAAATTGTCATAAAATTGTTTTGGACTTTCTAGTAAGAATGCACATGAAATTGGCTTGCCGGTTTACTTTAATCACCAAATAGTTTACTGTAACAAAACTTGTTCCTCCAGATAGTGGTACAGCGTCCTTTTTTTTTTTCCTCTATAAGAATGTTTTCAATTTTCATTTGATAGGTCCCTATTAAATTTGTCTTTAATTGAGTTTTTTTTTTTTTTTAAAAAAAAAATTATATCTTTATAGTATCTGTTAAATTTTGACCAATTTTTCATCAAGTTATTTCCATGTCGTAGTAATTTCTATGAATATTAAATTATTTTGAGGTCCCTATAATTTTTGGATTCTATTAATATAAAACTATTTTGAGGTCCCCAAAATATTTGGATGCATTTGATAACTCTTTAGTAAATTATTGTATTCAATCAAGTCCAAAGACTTTTATTTTCCTACTTTTTATACCTTTTAATACACATTTGTGAAGCATATGCAAATAGATATTGTTTAATGCAAGTAAATATTGTTTAATGCAAGTACTTAATGAAATTTGTGCTACGTAGACTATGATCAGGAAATAGATGGCTCACATAAGGTGAATCATGAATGATTAAGGCTTGTACTTGATGAAATTCATGCTCTCTAGACTTTGGCTAGGAAAGAAATGGTCCACGGTGAATGATTAATGTATACCAGCATAGGTGAAGAAAGCCCAAGTTTTGACGAACCAGATTATGGATCTGTATGATTCAGCTCTTTAGATATAGGTTAACCGACAACAAATCACTGATATAAATAAACCTTTTAGTAAAATAATGCTAACTATTGCTATTATTATATCAAATGTATAAATTATTTTTAAATATAATTTGATAATATCTTTTTTTTTTTTAATTATGTTAAATTATATAAAAAGTTTATAGTAATATCTAATAATGTATTATTTTTACTTTATTTATTATTAAAATTATTAATATAAACTATTTGAAAATTGATGTTAAAATGTAAATCTTGTTAATGTAAATTTTTTTAAAAAATATTATAGATATAAATATTATAATTATAATTATTTAATTGCTAGCTATAATTTAAAATAATATTAATTTTATTATAAGTTATAAAAAATCAATTATATGAATTTAAATTTAAAATAAGCTAGTTGCTATTAATTATTTTTAATAAGTGTAATATAGTCTAAATACAAAATAAATTTAAATCAGTTATAAACTTATTGGAAAAACCTACAAAATTAAACTGATTAAATCTATAGTAGTTTTGAATAAAAACAACTATTGATTGTTGATTTGGGAACCTCATTAAACACTTAAAATGTAGTTGATTGAAGAAAAATCTCAATTAGCTACCTAGATTAGCTAAACCAGACATACCCTATACCACACATTAATTTGAGTACAACTATATACCATTCAATATACCACCGTAGACATCCGATTCGATTGGCCCGTGTTTGGGGATGAATTAGGGATGCTCGGTTTGATCAGCCCGTTGTTAAGCCCAATGTTGAAAATGTGAAACTTGGACACAAGAACAAAACCTGAATCTTCAATTGGAAATGGACTTGAAAGCCTAAAAATCTCAAAAGCCCAAGACTTAGCCCAATTGTTTAAAAATAACCCAGGCCTGCTTGACCCAACACAGGCTAGGGCCAAAGAGGTGTCGCCTTAGTGCAATAAGGCGATTACCTCTTTGGCAACTGCTGCAGAGGCAATCGCCTTATCGTAGAGGCGTCGCCTCTGTGGTAGACCACTTACAGTTGCAGCCATAATGGCTAAGTGGTGTGGGCCCCACACCCCCAGATCTGATTTTATGTGAGGAGGAGATTTTTGGGGGGGAAGAAAAAGGCTATAGGGTTCATGATGAGCTAGAAAGCCTAGGGCCATAGGCAAGGTAAGGGTATAAAAAGGAAAAAAAGAAAAAAAAAAGAAAGGAAGGAGGAACCATTATTTTTGCTGGAAAGGGAGGGAGAGTTCAAGAAAGAAAAAAGAAAGGGGGGCTCTAAGCTCTGAAAAAAAAAAGAAAAGAGAAACGTTCTTAAGAGAAGGGGAGAATCCAAACTAAAACAAGTTCACAATCCTTAAGAGAGAAAGGAGAAAAGCTTGTGTCAAAGTGAAACTCATACCCAAACGGAGATCACACTCAAAAGTACATCTCTGAGGGTCCATCACTTCGGTAAAATTTTGCATCCAAATACATTTTTTTTATAACTTCATCATTTTTGTGTTTAGTTTGCATGTGACTAAGTTGTTAGTATACTTTAGGTATATTTTAGGTTTATTTCATTTGCTATGCTACCTCATTGATATGATCCCTTAAATTATTGCATGTAGTTGTAATTTGGCACCTGTTGGATGCATGTGTGCATGTGTTGCTTGCTTAGGGTAAAAGTTTAATTATCTTGAGAGTCGGGCTAGCCTATTGATTAAGCGACGCCTCTTCATAGAGGTGTCAAGTTCACATTCCTTAAGAGAGAAAGGAGAAAAGGTTGTGTCAAAGTGAAACTCATACCTAAGTGGAGATCACACTCAAAAGCACATCTCTAAGGGTCCATCACTTCGGTAAAATTTTGCATCCAAATACATTTTTTTTATAACTTCATCATTTTTGTGTTTAGTTTGCATGTGACTAAGTTGTTTGTATACTTTAGGTATATTTCATTTGTTACGCTACCTCATTGATATGATCCCTTATATTATTGTATGTAGTTGTAATTTGGCACCTGTTGGATGCATGCGTGCATGTGTTGCTTGCTTAGGGTAGAAGTTTGATTGTTTTGAGAGTCAGGCTAGCCTGTTGATTAGGGTTGAAGAGGCATCACCCTTTGTCAATAAGGCAATTGCCTCTTAACAGAGGTGATTCCCATATTGACAGGCCTCCAGGCAATCTGGCCCTTCCTTTTATTGTAATCTTGCATATTATGCCATGTCATTTGTGTTGAGGTGCCTGTTGATTAGGCGATACCTCTTTATAGAGGCATCACCCCCTGTCAATGAGGCGATCGCCCTATCATAGAGGTGATCGCCACATTAACAGGCCTTCAGACGATTCGGCCATCTCTCCTTTATGAAAATTTGCATGACTTTCATCGTTTATGCCTTTTTTTTTACTCGTAATTACCATGTTGCAAGATGTAGTATGCATGATAATATTTTGACCATTTGAGGACTTTTTCTTAGTTTGCATTGAGAAATCTCTTGAGAATATTGTTTATAAAATATTGTTATGTATAATGTCGTGCTTTGCAAGAGGAAACTAATCGTATGTTTATTGCAGGAATTACTTGATGATCCACATCATTGAGTAGTCACTTTCATTAGCTAATTCCTTAGACCATTGTGCTTGTGTAAATAGTTTATTACTAGTTTACTTTTGTTATAAGTATGGTTTATTTTCTATATATTATTCTTTTATTTTGCTTAAAAGTGTTGTAATCCTTAATCCCTTTCCCCTTTTTAATTTGAGTGAATGGTTATAAATATTGATTATTTATCTTGCTTATAATAAGTGATGGGACTAAATACATGAAAGGAATTAATGTAAAAATTCATTTTTAATTCTAAAATTTGACAATTCTCTGAAGGCAATAAAAATCCGTGTGTTAATAAGGAAATAATTAAATAATTAAAGGTAATGAAACACAAAACACAAATGGAGGCCAACCGCAAGGTTGGTTGAGCATTCAAATGCTCATACCTAGTTTTCAAACTCACTGATGATGGCTTTTAGGAACCTCTATGGAATCCAGTTGTTGTACAATGTGTCTTGATTTTTATCCGGGTGGCGACTCCATCTCCGAATAGGCCCAAGACTTATATCGTATTTCCAAGTGGGTCTCGAGCCTACACAGTGCTGTGGTCGCCAAATACTTAGGCGCACTAAACTCCGCTACCTATAGTGGCGACTCCACTGGAGATAGAGAAACTAATCCTAGTGTTTTGTGTTTTATCATCTTTAATTATTTTCTTTTTTCTTCCTACATTTATGCATTCACTACACATTTTGCATACAATGAGCACTTCAGTGCAAAAAAAACCCAGTAATAGTTAGTACTTCGCTACCTATGTTTCACTCAAACCTGGTGATGGAATATTTGATTATTTTCACTCACGACACGTACTAATCCATGTTATTTTAGCCTTAAATGGGGAGACGTATATGTATGTATATCGTTGTGGGAATTGGAGCCTTTTTACCCAAGACTCAAGCCTATGTAATGACCTATCAACTATCCTTAGGAATTTTCCCCACATGCATGTGTGTTATGCCATATGATGGACCCTTAAAATAAATCTTGAGCCCATCAATAAGCAATCCAAGTTAAAATGGGCCTCGTGTCCAACTAAAGCCTATTTTAAATAGGCCTTAACAAGTGAGTTTATGGTGCTAAGGACCTTGGCTCATAGGAAATGGACTCGGGCTTTATTTAAAAGACCCATTACTTATCTAAATCATTTAAAGAGTTATATTGTGTACGTCATTTTTGGTATCCTCCATTGATAATTAAAACCCAGGCCAAAAATCCTAGGGCAAGATACTCGCCATTGAATATACATATGGGAGAAATAAGGGCAGAAGTTTGCACGTTTAAGCTTTGCATTTTGGTTTTGTGTACCTTCTTTTTTGTTTATTTCTTAAGTTTCCTTAAATAAAATGGACTTGAATATCATGCGTACACATCATGCATCATTCTAACATATGATTTTGCAGCATTATAGATCCTTCGAGCTCATCAAGGTGGGTCCGAATTAGTTCAGGTCATTTGGTCAGAAATTCAGAAGTGGGAATGGCAGGAGGTTTTGATCCAGAGGCATTTAAGGCACAGTTGAAAGACGAAGTGATTGCAAAAACTCGGTCAATGATAAATGAGATAATGGGGAAATTACTAAGCTCATTAGGGAGAATCAGCCGGTACAGCAGTCCAATGTGCCACCAATCAATCTGATAAATCTCGATGAGGATATTCTAATTAAAGGAAGGGAAGAAGATGATGTAATGGTGCTGGCCAACCCATTAAACAGGAGAAATGTGAACCTAACCGAAGATGTGGGGCAAACTGAGTAGGCCAAGAGCATGACCAAGGCTATGAACCAAATTCAAATGATAATGAAGGAGAAGGGCATTGTAGCCCCTTAGATTATGTCGATTTGAATCTAGAAAGGGAAGATGAACCACTACCCTGTAAATTCAAATTCCCTGATATGAAGAAATGCTCTGGCACTGAGGATCCCCATTTGTATCTAAAGCAGTATATGGCTTATATGAAAGCCACTAAGTTAATTGAGAACCAGATATCAAGTAGTTCCTATGTCACTAGAGGGAGCACCAATCCACTGGTACTACACTTTGGAACCATATGTTCAATCGGATTGGAAGAAATTATGTGCCACTTTTATAAAGCAATATGGCCTCAATGTTCAGTTGGAGGTGTCCCTGAGAGATCTACAAAACACCAAGCAGAACTTGAATGAGTCCTTTGCTAATTATTTGACTTACTAGAGGGGAAAGCTGTCTTTGATGAGGCATAGGCCTATTGAGTTAGATCAATTAGTCTTAATAATAGAGGGGTGTGTCCCATCATTGTCTAGAAAGTTGAGAGATTTAGGGATCAAAAACTTCAAAGAATTATACAGGTTTGGGATCCAAAAAAAGTTATATATGGCTTAAGAGAAGAAATTCTTTGGAGGAAGGTCTGGGGGTAAAAAAGGAGTTGGTTCGAGCAGTAAGGTTCAGATCAATGCTATCTGACCACCAAGCAACAACGTACTGGTTAATACAGTTAGATAACCTCAAAGATTTTTGAATTTGGGAGGCCCTCTATCCAAGGTCCTTGACAAGCTTATTGAGAAAAACTTGCTGTGGCCTTTACCTTCACAACAACCCTTACCCGATGCCAACCCAAAGCTTTTCTACAAGTTTCACCAAACCATCGGACATGACACTGATAGTTATGCCCAGTTAAAGCATGAAATCTAAGACCTGATTGACTCAGGCAAGATTATTGACCTAGAAACCAGAAAGCCAAATACACAAACCAACCCCTTGCCTAACTACAGAAATATGCCACCACCAAATGTGCCCATTTTGATGATCAACATTGGTTTAACTGAGGAGCAAGTCCTAAACTCCTTCATGGATGTCACTCATAACTCCCTAAAAATCAAACCTGAGAACCCAAAACCAAGCAAATAACCTACGAAATTTCATGTGCACATCTTGGACATATGGAGCTCCGATGATGAAAGCGAGGGATAGGTTGACCTATGGGACAACGAAAGAAGTAGATCAGACCAGTCTATGGGGAAGGTTAAAGAAAAGAGGGAAGAACTCGAGATTGCCAAGTCTGAGCCTAAAAAGACATAAAGTTCAGAAAAAGGGAAAGAAGCAAAGCAAAGTGAGGAGACTGTTGCCAATGTTTGGGAGTTACTTATGCATTCTAGGGATCATAAGGAGGCCCTGGTTTTGGTGTTAGATAAGAAAAAGATCTCCACTAGCTATACCCCGAAATAAATGGTTGGATCACTAATGGAAAGCCCTCAAGGGATGATAACATTTTCTAATGATGACCTTCCTCTAGAGGGGAGAGATCACTATAAGGCTCTATTTATCAAGGCTGAGGTAAAGGGAAAAATGACTTGCTGCGTGATGGTCGACAATGGTTTCGTTATCAATGTGTGTCCATTAAAGATTCTGCCAAAGTTAGGGTTGACGGTGGCTGACTTAAAGCCTTTTGAAGTAGTTATCAAAGCCTATGATGACACTAAGAGGTTTGTGGAAGGAACATTTAGGGCGTTGGTCAAAATGGGACCTATAGAAGTTTGGGTTGACTTGCACATGAGTGATATCCCAATGACATTTGCCATTTTGTTAGGAAGGCCATGGTTTCACCCCTTGGGCAGTGTCCCATCCACTGTTCATAAAAAAAAATTAACTTCCCTCATAAAGGAAGGGCTGTCACCATCTTCGCTAAAATTGAAGTCGTTGTGGCTACATTAAAGTTGACCCCTAAAGAGATCTCCATAAGCCCTAGTTTTGAGGTTTGTGTAATTTACAATGATAAGATAGATGAAAAGGTTTTGAAGATGATGCGCAACATGAGCTTTATGCCCGATATGGGGTTGGGAAGATCAGAGCAGACCTTCAGAATTTATGGAAAACAAGGTGCTTGTTTTGAAGCACGGGCTAGGATTCAAAGGGGCTCATGATACTAAGGGAGAGATAGATATTTGGGGCCAGTCTTAAGAAAAGGAAGAGGAAATTATGGCTGAAAAGAAAACTATATAGGAGATCTTTGTAAAGGAAGGCACCGGGTACCCATACAATAGAACTCCAGAACCTCTCCTAATGGCTGGGGAAATTATTCTAGGGTTTGAAATCTTTGCTGAATTTATTAATAGAGCCAAGGGTGTTACTGTTAAAGAAGTCCCTCCTGAGGAGTTGGTGTTGGCTAAAGAAGAATTTAAAGGGAATGAAGCTACCTCGGAGTTGAAAGGCATTGATGATCAAAGAAAAGTACTTGATTTTGAAGCCTACATCCTCAACTCTATCATAGATGTCTTTCATAATGACTATGATGTTTCTTTTACTTCTCTATTTGAAACTGATGATCTTTTCTTTTTGAAAGTGAATGCAATGAAGTCTAAATTTGCTTATTTGTGTGATGTGTTCCTTAATGGTTATTCTGTTTATGATGATCATTTCATGCATATGTTTGAAATTAATTCCATGCAAACTGACTTATTTAATTTAGGCACAAACAATAATCCTAAAAATATATTGCTTGCTTTTGGTTTAACTTATGATGAGAGAGAAAAAATGAAAGAAATCTTAACAAAGAGACATAAAGTATTTGCTTGGAGTTATGAAGACATGCCTGAAATTGACAAGGAGATCTCAGAACATAGGATCCCCACATATCCTCATATAGCACTAATAAAGCAAAAGCAAAGGAGGTTAAGGCCAAAATGGGCTCTCTTGGTCAAAGAAGAAGTCGAGAAACAATTGAAGGCAAAGTTTCTAAAAGTGGTAGAGGACATCCAATGTCAAGCATGTAGTCTCTCTGAGCTTCTATCATGTGATACATGTATATGCCTTACTCTAAAGAAATCTGCATTGTTAAATGAATGTTAGAACTAACAGATGGATTGAGAATTATAGTGAAAGCAGGTCAAGAGTGAACTTGCATAAGTGGCACCACCAGGGGTGCATGTAGGTGTCAGATCCTCATCCAGAGTCAAAAATTGATGAGACAAATCTCCAGGAGGGACCTAGCATTGAGCTAAGGGGTCAGGGACATGAATAAAGCTGCCAGGGGAGAATTGAGAACTGGGGACGGTAAGTGCCCTGGCCTACTTGGCAATTATCGAAGTCTTCTCCCTAACGTGATCCAAACAACGCCGTAGGGGCTCTCTGTCTCGCACTTGAGATCTAGCATGAGGTATAGGCCTAGTGGGTGTAGCTTAAAGGCAAGAAAAGGTAAGCATGTAAGAACACAACTAGTTCTTAAAGTAGGGAAAAGGCGACAGGGATATGCCTGGGAGGTAGAAGCAACATGGAAGGGGATCGTCAGCAGAAGGTGAGCTCAAATGAACTCCATATATTGGCTCTTCACACAGACTATGTGATCCACAACCGATGAGCCTATGATAGCTTGAGTGAGGTCCTCGCCCTCTAGCTCATACGCCCAAAGCATGCTATCAGGAGGAGACCTGGAACCTGTCTCGCTCTAGCTCCTCCCCTCCAGTTCATGACCCCTTGCCAAGATACCATGCTCGATATCCAAGGCCACAAAGGAGTACCCATCTTCTGGGCTAGGGGCCTGGAATGAGTCATCTCGATATTCTAGCTATCCTCAGGCCCCTATAAGTCATTCCAGATCTGGGAAAGGTGGAAACATCAACAGGTAAGTAGATTAAATTTGTATAAATTGCTAATAGAAGAGGTTGTGTTTTGTAGGTGTCGCATCCTGCGTCAGGCAGTTCAGGTGCTGCCTGTGGATATGCACCCGGGTGAGATGCCTCTTCAAAACATGGCTAGAACCCCATTTGTTGATAGCTAGGAGTTGATCCCCCACTTGTTGCACACTTACAAGCAGCTCCAACTCCAAAGCCCAGACCTATTAAGAAAGTTGATTAGTTAGTATAAATAAGTGGAGACTAGAACAAGCTAAGAGAGGGGAGGGTCATGACTTACCAGGATGACGTGCCAAAAGCTGCAAAATCTCTTGGCCCCTCGGACCACCTCGTCCATGCTCCAATATAGATATGCAAGAGCATAGCTACCCCAGTCAAATGTAGATACGTAATCAAGATCTTAGAGAGTTGGTAGGAACATCATATCAATCGAACTGGCGATGTCGGCAAAGAAGGTGGTGCCGAGCAAGTAGAGTAGGAAAGCCTTCACCACCTGATCAACCTCACGAGGAGTGACCATACCCACAGCTCACTCCTGAGTATAGAAGCTCCTAATCGAGTCGAGCTTGAGAGTATGAGTCCCCTTCATATCTAGAGTCATGCCCAAAAGCTGTTTGATGTATGTGGCCTTATCGGGAGACAACTGGTAAAAGCTTGCATTGAGGGGGACGGGGTCTCTAGCACAAGCGATCCCTGTAATAGCAGCAAATGACACTGGATCCAAAGTGAGCTCACTAAATAGGACATGGAAGGTGTGGGTCATGTCAAACCACCTCTCCATTAATGCGTGTAGTGGATGGTAGTTTGTACGTCCCTGCTTATAAAGAAGCGAGAGTACAAAGTCCTCGAATCCGGTCTCTTGAATTCGATCCCTCTGATCCTCAGTCAGCTGCTATAAAGGACTCAGGCCCCGTGGAAATTCCCAGCAACTTTAAATGTTTGTGCATCATGCTACAAGAGGAAAAAAATAGGGAAGTTGAATTTATGCATTTCATTGTCATAAAAAAATTTAGAATGAATAAGTGTATAATTGATGTGGATCACCCTGCTGATGAAACATGTCGCCTCATTAATGAAGTGATTACCTCATCATAGAGGCAATTGCCTTGTCAAAAAGGTGACAGCCTTTTAATTTTCAAGAGTGGCCATCGCCTCTTTAGAAGAGGTGTATCACCTCATCAATAAGGTGATCGTCTTATTGATGAGATGATCACCTCTGTAGGACATAGATAGTAATAGTTTTTTATTTTTAACATCAAAATGGCAAAATTCATATTTGTTTAACCTAATCATGCTCTAGAATGATAAATATACAAGAATAATCACTAACCCAATGCAGACGAACAGATGTGGGACTTTAGATCCGCCAAGAGAGGAATCAAGCCTCCCCATGTCAATTCAAGGCTCTAAGAAGCGCTAATGGAGGGTGGGATGCAATCCCACTCAGGTATAGGAGGTGTCCTTTCATTTTGGGAGAGAAGTACAGAAAATGTAAAGAAAAAAAAGAAAGAAAAAAGAAGAAGAAAGGGGAAAATAAAAAAAAAGTGGAAAAGAGGAGAAGGGGAGAAAAGTTATTTTTTATAGTAGATGGAAGTTTAGGGTTTTGGAAAAAAAAAAGATTCATTATTTACATGTGCTTGGAAATTGAAGTTTAGGAATGAAAGTCGTCTAAGTGAAGTTTTAGCAAGAACCGGGCTAGGAAAACCTGGGATTCATGCTTTTTAGTTCAACAAAGATCAGGCTAGGGAAACCTGAGCTTCACATTTTTAGTTGAATAATATGTGGGCTAGGAAAACCCAAGTGTTACACTGTAGTAAGATAGAGCTGTTCGGGTTTGAATCCTCGAAGCTCAAAGATAGGGCTATTCAGTTTTGAATCCTTGAAGCTCAAAGACAAGGCTATTTGAGTTTGATTCCCCAAAGCTCAAAGACAGGGCTGTTCAGGTTTGAATCCTCAAAGCTTAAAGATAGGGCTGTTTAGGTTTGAATCCCTAAAGCTCAAAGACTAAGACGACTGTTTGGGTAGTATCCCCAAAGTAGAAAGCAAATGACAACTAGACTAGGAAAACTCAGAAGTCTGTATCCCTAGAACAATAATAATCAGACCAGGGAAATCTGAGAATCGCATCCTCAATGGTAATTGAGCTAGGAAAACTCAAGAACCAAAGTCAGTATAGTGATAATCAAACTAGGAAAATCTGAGAATCATATCCCCAATGGTAATCGAGCCAGGAAAAATCGAGAACTAAAGTCAGTACAGTGATGATCGGACTAGGAAAATTCGAGAATCGTATCCCTAATGGTAATCGAGCTAGGAAAACTCGAGAACTGAAGTCATTACATCAACGATCAGATCAGGAAAATCCAAGAATCACATCCCTAGTGGAACTATAATTGGGCTAGGAAAACCTGAGGTTAATTGTATTCAAATAACTTATCAAATATTATTGAGTGGCTGATCGGGCCAAGAAAACTCAAGGATCACGATCACATTTCAAAATTGAAGAACTCATTTCTTAAGTGAAACTCAAGAGCCAAGTATGTTACTTGTTTTATTTATTTGTTTGTTGTTGTGCATGTGATTTTTCAAAAAATGGTCATTGCATGCATTTGATTTTTCAAAAAATTAGGAGGCAAACTATAGACACTCAATTTGGTCGGCCCGTGTTAGGGGACAAATTAGGGATGCTCGGTTTGATCGACTTGTTATTAAGCCCAATGATGAGAATGTGAAACTTGGACACAAGAATAAAACCTAAATCTCCAAATCGAAATGGACTTGAAAGCCTAAAAGCCTTAAAAGCCCAAGACTTAGCCCAATTGTACAAAAATAACCCAGGCCTGCTTAACCCAACACAAGCCTGGGCCAATGAGGCAACCACCTCTTTGGCAGTTGCTGCAAAGGCGATCACCTCATCATAGAGGTGTTGCCTATGTGGCAGACCACTTGCAGCTACAACCATGGTGGCTAAGTGGCATGGGCCCCACACCCCCATATTTGATTTTGCATGAGGAGGAGATTTTTGGGGGGAAGAAAAAGGCTATAAAGGTTCATGATGAGCTAGAAAGCCTAGGGCCATAGGCAAGGTAAGGGTATAAAAAGGAAAAAAGAAAAAATAGAAAGGAAGGAGGAACCATTATTTTTGCTGGAAAGGGAGAGAGAGTTCAAGAAAGAAAAAAGAAAGGGGGGCTCTAACTCTGAAAAAAAAGAAAAGAGAAAAGTTCATGAGAGAGGGGGAGAATCCAAGCTAAAGCAAGTTCACATTCCTTAGGAGAGAAAGGAGAAAAGCATGTGTCAAAGTGAAACTCATACCCAAGTGGAGACCACACTCAAAAACACATCTCTGAGGTTCTATCACTTCAGTAAAATTTTGCATCCAAATACATTTTTTTATAACTTTATCATTTTTGTGTTTAGTTTGCATGTGACTAAGTTATTAGTATACTTTAGGCATATTTTAGGTTTATTTTGTTTATTACACCACCTCATTGATATAATCCCTTAAACTATTGCATGTAGTTGTAATTTGGCACCTGTTGGATGCTTGTGTGCATGTATTACTAGCTTAGGGTAGAAGTTTAATTGTCTTGAGAGTTGGGCTAGCCTGTTGATTAGGCGACGCCTCTATAAAGAGGTGTCACCGCCTATCAATGAGGTGATTGCCTTTTCATAGAGGCAATCGCCACATTGACAGGCCTCTAGGCAATTTGGCCCTTCCTTTTATTGTAATCCTGCATATTCTGCCATGTTATTTGTGTTGGGGAGCTTGTTGATCAGGCAATGCCTCTTTATAGAGGCGTCACCCCCCTGTCAATGAGGCAATCTCCCCATTACAGAGGTGATCGCCACATTGAAAAGCCTTCAGACGATTAGACCATCTCTCCTTTATAAAAATTTGCATGACTCTCATCTTTTGTGCCTTTTTTTATTTATAATTACCATGTTGCGTGATGTAGTATGCATGATAATAGTTTGACCATTTGAGGACTTTTTCTTAGTTTGCATTGAGAAATCTCTTGAGAATATTATTTTTAAAATATTGTTATGTATAATGCCATGCTTTGCAAGAGGAAACTAATCGTATGTTTATTGTAGGAATTACTTGATGATCCATATCATTAAGTAGTCACTTTCATTAGCTAATTCCTTAGACCATTGCGCTTGTGTAACTAGTTTATTATTAGTTTACTTTTGGTATATGTATGGTTTATTTCCTATATATTATTCTTTTATTTTGATTAAAAGCATTGTAATCTTTAATCCCTTTCCCTTTTTAATTTGAGTTAATGGTTGTAAATATTGATTATTTATCTTGCTTATGATAAGTGACGGGACTAAATGCATGAAAAGAATTAATGTGCAAATTCATATTTAATTCTAAAATTTGAAAATTATTTAAAGGCAACAAAAATCCACGTGTTAATAAGGAAATAATTAAATAATTAAAGGTAATAAAACACAAAACACAAATGGAGGCTAACCACAAGGTTGGGTGAGGCTCATACCCAATTTTCAAACCCAATCTTTGATGACAGCTTCTGGGAACCTCCATGGAATCCAGTTGCTATATAGTGTGTCCTAATTTTTATTTGAGTGGCGACTCCATATCCGAATAGGCCTAAGACCTATATCGTATTTTCAAGTGGGCATCGAGCCCACATAGTGCCATGGTCATTAAACACTTGGGCGCACACTAAACTCTGCTACCTACAACCACCATAAACTCTAGATATGTTGTCGCATATTTTCACTGACGGTACCCAATTTTGCTATGAAATACCATTAAATCATTGAACTTTTAAAGTGTAACGTAAAATTTAATAACCTTTCTTTTTATTACTAGTAAATTGCATGAACCCAATCTTCAGCCAAAGTTGACACTGTGGCACATCACACTAGTATCTGACGCAACACCACATGTCATACTAACATGGTATACTGCCACATGGCATTAACATGACATTTTCATGATTGACACTTTAGTATAACGGGACCTTCAGAAAAAGTGAGATACCATAGTGGGACCTTCATAAAAAATTAGGTAATGTGAGTGAAAATTTCTATTTTTTTATAGTTGATTTTTTTTTGTGTAATTGGTTTTTTTTTTTAATTATAAAATTTTCTTTATTATTTTTGTAAATATTTTATTAAAAATTAAATATTTTTTAACATATAATATATTTTTATTATTTGAAATGAAATATATTTTTAGGAATTAAAAATTATTATTCGATATGAAATACATTTTTGAACTTATAATAAATATAAAATATTTATTTAAGTTTGTTTGTTAGAATAAAATTATTATTTGAATTGAATATTTTTATAAATGCTAAAATAAAATTTTCAATTTTCAATTTATAATTTATATTTTCTAAGTCTATTTAAATTTGATTAATCTAGTGAATAATATTAAACACCGTCCGAGTTTGAATTAATAATAAATAGTTAAGCACAAGCTAGTTAAAACTAAATTTCACTCGACTTAATTACACTTGTAGTATCTACGTATATATATAAGTTCTAAATTATTATAGTTCAATACTTAAATTATTCTCCAATGTGCTTTAGTTAGTCCATTAGTCATCGTTGTTGTCGTGCCATTATTGTTATTACCTATGCCAAAGAAAAAAATACAAAATTTTACTTAAACATTATAAAGTTTAAAATTTATCACCAAAAAAACAAAATCAATTACATAAATAAAAATCAACTATTAAAAACCAGAAACTTTCACTCGTGGTACCTAAATTTTAACGAAAATCTCATTGCAGTATCTCACATTTAATGAAGGTCCCATTATATTGATCTGTCAATTATGGACATGCCACGTTAACGACATGTGGTGCCACATGGCATTACTTTATGTAAGTGTGACACGTGATGCCACATGGCACTATATCATGTAAATGTGACATATAGTACGATGTCAGATGCCCTTGTAGCATGCAACATAGTAAACTTTGGCCAAAAATCGGGTTCAGATACTTTATTAGTAATAAAAAAATGTTAGGAAGTTTTTGGTTATGTTTTAAAAGATGGATACTTTAGTGGTATTTAATTGAAAAATTGGGTATCGTTAGTAGAAATAATCCCCACTATCATATATGGCAATATTTTTGAAAATTCAAATTCAAATTCTTAATTTCTTTTTCAAAGATAAAATTTTTATTGATGAGGATAGAGATATACAAGGAGGAACAAGTGATTTCAGATAAAATACAAAGGCACAATCTAGCACAATGATTTGCATTTAAACAAGGTAAACTCTTTTTGAGGCTAGATAGAAATATCACCAAGTTGCAACAAGTTATTTACTTGAAAAAAACTATTTAAACTCTTCACAAAACGTTACTCCTTTTAATCTTAATAGTATAGAGACTTTTCATTTTTCAAGTCTCAAAGAGAAAAGGAACAATCTATATGACTAATTATGCCTCTCAACACCCTTAACAACACTATTTGAAAAATTATTAGAGTTTATCAAAGAAATGAGAAGGATAACTATCAACCATTATGACCTATGTTTTGTATCTCTACTCATTCACCCTACAAATTCACCAAGAGCAAAAAAAATCACACGAAAAGAGATAAATTCTCAAAAATAACATTAAAATCACAATATAAAAAGGGGAAATTACTAGTTAAACACAAAAATTAAATTAAAAGAACAAGGATGGTAAATAGCTAACAAACCCCTCAATCTTAAAAAAAATTATCTCTGAACTTTCTCTCGTAGCATCTAAGGTTTATGAAGAAATAGTAGTAAGCAATTTATTCAAATTGGAATTTAATCGTTGCAAAAGTATACCACCTCATATGAAAAGTATACCACCATATATAAACTCATGTTAGGACAGGACAAAAATAACGATAAAAGATTTACTTATCAATGCTCTGGTAGCCAGATTCATTTTAAATCAAGAACATATATGGTTGATTGGAAGCGATTGTAATAACATAACAACTTTTAAGCATATTCATTACTCTAGCATTCAATTGTAGGTCTATGTACATTATGTAGAAAATATTAAATCGAAAGATATTAAAATTGTAATGAACTGAATAATTTTAACACCAAATTAGATCAAATTATATTACTAATTCAGTAATATAGTGGATCTTCACAAAAATTGAACTACAAACCATATTGAATCATATTGAAACTATATCAAAGTGAAAAACCAAATAGTACCAAATATAATTTAATAAATTATATAAAGCATTAAAAATATTGAATATATATATATATATATATATATATATATATATATATATATATATATATATATATATATATATATATATATATATATATATATATATGTATGTATGTTTTAATTAAAACATAATAAATAAATTTTTGAAAAAAATATTTTTATTACTTTCATTTAATAATAATAATAATAATAATAATAATAATAATAATAATAATAATAATAATAATAATAATAATAATTATTATTATTATTATTATTATTATTATTATTATTATTATTATTATTGTTGTTGTTGTTATAATAAAAGATCAGACCAGAAATTATTTCAGTTAGTGCACCAGAACATCCTAACTATGTTGGCACCTCTATAGCACCATCATCATGAATCAACCTAGACATATAGAATTAAAATAAAAAAGAAGAATACAAGAGTATCAACCATAAGGGAAAACAAAATTAAGAAGAGAACCTATAGTTCTCTTTGCCTAACATATGCTTATGAATTAATTCATTACATTCAAAAGGATGATATAGCCACCATTTAGTTTGACAAAGATCATTAGCCATAGTAGAGAGTTTGTTAAGCACACTATTACCCTCTATATAGATATGAGAAACATAGACTTGTATAAAGGATAAAATATTAATGCAAGATTGCCATTTCATTCGAAGCTTCTAAGGGGCATTCAGATTCTATGTTGCACATGCTGGATAACATATAGATTATCACATTTTATCCATAAGCAAGAAGGCTAGAAAACCTGCACTTTCTATACACCAATAATCATAACATATAACTCAGCTTCAAATGCAAAAAGGACTTTAAGAGGAGTAGCAAACGAAGAAATTGAAAGACCAAGGTAATTCTGAAAGATACCTTCAGCCCTTGCTAACCCTGGCGCCCCTTTACAACGCCATCTATGTTCAGCTTCAACCAATGTCGATAAGGCAGAATCCATCGAACAATAAAAACATAAGGAGGCAAGTGAGCAATACCAAAAACCTTAAGCCAACATAGGATCAAAAGTTTTGATTAAGTGTTAGCCATAAAACCAATTTTAAAAATTGATGCTCCCATAATAGCTTTGCAAATTTACCTAATAGCAACATAAATAGGAATATAATCAACATGAAAAAGCACTTTGTTATATGCAAACCAAATGGTATAAGTAGCTTGTAATAAACCAACTCTCTAAAGTACCTTCAGTTAAGAAGAAAAGTTTTGTGACCAGGCTGAGTTAAACAAGCCCATAAAACCCAAAGAAAGATTTAAAGAAACCTCAAATAAACTTGAGAGTGCATGCCAAAGAATGACAACCTAAGAGCATCGAGAGAAGGTATGAGTTATTGATTATGAATTCCTCATATATAGATAGTAACGAGAAGCAAGATTAAATCCTTTTACATATAACTGGTCCTATAAGCACCAAATTTTGGGATAATGATGAAAATGTTATAAATAGGTCTTCAACACTTGAAGTTTGAAACCTCAAAAGTCTGAATGCATTTTCAAAAAGGATTTTAATTGGTTTTTTTAAGGACTTAATTGTAATGTTTTTAGGACCTAATTGAAAAATCTAAATTCTTTTAGGGTCTTTTTGTAATTAAAAGTTAAAAAAGAAAGATCAAAATTCTATAATTCCAATCTAAATTATTTAATTCCATTTGAAATTCAATAATTTTGATTGAAATTTTGTAATTCTGATCGGAATTACACAATTCTAGTTGGAATTAAACATGTTCCATATGTTTATTTTATTTTTTACAGTAAATAAAATTTGGTTTCCTTAATTTTGATTGTTCAAATAATATTTATATGAATTTTCAAAAAATTAAGGTCCTTTTAAAACATAACTCTAAGAAAGGCAAGTAAAGTAGGAGACGTTGTTAACTAGGGTTTTTCCTATAAAGGCCCAACTTGAGCTCTCATAGGGGATGACTCTCTTTTCCTAGAGACTTTCTTTAAAGGACATTTCTCCTTTCTTGCACTTTTTGGCTTTTCTTTTGTCTCTAGGCAGTACAAAAGTATTCTTTATGATTTATTCATGTTTTTGAAACAAGGAGCAATAGAACTTTGAGAAGAGAAAAACAAGATTTTAAAGACCTACTTAACAAACAACAGTAATTTACACTAGTTTGAAGGGCAACTCATACTACATCTATAATCATCATCTTCTTTTCTTCCTTCTTTTATTTTTATTTTATTTCATTATTTTTATTTTATTAAATTTCAATTTTATTTTACTTTTATTGTTATTTTATCCACTAATCATTTTTTATTTTTTTGTGTTTGTAATTATGGAGGGGATTACATGATGATCTTACTAGGTGAACAAAATCCATGAAGATCCATGGAATGCTATGGATAGGACTTTGTAGTTAAATATAGTTCCTAGGTTTTTATTTAGGTGTTTATTATTATTTTGATTTTATTTTATTTTTTATTTTTTGGGATTGTATTAATTTTTCTTTTCTTGTTATTTTCAGTAGAGCCCAAATAGTGGGAATAATGAAATAATGTATGTGTGATTGTGTGTTTTTTATTTTAATTAATTGGTTAATAAAATTAGGGTTTTTAATTGGGTGATTAATTAGGTTGTTTAATGGCCATAGAAATCATTAGGTTGTTTAATTAAAATTGAATTAGATTTAAGTAGATAGAATTAGGGTTGCTTGTTGATTATTTTATTTTATTTATTTGTTTAGAGTCACTTTAATTAAATTAGTTTTTGTTAGAATAGATTTAATTCATTGTTTGATCTTTTATTTGATTTTTTTTGATATTTTTATTATTTTTAGGCTTGTTTATTTATGTTTATGTGTTTTAGGCTCTAAGCTCATATTAGGCTTTAACCCATTTAAATAAATTTAGGGTTTTTTTAGGTTTAATTAATAGCAATACATCTTTAGGCCCATAATTAATTAGATTTAGGGTAGAGATAACTTTAGGCCCATTTAGTTAATTTAGATATAGGCCCACCTAATTTAATTAATTTAGACTTAGCCCATTTAATTTAAGCCTTTTCCATAATTTGCAAATTTAAGATCACTTTAGAAATAAAACATATAGAATTAGGCCCACTAATTGAAATTATTTATAATTTGTAGATTTAGGCTCATTTTAGAATTAAAATAAATAGACTTAGGTTCACTTTAATCAAAGTTGAATAGGAATTAGGCCCGTTAGTCTTTAGGCTCACTTATAAATTAAAATATGTAGATTTAGCTCATTGAATTAAAATCAATGTAGATTAGACTAACTTACGGATTATAGATTTAATGAATGCATTGCTTACATGTACTTTTCTTACTAGTTTTCTTTAAGTTAATTGCTTAAATAAGGGTTTATATGAAATTGCATGTAAATAGAGGATAATACAGTAATTCATAAAGTAATTCTAAATGAACACAAGACTGAAAGAAGTTAGTATTCCATTCACAAAATCTCCTAGTTGTGGTGCTGACTTTCTTTTAGAGAATTAAGTACCACCATTTTTTATTTGTCCCAGTTATTACCTTGGGTGGTGACTCCTCTTCTCTACACCACGTCTTTATGATAGTGGTTAGTGTGTTCTTTAGATCCATGAGCTCAAACAGTGTCATGGTTACGAAAGTCTAGGGCGTACGCTAAAGCCAGTCATCTACAATGGTGACTCCACTAAGGATAAGAGATACTGATTCTACTGATATTCTTTAGAAATATTTTATTAATTGTTAATTTATTCTTACATTCATTTTGCATGTCCCTATTAACTGATGGCATTGGTTTATAGTTCCATGATTCCACTAGCATCATGGGATTGTAAATTGGCTAATTTTCACTCTTAGCCTTAACTTGGTTCAAGAAAGATTATCGGGCTCATTTGACTATAGTCTGTAACCTAAGTCCTAAAGGGTGGTAGTCTTCTCTTGAGTTTGCAAAGGATGCCAGGCCCCTTTGGTCCTTGGCTTGTAACTCAAGTGTTAAAGGAGGGCATCTTGCTAAGGGAACTTTGAACTTTTTCATTAGACTCAACTCATGTAGTGGCCTAGTAACTTCCCCTAAGATTACCCAAATTGTTTGTGAATTTGCCATGAGGTGTTTCTATCTATAAAAGCCTAAGCCTATACTTTAGAAGCCCATTTGGGCTAATAAGGATTGGGCTATGCTTTTATACCTAGAAATACTGTTTTTATGCTTTACTGCTTTAAAAGATTTAGTATGCGCATTAGTTCTTAATATCCCCTATTGATAATAAGGCCAAGACAAAAAATCTTAGGAAAAGAGACTCGCCATTAAATACGTGTGTGGGAGGAATAAGGTTGGAAGGATATTGTACACCTAATTGTTACTTATTGCATAGCATGATATCATGCATACATGCATACATGCATCATACTAACACTTTCATTTATACACTTTCTTTTATAGCATGATATCCATCATACATGCATACATGATATCATGCATACATCACAATGCATCATCATTGCTCTCTTTTATTCAGGTCTTCCTATAATTAGAAATAGAGTAATGGCAAATTAGTGAGAATTGATTTGAGTCCAAAATCAATAGCTAAAGAGATCCTTCGTTATTTAGAAAAAAGCCCTATCAACCCGCTTTACCTAGAAGCTACACCAACTCAAACAGAAGAGATGGAACAATAATAAGGAGGAAAATGGACCCTAGAGGATGTTAAAGGAGCATTGATGGATGACATGAGAGCAATGATGCAAGATGAGTTAAGACAAGCCTTAGTTAGGTTAATGCCACCAGCTATTGCTGCACCTCCTATTGTGGCCAATCCACCTGTTGTGGGCATATCACCTATTAACAATGACAATATTGCTAGGAATGAACCTATTGTGGAAAGGAAACTGGAGGGCATTGAGAACTATATGGTTGAAAAAGTAAAAAGGGTATCACTTGAGTAAGTTCAAGAGAAGAATCTAAGGAGATGTAAGCACTGACTCAAAAGATGTCCAAAATGGAAGAATTAATAAGAGGACAAGGCATTGGATATTCATTTGAATTTGATGATATGATGCAATTTAAGGAGGATAAGTTTCCTAATAAGTTTAAGATGCCATAATTGCAGAAGTTTAATGGTACTAGAGACCCAAGGATCCACCTTAGCCAATATACAACTACTATGAGCACCAGTAAGGCCCCTTTGTCTGTAGTTACCAAGTTGTTTGTACTATCTTTGGAGGTTATGACTATTAATTGGTATCATGGGTTAGAGAAGTCTATCCAAGCAGACTGGAGAGAATTGTGTACTGCTTTTCTGAAGCAATATGACTACAATACCAGGCTTGAAGTTTTCATCAGGGATTTACAATTGATTAAGCAGAAGCCTAACGAATCATTTTTAGATTTTTAGATTCATGAATAAGGTAGGATTGATGAAGAACAAATTGGCTAAGAAGGATCAGGCTAAGATGATAGTTCAAAATGTGTCACCTAATTTGGTTGAGAGGTTGCATATAATGAACCATAAAACATTTGTAGACCTTTATGATGATGGGTTGCAAGTTGAGGAAATTGAGAGTGAGAAAAATAAGTGCTTTAGAACTACTGGTGCAAGAAACTACCCAACTAAGGGCTCACAATAAGGAAGCACTAGCCGGATTGTGGAGGTGCATGATGTTCAATAACCAAGAAAATTCTGTAATTTTAACCAACCATTGTCAAAAGTCCTAGAGCACTTAATGCAAAAGGGCTTAATTCAACCTTTACCTAATCCAAATCCACCAAACCTAAACACCATAGGCTATAACCTAAACAAGCACTATAAATTCTATTAAAACCTCTAACACTCCATGGATAACCACATTCGCCTCAAACAAGAAATCCAAAACCTTATAGACTTCGAAAAGATCACAGACCCCAAAAAATTAAGCACAAAAAATAATCCTTTCCCAAACTATCAAAATGTACCACCCTCAGCTACCATGATGATCAACTCAGGAGTTAGTGAGAAAGAAGTACTAAGCTCTTTTGAGGACCTACACCTTAAAACTAATGAGAAATCTCCTAATGCCCTTAAAGATGTGGAAAGAGCAAAAGACTTTTGACATACCCTTCAAGTCAATTATGCCTACAGGATGGGGTAATGAGTTTGATGATGAGAAGTTGCTAGACAAGAAAGAAAAATGTACAATTAAGGTATATAAAGATGAAGTCATGAGACAATTGGTGAGAAGATGCAAGAATAGCCACAATGTTAGCCACCTAAAGGACAACCACTATGAGACTCAGTATCCCTAGCACTAGAAAAGGAAATAAATTTTCTTATTGTCTTCTTTGAATAACATTATAATTTCTTTAGAACTTATTTTGTTTTAGGGATCAATGATATGAATTCTAATCATGCTTACTTATGTATTATGCATCCTGATGGTACTACACATTATGATATTGATAGCATTTGCATGTTTAATGTAAAAATTCAATTCAATTAGACTCATTATGCATGGGCACAAATATAAAGAACATTCATATATCATATGATGTAACTTCTGAAGATAGGAAATTTGATGAAAAAAATAAAATGATAAAAAAAGATAAAAAAAGAGAGACAAAGAAAGAAAAAAGAACAATAAGGTAAAATTAGAGAGAAAAAATTCAGGACTGGCTAATAACAAGAGTTGCATCATGTGATGTAATAAATGTTCTCATTTTTGCCTTACTGAATAAGTAAAATTGAATTTGAATTTTTTTTTTCAAATATTGCATATTCATCTTTTTCATACTGCATAAGTACAATACATAATAAAAGATAAAATCAGAGCTATGAGATCAGTATTCTAGTTATGTTTTCTCTTTTATTGCCTTATATAATTTTACTTGTAAGTCTAGTGTCCCCTTGTACCTAGGGAATTCAAGTGGTTCAATATACTTACATTACAACTCATATCTTATAACTATTATCAATCATTACATCAGCATCAAGCCTTATGTCCTACTCAAGAGTTCTTAGAAGTGCAAGTCTAGGATTTTAACTTTAAGAACTTTTTTTAGTTAGTTCGCCCACTCCTCTACATCTTCAATGAATGAGATTACAACTAATAGGGTTAGTAAGTCAAAGGATCAATAACAATAGTGAACAAACTATGTCTTTTGCATATAAAAATGAAAGAAAATGAAAAAAGACTGCTAGAATAATGTAAATGAATCCAGAATGAACCTGGGGGCAAAATGTAGCTCTAGAGGCAAATTTTAGAATAGTAAATCTGCATTGGAAGAGTGAAGGTGGAACAGTAAAGTATAAGAGCCAATATAAGAGTTCTGGGGCATAAAGAAGTAAATCATAAGTAACAACCAACAATTTATCAATACAGCACCACCTAGTCATCCGCTAGACAAGCTCTATCAGAAGCTCTAACATCAAAAGTACCAACAGTGAAACATTTAACACTTAAATCTACAGGCTCTTGATGAGGCACCTCATTCTCAAACTCCAAGCTGCGAATATAGCTCCATTCCAAATAGAAGACCTATTAGGATCATGCATGTCATACATAACACACATACACTTGCATACATTTATTATGAAATACTTGATTTGTATAATAAAGTCTTTGAGCCTAGGAGAGATTGTGCAAATACTTTGCTACTAACATTCAAAATTAGTGTTGTAAAAGTGCAGAAAGGTAGTCAGAATGTTCACAGCTAAAGGAAAAAGGTAACACTATCAAGGTGAACTTGATACTCAACAAAACTTTAGACCTTAAGACCTCAAGAGCCCAATAAATCATAAGCCCATCCAATAAATGAATATCACCGACAGTAACACTTATAAAAGCATCATCCTGGTGACCTCAAGAGGCTGGATAAGATGTTCAAGCTCCTTATATTCAACATCCATCTCGATAGCCTCATCTGGAGCATCATCTGGGATATCTCTCTATAATAGTTAGACTAGTGTAGGGTATGGAATATGGTGATGAGAAGGTCCAACATGTCATCAATACATTTTTTGGCCCTATAAAAGGGAAGAATGCACTTAAAACTTAAAGTGAATGCACTCTGAAAAAATTATTTGATCATGAAAGAAGATCTTTAACTCCTGAACCTTTTCACAGGAGATATTAAGAACATAAATGAAGCCCTTTACCATATCATTAATGGAATGGCAGAAATACAAACGCAGCCCAAAGCCAAAACATTAATGGTGGAGTATCATGACCTTTGTGATCAGAGACATCATCACTATAATTAAAAGGGAAGAATGCAAAAGAATAATATTGCATTTTGACAAAATTAATTCACTTATAAATAGACCATACTAACTTATGGTATTTTATGAAGGGAAAAATAAAAGAGAATGAAGAAGTGGAAAGGAATCGATGCATCAATAGGAATGGGAAAGATAGCAAATGCCAAACACTTATCAAAATAATTGAGGGAAGTAACATAACTCTATTTCCTTAGATTCTGTAATAAATTATCATCTCAATCATAAAATTCACAAATTGAAAGTAAATTTATCCACTTTATGATATCGTGTGCGAAAATCCTATCTCATGACCTTTGATCATAATGGCTCTTTTTTATTAGCATCGCGAAATTCAGATGATTAGTTAACGGCTTTGTGTTGAGAGTTTATAAACTCTAATCAATATAATGCTTGATTTTCACCCAAATGAGGATAAGAAAATGTAAAGACAAAATCTATGGACTTGTAGTATAATTTGCTTGAATTTTAGAGTATAATTTTAGTCTTTTGAATGATAAATGTTCATATAATCTACTCCGATGCTCAGAAATGAGTATGAGTAAAAATCCCTTGATGGTATCCACACTGAGTAATATGAGAAAGGCAGGGAATACTAAAAGGAGAATCAAAATAAGAGCAAGCATAATTTACTCCAATGCTAAAAAATGAGTAAGAGTATCAATGTGAACCTCTGGCAGTATCCACATTGAGTAATATAAGGAAGGTGGAGGAATACTAAAAGAGGACCCACATTAAAACCTGCTCTATTTACTCCAATGCTTTATAAGAGTATGAGTATCCAAAGGACCTTTACAATGGTATACACGCTGAGTAATGTGAGAAAGGTAGGGGAATACTTAGATAAGGAAGAAAAGCATAAAAATAATTCAAAGGCTATTTTGATACTCAGAATTTGATCTTTTTATACTTTAATTCCATGAGTTTTGTTTAGCAAATTCTCCCTAAAATTAGGTTTGGAAGTAAGCTCTTCACTTAGTAAAAGATATGCTCTCAGTATCAGATGGTTAATGATGCCTCTAACCTTTGCAAATGACAAATAAATGATAGCCATGAAAATAAAAAATAGTGAGATTCATTGAGTGCATGCTATCTTGTGAAAAAATGATCAATTTTCTCATAAATTTTCAATATTATAATGTACTTTTGTACATTCATTATGATTGAAGCTAACTACAACAACTCTGTAGGAATTGCAAATCCAGAAGGAAGTACTCCTAAGTTGTAGAGTTGGTTAACACAATATAATTGAAATTAGTTAGCAGAGAAATTCTAATTAGTCAACATAGTAAAATTCAAAGTCAGTCAGTAAAAATTTTAATCAGTTAGCACAAAGAATTCAAAGCATTCGAATCAAATAACTAAAGACAAAAATCATGAGAAGTTATGGACTGCAATAGTAAGGGTGAGAAATAAAAGGTTATAGTTAATCAATCATCAATAAGAATTAAAGGGATTGTAGCTAATCACAAGAAATTATGGACTATAGCATTATAAAAGTTAGCAATGAAAGGATTGTAGTCAATCATGAGCAATTATGGATTGCAGCATCATCGGTGAGCAATGAAAGGGTTACAGTTAATCATGAGCAATTATGGATTGCATCATCATTAGCTAGCAATAGAAGAGTTGTAGCTAATTGTGAGCAATTATGGATTGCAGCTAATTGTGAGCAATTATGGACTATAACATCAAAGGCGAGTAATGAAAGGATTATAGTCAATTAGCAAGCAATTATGGATTGCAGCATATTAGTGAGCAATGGAAGGGTTACAGCTAATTGCAAGCAATTATGGATTGCAGCTTCAAAGGCGAGCAATGAAAGGGTTGTAGTTAATTATAATTATGAGCAGTTATGGACTGTAGCATTATTAAAGGTGAGCAATGAAAGGATTGCAATCAATTTGCAAGAAATTATGGATGACAACATCATCAGCAAGCAGTGAAAGGGTTGCAGTTAATTGCAAGAAATTATGGTTTGCAACATCATTAGTAAGCAATGAAAGAGTTGTAGCTAATTGCAAGTAATTATACAATGCAACATCATCAATGAACAATGAAAGGGTTGCAACTAATCACGAGCACTTATGGATTGCAACATCATCGCTAATCAAAATTTTGAGTAATTATGGATTACAACATTAAGAGCAAGCAATGAAAGGGTTGTAGTTGATTGAAATCATTAATGAGCAAGGAAGAAATTACAGCTGATCAAAAGCCTTAAGTAGTTATAGACTACAAAATCAAAAGGTGAGCAACAAGAGGGTTGTAGCCAATTAAAGTCAACAAGCAATGAAAGGTTGTAGCTGATCAAAATCATTGATAAGAAATGAAAGAATTGCAATAAAATCAAAAGACATGAGTAGTTATGGACTATAGTGTCAAACGTAGACAATAAAAGTGTTGTAGCTATTTAGAACTTGCCAATAATTACAAATTGTAGTAGCATAAAGCCAACATTGAGGAATGACAAAAGCAACATTGTGTAAATTCAATGTTATAAACAAAAGCTTTATAACATGACAAGTAAGTATCCTAATCTTTAATAGAAAATTATGTGCTTATTTGCTTTGCCATAATTTGTCAAGCAAATAGTGACAAAAGAGGGCAACTGTAAGCACTCAATTTTAAGATAATGAAGTGTGGATGTGACAAAGGACTCCAATGATGAAAATGTTATAAATATATCTTTAACAGTTGAAGTTTGAAACCTTAAAAGTCTGAATGCATTTTCAAAAGAGGTTTTAATTTGTTTTTTAAGGACTTAATTGTAATGTTTTTAGGACCTAATTGAAAAGTCTAAATTCTTTCATGGGTCTTTTTGTAATTAAAAGTTAAAAAAAGAAAGGTCAGAATTTTGTAATTTCGATCGAAATTCCATAATTCTGATCGAAATTACACAATTTCGATTGAAATTATAGAATTTCATAGAATTACATAATTTCGGTAAGAATTAAACATGTTCCGTCCATTTATTTTATTTTATTTTTTACAGTAAATAAAATGTGGTTTCCTGAATTTTGATTGGTCAAATAATATTTATTTGAATTTTTAGGAAATTAAAGTCCTTTTAAAATCAAAACTCTGAGAAAGGAAAGTTACAGTAAGATACATTATTAGTTAAGTTTTTTTCCTATAAAAACCCAGCTTGAGCTCTCATAGGGGACGACTTTTTTCCTGGAGACTTTCTTTTGAGGACCTTTCTCCTTTCCTATACTTTTTGGCTTTTCTTTTCTTCTTAGGTAGTACAAAAATATTCTCTATGATTTATTTATGTTTTTGAAGCAAGGAGCAATAGACCTTTGAGAAGAGAATAATAAGTTTTTAAAGTCCTACTTAACAAACAATAATGATTTACACTAGTCTGAGGGGCAACTCATACTACATCCATAATTATCATGTTCCTTTCTTCCTTCTTTTATTTTTATTTTATTTTATTATTTTGATTTTATTAAATTTCAATTTTATTAAATTTTTATTATTATTTTATTCACTAATCATTGTTTATTCTTTTGTGCTGGTGATTATAGAGGGGATTACATGATGATATTACTAGGTGAACAAAATCCATGAAGGTCCATGGAATGCCATGGATAAGACTTTGTAGCTAAATATAGTTCTTGGATTTTTATTTAGTTATTTATTGGTGTTTTGATTTTGTTTTTTTTTTAATTTTTGGGATTGTATTAATTTTTCTTTTTTTGTTACTTTCAGTAGATTATTGTAATAGCCCCAGTGGTGTGAATAATGAAATCATATGTGTGTGATTGTGTATTTTTTATTTTAATTAATTGGTTAGTAAAATTGGGGTTTTTAATTAGGTGATTTATCAAAATTAATAGCTATAGAAATCATTAGGTTGTTTAGTTAAAATTGGTTTAGATTTAAGTGGGTAGAATTAGGGTTGCTTGTTGATTATTTTATTTTATTTGTTTGTGTAGAGCCACTTTAATTAAATTAGTTTTTTTTAGAATAGATTTAATTCATTGTTTGATATTTTATTTGATTGCTTTTGAATTTTTTTTTTATTGTTTTTGGGCTTGTTTGTTTATGTTTATGTGTTTTAGGCCCTAAGCTCATGTTAGTCTTTAACCCATTTAAATAAATTTAGGTTTTTTAGGTTTAATTAATAAAAATGCATCTTTAGGCCCATAATTAATTAGATTTAAGGTAGAGATGACTTTAGGCCCATTTAGTTAATTTAGACATAGGCCCACCTAATTTAATTAATTTCGACTTCACCCATTTAATTTAAGTTTTTTCCATAATTTGTACATTTAAGATCACTTTAGAAATAAAACATATTGAAGTAGGCCCACTAATTTAAATACTTCATAATTTGTAGATTTAGGCTCATTTTAGAATTAAAATAAATAGACTTAGGTTCACTTTAATCAAAATTGAATAGGAATTAGGCCCATTAGTCTTTAGGCTCACTTGTAAATTAAAACATGTAGATTTAGTCCATTTCATTAAAATCAATGTAGATTAGACTAACTTACGAATTATAAATTTAATGAATGCATTGCTTACATGTACTTTTCATGACTAGTTAGCCTAGAGTTGATTTTTTAAGTAAGGGTTCATATAAAATTGCATGTAAATAGAGGATAATATAGTAATTCATAAAGTAATTCTAAATGAACACAAGACTGAAAGAAGTTAGTATTCTGTACACAGAAGCTCCTGGTTATGGTATTGGCTTTCTTTTAGAGAATCGAGTACCACCATTTTTTATTTGTCCTAGTTATTACCCTGAGTGGAGACTCCTCATCTCCATACGATGTCTTTGTAATAATGGTTAGTGTGTTCTTTAGAGCCTTGAGCTCAAATAGTGTCGCAGTTGCTAAAATCTTGGGCCCGCACTAAAGCCCACCATCTACAAGTTCTTAGTAGGAAGTTTTTCATGAAGCAAGCACCATATTAAGGAAGATCAAGATGGTGGCATGTCATGATGTTACAATTCTTTGCTCCAAGCAACTTTAGGGGAAGAAGGACAAGAATTCAAATAGAAAGATTTGCAAGACAACTAACCATTAGCAGAATGGTAATAAACTAAAAAGTTTGAGTCCATATAGGAGAAGACAAGATTATCAATATTATTAGAAATATCTAGAAAAGCCATTATAAATCTTGGTATAAGGTTCTAAGAATTATGCTGAAAAACATTTAAAATGGAAGCAGTAAGCAGCTTTTTAATTTGAATGGGGATGCCAACCTTGTTCGCTATAATGTACTCAAGCCATTTGTTATTCTAGAAGCTTAAAGAGGAGTACTTATAAGATTGACAAATCAAAGTGTCCAAGTAGCCACGAACTGAAGACTAGATAGAAGAATTAATAAAAGAAAAGTGGGTCAATTTATTCTTATACATGAAGCAAGAATGTAGAAACTCAAAAGGGAAGCTATCATTGTTCATTAACTTCCATGAAAATTTACATAGCATAGTAGCATTAATTAGGTGTAAGTGTTTATGATTTAATCCACCTTCTTCTAGGGGGAACAATAAATATTCCAACACATAGAGATGAGCTTATAAGACATATAGTTACTTGTCTATAAAAAATTCTTGGGGCATCTTTCTAATTGCTTAAGTAACATGGTTGGCCATTTATAAACCATGAAAGTATAAAGGAAGGATCCATAAAGAGTAGACTTAATAAGTGATAACCTTCCTACCATTTAAAGGGTGCAACCTTTCTATTTATCAAGCTTGGCAATGATAGCATTAGCAATGGGTTGAAGCTAATGTTTTTTAGGGGTACCTTTAAACATAGGAACACCTAAGTATTTAAATGGCAGCCTACCAATCTTCATACTCATAATATCTCTTAGCATGATAACATGAGAGGGAGTAACATGCTTACTAAAAAAGATATCTAATTTCTCCCAATTAACCAATTGCCCAGAGAGCATACCATAATGTTGAAATAAGGTCATTAGATTCTTAAGATTTAACTTAAAAGCTTTGCAGAAGAGCAAAATGTCATCCATATAAAGGAGATAAGAAGGGTAGCTGACTCTACTATTTGAATGCATTGGAATTAAAGAGCCTTTACCAACAAGAGTCATGAAGGAATGATTAATATACTCTTATGCTAAACATAATAGCAAAGGAGACAGTGGGTCACCTTGCATACCCCATAAAAATAGGAAAAGTATGCTTCAGTTGAGCCATTTAGAATAATGGAAAGACGAGCTGAATGTAAAGTAACTTTAACCTAAGCGTAGAAAGTTATAAAAAAACCAAAATATGCAATAACCTCCAGTAAAAAATCCCATTCCAAAAAGTCAAAAGCTTTTTTAATGTCAATCTTAAGTGCCACATTACCCTCTCTAGAGTGGTAATCTAAGAGATTAATGTTTTCTAATGCAATCACAACACATTACCCTTAATATGCCTCCCTTCAATAAATCCATATTAATTAGGAATAATAATAGTAGAAGAGATGATGGCCAACCTATCAGCTAATATTTTAGAAATTATTTTGTAAATAAAATTCCTCAGAATAATAGGTCTAAACTTATTAATTGAAAATGCATCATGAGTCTTCAGAATGAGAACCATAAGGTTAGAATTAAATCCATTCATCATCATTCTAGAAAGTGATGAAAATTACCAACCTCTTGACCAATAATATGCCAACACCAAATGAAAAATAAACTAGAAAGACCATCAAGACCTAGGGCACTATGATGGTCCATAGAGAAAATAGTTTTCTTTATATCTTTATGGGAAGGTAGACTATACAGAAAATCATTGTGAGAATCTAAGACTAAATTTGGAATGACATCCTTGATCACTGATAAATCCCTAACCAAGGAAGAGCTTGAAAAAAGGGATGAAAAGAAGTTGATGACATGAGTTTGAATCAAAGCATCATCGTCAACCAAAGACCCATCAATCATTAAACTATGATTACTAGATTGAGTTATGTGACGGGCCAATAAATTATGATAAAACTTAGAATTATGGTCCCCTTCTTTGATCCACCAAACTTGAATTTTCTCTTTCAATAAAGCATCTTCATTAGCCAACAAAGTGGAAAGAGTTTCATGATAATGCATTTCTTAAGAATGAAGATTATCTGAGAAACCATGAAGATTAATCTATGATTGGATACGAAGAAGATCTTATCAAGTGGTCTTAATGAAGGTATCTAGATGGAAAAAACATGCTTATTCCAAAGATGAAGACAAGAGCATAGCATATTAAGTTTCTTTGATAAAACAAACATCAAATGCCCAATCACTTGGAAAGAAGACCAAAAACATTCATCAGCCAGAAGGAAGTTCTCATGTGATGTCCACATCGAAAGAAACTTAAAAGGATGGTGAATATAAAGATTTTTGTTGCCACAAATAAGGAGAAGAGAATTATGATCAAATTGATATTGTGCCAAAGAGTGACACTCGATATGATTCTAATGTTAAAAAATAGACGAATTGCATAAAGCTCTATCCAAATGGATATCTATTTAATATACTCCTTTGTGATTATTGGTCTAGATGAAAAAGGATCCCTTGGTATCCAAACAAGTAAGATCACAATTAGATATTACTGCTAGAAATTTTAAACAAGAATGTATGGAAGAGGGGTTACCCATATTCTTATGATCCCTAAAACAAGAGTTAAAATCCCTAGTGACAAACTAGTCCAAAGATATAAGGGAGCTAAGACACAACAAGTCCTACCATAGACATCTTCTACTAGCTGAAATAACATTAGCATAAACAAAGCTATGTTGAAAGAGCTAAAATTCTCCATAAAGGAAACAATAATCTATTGGTGCCAAAGAAGAAATAATGGAAACATTCCCTACCCCAATAAAGTTAGAGACTAGAAGCCACATTGAAGGAAGATGGAGTGCATTGTCAACCATAAAAGATATGTTGATTAAACTCCAAAAAGAGAAAGGAGCATTACAAAACTCTACCTTTGGTTCAATAAGGCAAATAAAGTCTGGATTATGTTGTTTGCAAAATTGAAAAAGAGAGCGCTGTATAGGAGCATTACCAATGCCTTTATAGTTCCAAAAAATATCTTTATTGGGATGAATGAGAGGTAGTCCTTATGATAGGGTGATTACTAGTAAGAGACAAGCTCTGATTTTGTTTTTTCCCATATTGTTTATAGTTTACCTATTGCCATGGTTGTACTTTTTCCACTACCTCAGCCCAAGATTGCTTGCTGATTTTGTCAATTTCCATTAAAGTAGTATTAAGAACTTCAGTTTAATCATTATTAAGAGGAGAAGAAATAACATCGACATAAAAATCTTGAGAACCTATATTATTATCCAAATCATTACTTGGAATCACCAGAGACAAATCATCAACCCTATCTGTATCATCAACAAGATTAATGACATGAGGATCAATATTTTATGGGGATATAGGAGGCATATATGCTCTAGGCTATTTATATTTTTCCTTCTAAACTTTGCGAGATCATGACCTACATCTAGATTAGTGAGGTTGTTCATTAGAATTTTGATTAGTAGTGTCATAAGTAGATTTGTTAATCACAATAGGTTTATTTTATCTATATTATGAAACATCATGGCCCATTGAGTGGTATAGATTACAAAATAGAGGTAAATTCTTATAATATAGCTCAATATCATACATTGTACCTTGACAATCCAAAAATAATTAGTATTGAATTAGAGAGGATAGATTAACTTCAATGAGAATTCTAGTAAAATGGCTGAAATCCCCCTCCAAAGTTATTTGATCAACTCTAACAGGGAAGCCAATGTTGCTAGCGATATCATATAAAATTTGATGGTCCTAAAGCTTCCAAGGAAGCCTATATATTCTTGTCCAAATATGAGTGGTAGAAATCTTTTGCTTGTAAAGGTCAAAACCTGGAGTCCATTACTGAATACGTAAAGTACTTAGCTTTAAAAACTGAGATCCTTTTCCCTAAACTAATTCTTTATCCTAAGTAAAAAATAAATGGATATGATAAAAACCTCTACCCAAAGATATTAAATTCCAGTTTGATTTAAGAGCCTAACCAACAAAAAGTTTTTCTTTAGGTTTGCAAGTGTCCAAAGGGCATCACCCTTATTCAAGATAATTCGGGCAATCAGAGAGTGACAACATAAGACCAGACATTTATGGCAAACATCTGAATTGATTTGGACTGCCTAAAGGGAACAAAGTTTGGCAGCTTGTGATGACTAAGACTTTGGAATAGGAGCATTAAACGATTCCTTAGCAACTACGTCTGCATAGGACTTCTTGGGAGGAAGGTCAACTGTTAGAGGCTGAACTGGAGAAGATTCTTTGAATCACGACGTGGATAACATGTCAGAATGATTGAAATATGCATCATTGTTAACTACTGGTGGTTGTTTGAAGATGGAAGAATTCTCTGGTGACATGAGAAGGCATGAGAGAAAAAACCCTTCGATCTAATATATTATTTAAGTAAAAATATGAAATGTTTGTTATATCATAATTTAAAATTAAAATATGAAAATAAGAAAATTAACACATGGCATTATGTCATGTGAGTGTGACATATGACACCATGTGGTGCCAAATCTGTGAAGTATAACACCTGGTAATATGTCAAATGCCCATGTGGCATGCCATGTAGTTAACTTTAGCCAAAGATTGAGTTTAGGCACTTTATTGGTAATAAAAAGAAAGGTTAGGAACTTTTTACTACATTTTAAAAGTTGGACACTTTAATGGTATTTGATTTAAAAGTTGGATGCCGTTAATGCAAATAACCCATTATTATTAGCAATAAATAAAATTGTGGAATGCCTATTAAAAATAAAAAAAAAACATTGTAATGTTTTAAATCTTGTAATTTTTTAATTTTTTTTCTTTTGTTTTAGAGTTAATTATTGATTTTTAGTTTCTTTTTTTAATAGAAAATAATGTTATCATTCTTGATTTTATATTATAAATTTGTTGTGCATTTTTGTTTATAGTTTCTAGATGGATATATTTAAATCTAGAATTTCAATTTTGATATGTATCATATTGATTCATTCCAAAAGGACTGAATCTTTGAACTAAACTATCCTAAAAAATAAGATGATACTAGTATGGAGATTTTAAATTTAGTATAGTATTAAAAATTTTATTTTTATAATCTTCAAATTTTTCAAATTTTTCCTCTTTATGGTCACCTCTATTCAATTTTCTTCATCTTTTCTTACATTCCTTTGAAGAATTAATTATGTTTCAAGACTGAAGTGTAGAATCTTATGAAAGTTAATTCAAACTTATCTATTGATTATTCTAATGCTAATTTTGTTGAAAGTTAGCATATTTTGAGCATTTATAATTGTTTATTTGAGTAAAGATTTGGTGTGAGTGGATGTTATTATATTACACTCAGCTATTAGATTTGAGTGTAAAAATTCTTTTGTTTAGGTACATTAAAATTAAAATTCATTACAAAATCAATGAATAGTAAAAAATTTTAATTGCCCATTATCATCTTAATTTTAAAATAACTAAAGTTTTAAATTGCTATAACATCTATTTCAAAAATCAAAATAAGTAAATATTGTTAAAGGTTGAGTAGCCCACTAATATAACTCCATTAAAGGCATCAATACGTCCCTCTCCTCCTTTTTTTAAAAAATAATAAAATAAGTAAATATTTAGCCAATGACTTACTTTTTAATTAAAATATATTATTATAATAAAATATTATTATTTATTATTATTTGAGTTATTATTATAATAAAAAATGCAGCAATAACAAAATGAATCTTTACAAATTCCAAAGGTATAAAATTTAAAATATTTTTCATTTACATTTAGTTTATTTCTTTATTGGATCATTGGAAGGTTTTGTTTTTTGTTTTTGCTTTGGAGCTAAGCTTAGTTCTTTTTGTTAGAAATTGAATTGTAGTTCAAAGATTATATCTTTGGTTTCTAGATTTTGTTGCCAAATTGGTAGAAGAGGAAATGATGTGATTCCAAGAGCTAACAATATCCAATCTACATCCAAAATAATAAGGGATCAAATGAGGCCCAAATAATTATGTTTAGCATTTTAAAACAATAAAAATTTAAGGCAAAAAAGTCTATCATAATTGCAGCCTCACATGCGATCGCTTGAAACTCGAAAAGAATAAGCAAAAGGTAAAGAAAATAAGCTGTCACGATCTCTACTCACTGTCACTATTGTAGCTCCTTGACTCAACATAGTTAACATTGATTAAGACAGTTTCATTTCCTTTCAACCAAAGGTTTACAGCTTGCAACCACCTAGAATGTGTATAAAAACTTCTCAATAACTAAATATCAATGTAATAAGTCATATTTTGTGTCCAAATACATTAGAGTACATCATTAGTCACAAGTTACATGTTAGTGCGTGTTTAATACACTTAATGAGTTTTGAATGTAATAAAGGGCTATAATGGGCAATTGTAACACAATGTTATAAAGTTTAGATTAGGTGTGAATTCTTGGTCTTAATTTCTATATAAACAAGACCGTCTCATTAATGTAGGTGGGAATTTAGAGATAGATGAATTAAAAAAAGTTTTTTTTTTAGATTATTTAGTAACTATATGTTCTTATCAAACATTTGTGTTTATGGCAAAAGTTGTTTAGCTTATCAATTTATATTATAGAATATGGATTGTGGTGTCTTCTACTTAACCACTGTTTCTTGTTTATTATTGATTTAAGGGTCTGAAGTTTCTTATAGCTTTGGTTGTTTGGACTAATAAATATAAGCTAAGATTATTAAGGCCTGAATTTGAATTTGATTTGAACTTTCCTTGAGAGCATGGGTTGCAGTTCAAGTAAATGAGTGTTGAATTTGCATCTCATTTGTTTCATAGCTCATTAGCTATGGGGCTTATGGTCGCTTCTCTTCTTATTTTCATATTAGGAAATGACATTACCTTCTACCTTTTTTAGTTTTAGTTTAGTTTTTGAATTTTATGTTTTGTGTGAATTTATTATTTGTTAGTTTTTTTGTTGCCTTTAAAAAAAATGTACTTTGATAATGCTTCTCTAACTATATTGCATATTTAGCTTTGCTATTTACTAATATGAAATAGTTATCACTTGTATAGATGCAATTCAAGGCAGTAGGTGTTGCCTATAATTTATTTTTTATGAATTAAGCATGTAGACGGTAGATCAATGCATGTGGTCTTAACTTTGCAAGCTGATAGAACTTAAAAATGACTATATTCTTTAACATTTAGATTGGACTTCTAGAACTCTTAGTTATATAACTCATGGAACTTATCTATGGTAATATTTTATAACATTTAGATTTCATTTCTAGAGCTTTTACTCCATAATTTATTTTTATGGATCCATATTCTTGTGTTTTCTAACATTTTGATTCTTTAACTTGATCTCATGGGCCACTACCCATGGTTTAAAGTTCACTTTTCTTTTTTTTGTTTTTTTAGAGTTCTGACATCTTAAAGATCTTCAACTCTACTCTCTTGATCTCTTTTAGTTATTTGACCTTTTTACGTTTTAGCTTTTGGCTTTTATTTTACCTTTTGGCTTTTATTTTTACCTTTTTAGCTTCAAACTTTTAGCTTTTAGCTTTTAAGCCTTAAGCTTCAAACTTTAGCTTTCAAATTTTTTCTTTTCATCCTTTAGTCTTGAAATTTAGCTTTCAGCCTTTAGTTTTGAACTTTAACTTATAGCTTTTATCTTTTCAGCCTTTAGCTTCGAACTTTAGATTTCAGCTTTCAGCCTTTAGCTTCAAACTTTAGCTTTCAGGTTTTAGCCCTTAGCTCTAAACTTTTATCTTTTAGCTTTAAATTTTATCCTTCAACTTTTATTTTTAAATTTTTTACTTATATTTTTTATATAATTCTTTTTTAATTTATCTATAAATTATAATGATTTCACAGAATCACAATTACATCAATAGTTCATTTACTATAATGATCTTAATCTCGTGGGTAGGTATTCATGGCCACCTTCTCATATGTGCACAAGAGGCCTTAAAATACTCATATGTAATTATCTATGGTGGTAAATTAAATTTTATCTAATCCTAAGGTTTATTTTTAGCTTCGTGTAAGAATTTTGTAATGAGCTTTTAGCCTTTTTGCACTTTATATATCAATGAAGAATAAATAAACTCACATCGTAGATAATTCAAATACTACAAGCAACAAGCACATTTAATTCCATTGCTAAAGGCAACAAATACATCTTGGCTTCTCCAACTATGGTAGCTATTGAAGCTTTATAAGGAAAGAGAATGTATGGTAACTTCAAAAGTTAAACATTTGTTATGTTGTCTACAACAACATGCTTGTCTACTGAAGCTCTTTAGCTTTAGAACTTGTTTTGCCTATAGTAACATGCTTGTCTTCTATAGCTCTTCAGTGCTTAAACCTTTTTTTTATGGACCTCCAGACTTCTTCATATCTTATGAACTTTTGAGCCTTACTCATAAACTCAATAATGCTTTTAGGAGGATCAAGATATAAAGAGTAAATCAACTTTCCATACATGGTTCCTTGTTTTAAGGATGTTAAAACTTCATTATGACTTGGATTTTCTAGCTACTTTGTTAAAGTGACTTATATAACTACGTAGGCTTTCTCCTTCTTCTTGCACCACCCATTGCAGGTTTAAAGATATCTTTATAAAAGGAATGCTAGTGGTGAATTTCACATTAAAAAAAGTTTCTAGCAATGAAAATGAATTGATGGAAGCTTCTTTAAGCCTTAAAAACCATTCTTGAGCTACATCTTTTAAGGTTATAGATTATACTTTGCAGAGTAAAGCCCCCTGAAGTTGTATGAAGATGCATCATGGTGCAGAATTTAGCCATATGACTTCTTTAATTTTAGGTTCCTTCATACGATTCAAGCTATAAAATTTTGAATTTGGAAGGAAAAGGCACCTATAATATCTACTTTGTTATAGGTGAGGAGTGAGTCAAGTCTTCGTCTAACTCTTCAGGAGCTAAAGCTCTACACATTTCATTGCTTCAAGAACCTTCTTATCTACCTCTAAATTTGCTAATTAATGCTTTTCTCCTTTACATCACTAAGTTCATTGTATGATGAATCTTCATTGTAACTATTTGGGCTTTTTTTCTCTACAATGAGCACTTTGCCTTTTTATACCTAACAAGTGCAGTACTTTGGGATTGGAGACTCTTTCACCTTCACTGGTAAACTTGAAGTTGTAGCCATAGCTTCTTCTACTCTTTTTATGAGAGTGGAGAGATCCTTATAGATGGATGCTAATTCAACCTACCTTATAGAATTAAGAGCGTTTATGGTAGGGTTGTGTAGGTAGCTCCTTTAGGATAAGAACAAGATAAGTGTGATATCGGGGCACACATGCTAACACTGACCATATACCGATTTGTTATTGATGTGGGAGGATTTGCCTAAATAGGCCTTATAGATTGGAGTCACTACCCAATTTAATATAGAAAAGTGAATTTTAAAAACTCACTTTCCTAACTAGAGATTCAGTGTTCGAGAGGTAGGAGTTACTCATCTTGTTTCTTACTACACATTTCTTAATTACCCATTACTTCACCTTAATTATGGTTTTATGATGCATTTTAACTTAAATTAAAAATTGAAATACAAGATAATTGGAGTTGGTGTGCACACATCACAGAATAAGTAAATAGACATTCCTCTATCACATCAATTAGGCAAGTAATAAGCAAACAAGTAGGAAGTAACACATATTACATAAGATGCAAGAAATAATAAATAAAATAAACACACAAATAAGAAAAATAAAAAAGAAAAGAAACTGGGAAAGGGATTAAAGATTACAACCCTTAGAAAATGCCTACTCTAATAAATACATCCAAAATAGAAAATAAAAGGGGAATTGGAATTAAGGATTACATTGTTTTAGAAATTCCTTAATCTATTAATTACATAAAAAATGGAAAAAAGGGAAATTCATATTCTAATAATCATACAAAACAAAGGTTAGTTTTCACACACATGCAAGCATACATTTTAAGGCAATTTTATATATTCTATTTATAATAGAAATAATAAAGTATACAAGGATTCTAATATGTAAGCAAGATGAAAGAGTGAGAATTTGGGTATTTTGGCATAAACTCACCATTTTTATTATAGAAATGTAATTAATAAAATAGTAAAAGTGTGCAAATAAAGTAACAAGAAAAATGATAAAAATACGATTTCCACCATACAAATGTCAACTTCATGATGAAAATGGTAAATTTATCAAAAGAAAAAAATGGAGTAACAAAAATAGCGAAAATAATAAAAGCAACAAAAATACAAGCAAAATAAGAGAAATGATAAAACACTATTTCCAGCATAAAAATATTAACTTTATGATAAAAAAAAGAAATTTATCAAGAAAAATTATAAAATAGTGAGAATAATAAAAATGATAAAGAATAATACAATAAATGCAATAAAAATGATAAAAATACAGAATTTAAATAACAAAAATGATTAGAATGTCATTTTTACCTATAAAAACATTAATTTTATGATAAAAATGGCAAATTTATATAAAAAAAGACATAAAATAACAAAAACAATAAAAATAGCAAAAATGTAAATAAAAATAATACAATGCATAATTAAAATAATAACAGTGATAGAGATGTGTTGAACTTAGCAATCTATCAATCTTGGTTTTGATTTTAAGAAATTTATTTTTGAGCAACTAACGTGTTTGCTTGAAGTATGTATAAGTTAGGAATCATTTGGAAGTCAAAACAATAATGAATTATTAAAGAGAAATCATCTCGGAAAGACATCACAAGCATTATCTCGATGGGACTCATAATAAGGACCAAATTGCATATTTTTGGCAATTTTGGAACCTATCTCGAGCTCAATCCTGACCAAAACCAAGCCTAGGATTGAAGAGCTAAAATTATGCTAAAATGGGATTTTGGGACAGTGAAGATCCCAATCAATTTCCCAATTGAGACATTGCTCGGGACCATGCAATCCCAATTAAGACCTAATTCTACAAAATTTTGATTTTTAGGCAGAACTAATCCTGACCGGGACCATGCCTAAGACCAAAGAAATTCAAACTTGAAACTGCTACGAATGGCTACTTTTGAGGTATCCCAATTAGGAGCAAGACATTTCCAGCTCAAAATTCTATATGACATTCATATGGTGTTTGAATTTATTGGAAACAAAATTATTAGTTCCAACAGCTATAATTGAATTGCCCAAGTATAAATACAACCTCTGAAGATCATTTTGAGGTTAAAAACTTGTTTATTCTATTTTTTGAGGTTAAGAAAATAGGAAGTGAGATTCTATTATAAAGGAATTGGTTTAAATATTTAGCCATTAAAACACTTGGGAATTTGGTTTTAGTGAGAGCCTTTAAAAACATTTGTGTATCAATTTTTAAGTGATCCTTGAAAACTCAAGCTATAAGGTTGAAGAGTTAGCCATAAAATTCTTACGTAATCTTAATCTTGTAAATAATATTGTAGGGAATTGAAAATCCTAACTTGAGGATAAGTTAGGTGGAAATGTAGGATTATTGAGAATCTGAACTCCTTAAATTCTTATGTTCATCATTCTTCCTTCTCAACATTCCTTTTAATTCTCTTAAATCTTTTAATTTCATATTATTGTTCAATAGCCCTATTCACCCTCCTCTAAGGCACTTTTAATTAGTATCAGAGCTTGGATTCTAGGAACTTAATTTCTAGAATACAAAATCATGAGGAATGAGTCTTAAAATATTTCTTCACTTAAACCATTCTTTAATGGTAATGATTATCCTTATTAGAAGTTTAAAATGGAACTATATCTAGATTGTGATTCCATTAGACTTTGGAAAGTTATTCTCAAAGGTTGGCAACCATCAAGAACTACCATTTATAGTGTATAAACTACTCTCTTAAGAAGTGATTGGAGAAATGATCAAAAGGAAGAAAACTATAAAAATAATAAAGCTATTATCACTCTACTCTTTTCCATGATAAGAGAAGAAGGAGGCAAGCTTCAATATTGCATTTCAACTAAGGAAATGTGGGAGACCTTGGAGAATCATTATAAAGGCAATGTGCAAGTAAGAAGAAAGAAGGTTCAACTTCATATGTATGAATATGAACTCTTCAAAATGAAGCCTTAAGAAACCATTATGGAGATGAAAAACCACCTAAATGATCTTCTCACTACTTTTAAGAAACTTGGAAAAAATTTCTCTAAGGAAGAGGTGAACAACAAGATTCTAAGAATCCTACCTAAAAAGGATTAGGAATCTTGGGTCACTTCAATTAAGGAAGCTCAAGACCTCTCTACTCTCTCAATTGATGTTCTTATTGTAAAGCTTTTAGCATATAAGCTTACAATCAAACAAAAAGGTGAAGAGCAAGAAAAGAAGGAAGAGAAGAAAAATAGCATAGCACTAAAAGCTCTTCAATAAGATAGAAAAGAGGAAAGCATTAAAGATTTTACTAATGAAGATGGTGATATTGCCATGCTTACTAAAAACTTCAAAAAAATCTTAAAAAGGAAGAACTCCTCAAGAACAAGGGACTTCAACAAAAAGTTCAAAGGATATGGCAAGAAGAGAACCAAAGAAGTTACTTGTTATGCATGCAAGAAATTAGGACACATTATAAGTGAGTGCCATAAACTCAAATTAAAGAATAAAGGAGCAAAGGATAAAAAGAGGGCCTTTAAAGCTACTTGGGATGATGACTCCTTTGAATTTGAACAGGAAGAGGAGCAATAAGAAGTTGTCAATCTTTGCTTCATAGCTTTTGAAGATGAAAAAGAGGTACTATCTATCTATAACTTTTCTTGTGATGAATATTATTATTATAATGAATGTGATAATGATGATGTTGAGAACTCTATGGTAAGGAAACTCTTACTTAAATGTAAAACCTTATTATCTAAAAAGAAGCATTATAAGCATGAGTTATCTAGCTTAACTAAGGAATTTGAGAAATTAAAAAATAAAATTTCTAACCTTATTAAATCAAATGAGAAATTGTCTAATGATTTGAAAAATTCAAATTTGTTGGAAGAGAACTCAAGAAAGTAAGTGATGAAAATCATAAACTTTCTGATGAGGTTTTAGAATTAAAAAATTCTATATCCAAATTCTAAAGAGGAAAAGAGAGTTTAGAAAACTTACCGACTCTCAAAAATTTCATGGAAATACTTATGGAATTGGATATACCAATGTAATAGCCTTATGTTCATCATCATCACATATTAAATTTGTTAAAGCATCATGCAATTCCATTCTTTCTACCTCTAAACCAATTGAGACTCAAGCTTTTAAAGCTAATAAGTCTCATATGTCACATATTAAAGGGAAGTCTCATAAGACTCAATCCTATATGACACAAAGGGGTAAGTCTCATGCTAGAAAAGCACAACCCAAACATACTTACATGTACACTAGACACAACACTTATAAGCATGTTGCATAACATGATAAAACTAAACATGTTGCACAAACTTATCAAAATACACATTGACATTGACATTGCCAATGCATGTCTTACACCATGACTCAAAATAATAGAAGACACACACCACCACAAAACAAAAGCCATGTTTCACACACTAGGAAAGCATATTATCCTAGGAGAATTAAATTTGAAAATGTTGTATGTTCATAATGCATGATTAAAGGATGTGCTTCTATAGAAGACTACACATGAATTTGCTTCCTTTGGATTATCTTGAGACTAACCAACCTAGACCGAGAAAGGTTTGGGTTTAAAATAGTGCTTAATTTATTTTGTGTAGGTTTGCTTAAAACCCACAAGAACAAAAAGAAAGTGATATCTCGATAGTGGATGATCAAGGCACATGACGAGAGATAAGGAACAATTCAATAAGCTTGATGCTAAGGATGGAGGACATGTCATATTTAGAGACAATGCCAAAGGGAAAATTATAGACATTGGAGAAATTGGTAATAATCAATCCTTATCTATGCATCTTGTATTTTTTATTGATACTCTTAAACTTCATTTGCTAAGTATAAGTCAATTATGTGACATGCAAAATAAGGTGACTTTCAATCCTAAAAATTGCTTTGTTAGTAATCTTAATGAAGAAAAAATGATTTTTTGTGGTGAAAAAATAGACAATGTTTATGTTATTTATTTGAATAAAATTGATAATAAAGACATCAAATGCTTAATACCTATTTTCCATGACACATGGACATGGCATAGAAGGTGAGGACATGCTAATTTTAAGCTTTTGAATGATCTTTATAAACACGAACTTGTGATTAGTCTACCTAAGCTTGAATTCATGAAGGATAAACCATGTGATGCTTACTAAAAGGAAAAACAATCCAATTCCTCATTTAAGCAAAAAAATGTAGTGTCTACCTCTAGACCACTTGAGCTTATACATACGAATTTGTTTGGACTAACTAGAGTTGCTAGCATTAGTGGAATGCACATATAAATGTCTTGGTTGATGACTGCTCTAGATTTACTTGGGTGTGTTTCCTTGCTTATAACAATTATGCATTTAAAGCCTTTAAAAATTTTGCAAAAAGAGTTTTAAAAGAAAAAGGTTTATGTATTTCTTTCATTAGAAGTGATCATGGAACCGAATTTAAAAATGCATTTTTCAAAACTTTTGTGATGAAAATGGTATTTCACACACATTTTCTCCTCTTAGAACTCTTTAATAAAATGGATAGTTAAAAGGAAAAATAGTACTCTTATGGAAATGGCTACATTAATGCTTCTTGAGTATAATTTACCTCTATACTTTTGGGCAGAAGTCATTAGCACATCTTGTTATATTTTAAATAGAGTTTTCAAAAGATCAATTTTAAATAAAACTTCTTAGGAGCTATTGAACAATAAAAAACCGAAAATTTCATATCTAAGAGTATTTGGATCCAAGTGCTTCATATTGAACACCAATGATAATCTTGGAAAATTTGACTCTAAAGCTAATGAAGGAATTTTTGTAGGCTATTCTTGTTAATGATATGCACTAGGTTAATTATGTTTGACCATGTTTTGACTTTATCATTTTATTTATAAAAAGGCATTTTCATTTTCATTTTCTACTATGATAATTACTTAAATAGTCAATTCTTCCTAAGGTCATCAAGTATGTGACTTGATAGTAAAACCCTGAGATTAAATATGGGTTCTTTTCAAATTATCCCTAGTCATTATAATGTATGAAGGCTAGTATGGTGTTGACTAATGATTATGTTTTACTAATCATGACTATGATATATTAAGTCAATTTATATGTACTTGTTTGAGAAATAATGTACTGGATTGACCCATCATGAGAATACTACATAGATAATTTTCATAAGTAATTCTCATCACAGTAATACTATTTTAGTCTTCTAACCTTGAAATCACCATGGATTTTTATATAATTATTTTGAATTTTAACATAATCTAACGTTATCTTTAGCCGAATGATATAATAGATTGTTATTAGATCTGAAATAAGTTATATAAGGAATGTGAGTAATTGAGAAGGAATTTATCCTTCATTTAATATGAGTAAGATATCTATAGGCCCTTTAATAACATAGACTGAGGAAAATGCATGGCCAGGCTAAAGGGAATCGATAAAGATTTATCATTCTCAGTCTATTTAGAATTAAGAAATAATATAATTGAATTGAATAAGGATGAAAAAAACTATGCATTATATTCAATTAAGATATCATGTGACAAAAGGACTACAACATTCACTATAAATTAGGTTATGTCGGATTATCGATCTTTACATGACTTGGGTAGTCATAATGTATTGCTAGAGGCCACTTATAACTTATGGGCCTAAATAGGGATTTTAGGCCTACTACCAATGCCATGTGAACTTATAGGGTCACACACTTAGAATAGGCCCAAAAATGAATATAGGTTTGCCAAGCCCAATAAAGCTCTGTGGAAATATATATATATATATATATATATATATATATATATATATATATATAAAGGTAATGGTTATCTTAAATAAATAAGAAATTATTTTTGATTTGGTATTTGAATAAAATTAGAATTGGAATGAATGGAATATACCAAAATTTGTTTTGGTAAGTGAAACCTTAATTGAGAGGTTTATAAATTTGACATATTCTTTATGGTTTCACATACTAACCATTTTGCCACCTAAATTTCATTTTCTCAACTTTAAGAAAATGAAACACAAAGTTCGTTATTTTCTTGAGTTGTGAGACAATAAAAAAGGGTGCTAGCACACATTACACATTCATTTTTCAAAGGGTTGTTCATGTGGATACTTGTGGAGGGTGTATTCTTTTGGAGATGTCTTCATCCAACAAAAGATAATGAAAAACTCGAGGTAAGGTGTCACCAGTGTGAACCTCCATTTAACTTTCCATCATTCTTGCTCTATTTTCATCCATGGTAAGGTTTTAGAAACCCTAATCAAATTAATTGATCAAATTTCATGGATCCTAGTTCGAGTTTATGATTAAAGTTTTTTAAATTTTTGCTACATTATAAATCACATAACCCAATAATTCCACCTTTAACAAAGCATATAGAGTGTTTAATAAGAAGACTCTATTAGTTGAAAAGTCAATGCATGTTGTCTTTGATGAATCAAACTCACTTATTCTTAGAAAGGATGTTTGTAGTATTGATGATCTTATAGGTGATATTGAGATTATGGATACTCAAGAAGAAAATGCTAATAAGCCTTTGTAAAATGAAGGTCCAAACAAAGAGAACAATAAGGATATATCTCAACCTACCTTAAAGGATGAACTTCCAAAGGATTGGCAATTTAAGAAAGCTCATCCTCAAGACCTTATTATAGGTGATACTACAAAAGGGGTAACCATTATATCTCAATTAAAGTCTACTGTTAATGTAGCCTTCATTTCTCAAATTGAACCTAAAAATATTGATGATTCTTTATGTGATGAATTTTGGGTCCTTACTATGCAAGAAGAGTTAAATCAATTTGACAGAAATAAGCTTTGGACCTTGGTTCTTAGATAAAACATCATCCTATTATAAGCACCAAATGGGTGTTTAGAAATAAAATGAATGAACAAGGTGTCATAACTAGGAATAAAGCTCGACTAGTAGCTAAAGGTTATAAAGGAAGCATTGATTATAATGAAACCTTTACCCCCATTGCAAGGTTTAAAGCTATTAGAATGCTACTTGCATTTGTATTATTCATGAATTTTAAACTTTATCAAATGGATGTTAAAAGTGCATTTCTAAATTGTTTCATTGAATAGGAGTACATGTTGAGCAACCTCTAGGTTTAGAAAATTTTAATTCTCCAAATCATGTTTTTAAATTGTCAAAAGCATTGTATGGATTGAAACAATCTCTAAAAGCTTGGTATGAAAGATTGAGCAACTTAGACTAGAGAAAGGGTTCTCTAAAGGAAAATTTGACACAACTCTTTTCATAAAGAAATCCAAGCATGATTTATTAATTGTTCAAATATATGTTGATGATATTATTTTTAGTGCCACTAACCATTGCTTATGTGAGGAATTCTCCAAGTTAATACAAGGAGAATTTAAGATGAGTATGATGGTTCTTGGACTTCAAATCAAGTAATGTAAAGATGGGATTTTCATCAATTAAACCAAATATGCAAGAGACATTCTCAACAAGTTCGACATGGATGGAACTAAGACAAGTAAAAGTCTAATGAACACCACAACCAAACTTAACAAGGATAAGAATGGCAAACCTGTTGATGAAAAGTGATTTAGAGGTATGATCATATCCCTTCTTTATTTAACTATTAGTAGACCCAACATTATGTTTGCTACTTACTTATGTGCCAAGTTTTGATATAGTCCTAGAGAGTCTCATTTGAATGCCATTAAAAGGATTCTCAAATCTCTTTATAGAATAATGCATTTAGGACTTTGGTATCCTAGGAGTTCCTCCTTTGACTTAATTAGTTATTCGGATGCAAACTTTGCTGGTACCTTACTAGATAGAAAGAGCACTTCCAAAACTTTCCAATTTTTAGGAAAGTGTTTAGTTTTTTGGTTTTGCAAGAAACAAGTTTTGGTTGCCTTGTCCACTACTAAAGTTGAATATATTGTAGGAAGTCTTTGTTGTTCACAATTCTTATGGCAAAAACAACAATTGTTGGACTATGGTATAAAACTTGATCACATGCCTATCAAATATGACAATATAAGTGCTATTAAATTTATCAAGAATCTCATTCAACATTATAGAATTAAGCATATAGATATTCGACATCATTTTTTATGTGATCATATTCAAATTGGTGATATCTCACCTGATTTTATTAATACAAATTATCAACTTACTGATAACTTCACCAAACCTCTCAATAAAGAGAGATTGAATTTCATTAAACATGAGCTTGGCATGATTGATGGTTCTAATCTATCTTTATTTTGTCCTTAAATTGCTACTTTAATTATTGGTTTCATTTGAGTTTATGTATGTTTATTTTTGGTATATTTATTATATTTTATATGAAATCATGTGGTGTTTATCTAAATTACATTAATTATTTTAACTATTGATTTTGATCTCTTTATTTTCAAAATATTTTGCAAAATCATTTTTTAATCCTTCCTTTTTTTAATTCTTCCTATTTTACAAAATTAATAATTAATTAATGAAACTTTTATTCATTCAATTAATTATTTTAATTTTTAGCAAAATATATCCTTTTTTAAATCAGTTTATTTTATATACTCATTTAATCCTTCTCAAAATCTTCAATTAAATTAAAATAAAGTGCAATTAATTCTCAAAGACTTAATTGTAGAGTATTTTGGATTTAATTGCAAAGATTTTGCAATCTTTTGCTATCAGGGACTCAGTCCCACTCGACATTACCCTTGTCCTGATCGGGACATTATTTTGTCAATTCTGTGTTTTTACACAGAACTGATCTCGAATGATATCCAAATTAGGATATCACTCAAGATAGTATGTCCCAATTAGGATGAGAGCATGTTCCTACTAGGATGAGAGTATGTCCTGATCGGGACATTGATCCTGACAAGATTAGGATTCCAAATCTTTTTATCTCTTTGACTCTCCAATCATAATCAAGAATGATTTTTGAGGTTCTTATTCAATTCAAATTAAATTTTGAACTATTTCCAACCCTAATATTTTGCCTATATATACTATTCTATTTTTACTTAATTTTCTACTCAATCAAGATTTCCTAAGAAATGAATTTCTTCTTATATTTTCTCCTAAAAAATAATGGCTCATATTCTATAAATTTCTTCTTATATTTTCTCCTCTCTTATAATGGCTCCTAAGAAATGAAGCAAGGTTCCTTTCTCTTCTTAAAATCCTCCTTTAAGGAAGGATAAACTTAAAAGAACACACTCTCCATTCTCATATTCTTCTCAAGATTTCAAGAAGAGAGTGTCATAATTCCAAAAGAGAGCCTTTATTCCTTCAAGATTTATGGATGAACCTACTCTCAAAGCAATTGGTTACTATAATGAAGTCACAGATCTTCTTCTAAAAAGTGGGATATATGATTTTTCTTTCAAACATTTTTCATATTATCCTTCCTTTATCATTGAATTTCTTTCATCATATGGCCTTTGTTCCATCAAGTATGATGATGCTAATCCTAACTTTTCCATGAGATTCAAGTTATGAGGAAAAGATCGCTTTATGGCTTGGTTTTTCCCGAAAGGGCCACATTCAAGTTAAACCTTATTAGCTTGCTTTTTCTTTTTGGGATGAAATCAAGGCTTTTAATGCTCCTCAATTTTCCATTAGATATACTAAGGCCTTAAACATCAAATCCAAAGCACTTTGGCATGTTCACCACTTCATTACCTATTTTATTAATGGTAGAGCACTTTCTAATGAAACTCTTTCTCTTGATGATCTTTTCATCCTCTATTGCCTTTGTCATAATGAAAAGATTGCTTTAGGGAGATTTTTACAATGGCGAATTTGGCTTTTTAGTGATAGTAACACTGGTGCAATTTGTATTGGTGGAATTGTCAAAAAGTTAGCTAAATTCTACAATATTAATCTTAATACTCTACCCTTTATAAAGTCTATACTTTTTAATCATAAGAAACTCCAAAAATAATTCACCTTTATTAATAAAGTTTGGGTTTGGAAACATGACCTTGGAGTAAGTGAAAATATTGAGCTATGTTTAAAGAATTAAAAGAGAAAGAAGGTCAATATATTGGGGAAGAAGAAGAACTTCAAACTCATGGTGCTCCTCCAAGGAAAAGGATAAGGAGTAAAGGTACATCAACTCAAGGTGCTCAAGGTTGTGAACCTTTTTAGGTGGGAAAAATTTTTAAATGCATGACTTTGATGGAATCCAACTTCAATTCTCACTCTGATCAACTTGAATCCAATTTCAATATGCATTTAATCAATTTGATACCAACATTGCTCATCTTGAACATGATGTGCATCATATTTATGAGGTTTAAGGCTATACTTGCACTTATCCATCCCTCATACGTCCTCCTCTTTCATCTCCTCTTATAGAATAAATGTTATTTGTATTTTTCATTTGTTTTATTTTCAGTATTTGTTTGGCTTATTTTTCACATATGAGCCTCTAACTATTAGTTTGTTTTTAGGCTCATTTTATGCTTGTTTACGTTTAGTTTATTTAGTGTTGATTTTTAGTATTTTATCTGTGTTGTATGACTTTTCTTTATTAATGAAAATTTTATTTTCAAATCGTCGATTTCCTTGTTAATTATTCTATTTGATTTTTGACAAAGGAGGAGAAATATTTGAGTTTGCATGTATATTTCTTTAATTTAAATATTTAAGTTTGTATATGTATTTAGTTTATTTAAATATTTTAAAATTTGCACATGTATTTAGTTAATTTAAATATTTAAAATTAATAAATTTCCTTTAAAGTTCTTTTAAAGGATGTGTTTATGTTAGTGATTTTTTTTAATTAATTGAAATAAAAGGAGAAAATTGTTTGAATTTATTTTTACATAATTTTGTTTATGCATGTATAGTAACATTGTAAGTGTGGCTAGTTTTTTTGTATATCATATATGATAAAAAAAACCCCTTGCCTTGCTAACTTTTTTTATGCATGCCATGAATTTTATAAACATTTAGTGTATCTTTGTTTTTCATTGTTTTGGTTATTGATATTTTATTTCTCTAGGATTTTTTATTCCTTTAAGTTCATTTCCCTTTATATCTCTCTTTTTCTTTTGTCTTTAAAAAAGGGGGAGAATATTATGAATAATTATGTTTTTGATATGCTAAGTGCCATATGATCATGTATGATTAGTTAACTAAGCTCTATATGATCATGTGATAGTTAAGCTTGTTAAGCTTCAATATAAGTGCTATATATACTATTTTTATAATGCATTTTAGTAGCACTTTATACATATATGTTTGAAATTATTTCCTTCATATGGTCTAACATTTATTTGAATGATCATGTTTTTATGTTTTCAACACATTTGTTATGTTAGGCCATGATTCTTTCATGATATATTTTATGTTGTTTCTATTTTTGTAAAGGGGAATAATATATAAATTTATATTTCTTATCACATCCATATTCATAGGGATAGAGAAAAAGAAATATATTTTATTTCATTTGATATCATCATTATTATCACAATTGTTATATATCACACACTTCACTTTGTATTATTTTTATCAAACTCAAAATAAGTTTGTCAAAATTAAAAAAAAGGAGAATGTTGACCTTAGTAAGTTATCAATCTCGATTTTAATCTTAAAAAATTTATTTTTGAGCAACTAATATGTTTTCTTCAAGTGTGTATAAGTTAGGAATCATTTGGAAGTCAAAAAAATGATGAATTATCAAAGAAAAATCATTTCGAAAAGACATGACAAGCACTATCTTGATCGGACTCACGACAAAGACCAAATTGCACATTTTTGAAAATTTTGGAACCTATCCAGAGCTCAATCCTGATCAAGACCAAGCTTGGGACTAAAGAGCTAAAATTCTACTTAAATGGGATTTTGGGACAGTAGGGATCCTGATCAGGACATTTTCTGGGACTGTACAGTCCCAACCAGGACCAAAGGTCACGACCGGGACCTAATTCTATAATATTTTGATTTTTAGGCAGAACTAATCCTAATAAGGACCATGCGTAGGACTAGAGAAATTCAAACCTAAAACAGCTACAAATGGCTACTTTTGAGGTATCCCAACCAAGACATATGATATCCCGATTGGGAGCATGACATTTCCATCTCAAAAAGTCTAAATGACATTTATATGGTGTTTGAATTTTTTGGAAATGAAATTATTAGTTACAACAGCTATAATTGAATTGCTCAAGTATAAATACAACCTTTTAAGATCATTTTTGAGGTTAAGAAACTTGTTATTCATTATATACTTTCAAGCATTCATTAAGCTCTCTAAACTCTTCCAAAATTCATTTTATTTTTGTATAACTCTTGTGAGAGTTTGTGAGTGTTAGAATAGAAATTCTTATTCTTCTATTTTCTAGGGTTAGGAAAATGGGAAGTGAGATTATATTCTAAAGGAATTGGTTTAAGTGTTTAGCCATTAAAGCACTTGGGAATTCGGTTTTAGTGTGAGCCTTTGAAAACACTTGCATATCAATTTTTGAGTGATCCTTGAAAACTTAAACTGTAAGGCTAAAGAGTGAGCCACAAAAATCTTATGTAATCTCAATATTGTAAATAAGATTGTGGGGAATTGAAAATCCTAAATAGGGGATAAGTTAGGTGGAGACGTAGGATTGTTGAGAATTCAAGCTCCTTAAATTTTTGTGTTCATCATTCTTCTTTCTAAACTTTCCTTTTATTTCTTGCTCAACTCTTCTAATTTTGTATTATTGTTTAATAGCCCTGTTGACCCCCCTATGACACTTTTATGATGTCATTTCCATAATAAAAACATTAACTTTATGATAAAAGTACCAAATTTACCATGAAAGGCATAAAATAAATAGGGAAAAGGGGCAATAAAAATAATAAAAATATAGAAAAATGCAATAAAAATACAAAATAAAATAATAAAAATGATAAAAATGTCATTTCTACCATCAAAACATTAACTTATGATAAAAATGGCAAATTCATCAATAAAAGATAATAAAATAGAAAAAATGGTAAAAATAAATAAAAGTGCAGAAAGTGAAATAAAAATAAATAAAAATACATAATAAAATGATAAAAATGATAAAGGTGTCATTTTTGCCATAAAAACATCAACTTTATGATAAAGATGATAAGTTTACTAAAAAAAGGCATAAAAGCAATAAAAATAATAAGAATGCAAATAAAAAAGATAAAAATAAATAAAAATATAGAATCACAATAAATATGCAAGAAAAATGATAAAAATATTATTTTGACTATAAAAATGTAAATTCTATGATAAAAATAATAAATTTACCAAAAAAGGCAGTAAGAATAACATAATGCAAATAACATAATAAAAATGATAAAAATATTATTTTCATTATAAAAATGTGTATTTTATAATAAAATAATAAATTTATTATGAAAGAAAATAAAGAGAATGAAAAAATTAATAAAAATACAAAAATAACAATAAAAATGTTAATTTTACACCAAAATACCCATTTTTTATAAATAAAGAAAAATTATACAAAACTGATGGAAAATGCAAAAATGAATGCAAACACTCTCGAATTCACTCGAATTACCCACTTCTTCCACATATCTTATTCTTAAACTTTAAATCACTTGGAAATCATAACTTTAACATAACATAATAAATAATAAAAATAAAATGCAAAAATGATATAAAATGCAAAAAAAAAAAGGAGTAAAAGAGGAGAAAATGCTCTGATATGAAAATTTTAACTAAAAATAAATAGGAGATCCTCAAAAGTACTAGGTAATTACCCTTGAAGTGTGCTTTGACTTAGTTGGAGTTTAGTTTGGATTTAGGATTTGCCTAAAGAAAAATGATTTTTGGATTTACCAAGAGAGAAGATGATTTTATGGGCTGAAAGTGTATGTAATGGGAGTCTTGAGTCTTCAATTTAGTAAAGTTTCAGTATATTTTTTGTCCCCTCCCCTAAAAATGAGGTGTGGAGGCCTATTTATGGACAAAAAATTGGGTTTGGGGCGAACCCATTCGGGTACACGAGCACCCAAAGCGCACAAGCACACACTCCTTCGAGCTTATCGACACATCGATTTTAAGTGCTTTAGGGCTTATGTGTGTGTTTTGGGCATTTTTGGGTTTTTAACTAGTTTGAATATGCTCAAAAAGATTTTCAAAGAAATTTTTCCTTTGTCTAGTCTATAGGAAACCTTCATCATCAGATTTTTAGGGAAATTGCCAAAATTTAGGTATCAACAATTACCCCTGCTTTACGTGCATCGATTAAGTTGATCCTTGTAAATGTACGAGAAGTAAGTTTTGAAAACATATAGAATGTAAAAAATTCATGAGGGTGCTATGTACCCTTTATTAGGCTACAAAGTGGGGGTGCCATGACCTTTTCCAACCTATAAGTGGTGGTGTTGTGACCTTTTCCAAGCCACAAGCAGAGGTTGTTGTGTAACCTTTACTAAGTTACAATCAAAGGGTGTTGTGTAACCTTGACCAAACTACAAGTAAAGGGTTCCATGTAACCTTTACCAAGCTACATGCAAAGTCAGTCCAAACGAGACTGAAAAATGAACCCAAATTAGGTTTAGCCAAAATTGGGCTAAAAAGTGTGTTTTTGTGTTGTGTGTCAAAAATTATGAGCCCAAATGAGGCTAAAAAATTGAACCCAAAATTAGGCTAAGCCAAAATTATGCTAAAAATTATGTTTGTGTATTGTGTATTTTTAAAAATTATGAGCCAAATGAGGCTAAAAAAGTGTTGTGTTTGTAAAATTAAGATGATGCAATGTGACTTGGTTTTTGAAATATTGATGCGTGTAGATTTTATGCTTTAGAGGTTTACCATTACTAATGAGGTATGAGTATCTAAGACTTTGAGTGACTCTAGTTGTGGTAGCCTTATCTTGATGATGTTTTTGTCATTTCATAAGATTTGAATAGTAACTCTTTACCAATGATTTTTATGTTACCAGGTGGAAAGCAAGCATCCCAAATGACTGGATGAGTATTCTTTAAAGTGAGATCACTAGGGATTGTAATAAATAGGAAAACTCTTTTTACCGAAACATTCCTCTATTAGGCATGAATGCTCGATCATATAACTCATCTTTGTAGGGCTATTTCTCTTTTTAAGCATTCCTTACCTTTCTAATATTACTCAGTGTGAATGTCATCAAAGAGTCTTTAAGGTACTCTTCTTTTTTTAGGAGCATTGGAATATATGCCTTTCTACATTAGTTTCCCCTTTTTAGGCATTCCTTACCTTTCTTATATTACTCAGCATGAATTCCTCCAAGGGGTCCTTCAGACTCTTACTCGCTTAAGCATTGGAGTAGATTAAGTATGATCTTGCATTTGTGCTAGTTTTAATGGTTTACTATAGTAATCGCAAGCTGCTTAAGCATTACAACTCCCTATGATTCCCTTTTAATGAATTCTCTTCCCTTCATGTGGTCATCAAGCATTATGTTGATTAATGTTTAAAAATATTGGCTTAGAGTTATTGATTAAATTCATGAAATTTCAAAAGCATTGTTAAAATGAGGTGACAACTGCTAGTGTCAATCAATAGATCTTTGCTATATGCCCCCTCAGTGCATATTCACTTTCAAAAGCATGAAAAGAAAATTTTGGAATTAAAAGGAGTTCATGGATGCATGAATGCACGTGCATGTTTTCTCTAAAATAAAGAGAGATAGAGTACTTCCTGAGGGATATGACATGTTTCCTTGGATATGTTTTGTCTTTCTATGTTTGCTATTAGAGATTTGTCGATGTCTCTTTCTTTTTATTTCTTTAGTGTTTGGCACTTGTATGTGTTAGAAGTCTCCTTTCATTATTGTTTGCTTGGATTTTTGCTTCTTTATTCCTTGTGATTATATTCTCCTATAAAACAACCAACAAAAAACATTTTAGTTAATGTTGATTTTATTTTTGGATGATCATTCTTGCTTAGAGTACTTTTTTAACTTTCTTTTTGCTGACGCTTCTTGATTTTGTTGTGTTTCCTTATAAATTAAATAATAAAAGAATATTTATTAGAATTAATTCTATTTTAGGCAATGATTCTTATCCAGGGTATATTCTAACTTCCCTTTTTGTTAACCCAATGTGCTGGGAGGTTCATGCACATGTGACCCTGATTAATGGTGGTTATAGGGTTGCCTTACACTCATCTTTTGCGGAGATAATTATTGCACTTTTTGATTTTTTTGTTGTTAATGACTTCACCATTTGTTAGTATGAAGGTGCCTTTTATTGAGCCATTGAACAAATTAGAATGAGAGTTCACGATTGTCCATATATCAACTTGGTTGATGTTATTAGTGCTTATTTAGATGTTGCCCCCTGGGGACCACTCACATGAGTTGATGGCACCTTTTTGCAGTCCTTGTCTCGATACATGTTTCTTAGGATGTTAATTGGCATCTTCATTGGTGTGCTTTTGAATTCCTCAACTGTCTTATAAAATATCAAGGTGAGATTTGGACATTTAGGATTTCAGATTGCTTATTGGGATAGGATGAGGAGCAATTGTTTATGTGAAGGTATGAGAATGGTTTAATGGATAAAAGATGCAAATCATTAGATTCAAGCCTTGTACTGAACGAGTGGTATGTTTACCCATCCATGTGCTTAGGTAATGGAAAGTAATTTTTTTTAATTGGTTTTTTGTGAGGTTTTTTTTATGGTGCTTAAGCTATCATGGTGGTCTATTAGGTGGGATCTATGACTTTTAGACCCATTCAGGTTTTACACATTATATGAGGAATGTGTTAGAATAATGGTTGGAGCTGGTCCTTCCAAGCTAAAAGATTTTCTTATGAGAGATGATTGATGCATATTGGATGAGTCCAAAGCTTTTAAAGAATGTCTTACCTTAAGATTCTTTAAGATATTTGACTCAACTATAGATTTCTATAAGTTGCCATTCCAATTTGGAGTCTTCAAAAGCATTTCTTTGATTCCCCTTTTCAATTGCATAAATGCATGTATACATGTAATGTCAGTCACACCTTATTATTATGCTTCGTATGCAAATGCCAATACGTACATCGAGATGATTTAGCTTCTCTTGGGTATGTTTATGGATGCATGTATGCATGTGATACTGATGGCTATGATATATGATAATACTTACATGCAAGTGCATGTTTGTAGGGAACATTGGTGATTGTGGTATCTGATGAGAAGGTTGACCTTCTTGTGCATGATGTATGAAATGCCAATAAATGCATTGTATGCATGTATACAAATGATCATACAACTAAGACGAGAATGAAGATATATAAGTGCATATGTAGGTGGATGTGTAATTGCTATATTTGCACTTATAAAATGTTGATGGTCCTTAATATTTGTTAAATATGAAGATCATTTACTTTCAATGGTACTGGTGCATGTATTGAATGTGAATTGATAGATTACACGATAGAGGGAGAGATGTCATGTGTGTGTACACATGTAAAGTACTAAAAAATTTTCCTTAAAATAAGAGATCACATTCTTAGGGTATATGAGCACATGCATATGTGAATGGTGATTGTGCTACAATATAAAGGGAAGATGGCTTATTTTTTTGGTGTGCACTATGGATTCATGTAACATAAATGGTTGTTGGGATACTAAGAAGGGAATGGATTGTATGTACATTTATCCATGCAATGCTAATGATTATGCTTCAAAGTAAATGATAAAATGACTCACTTGCATGCAATGTAAATGGTTATGGCTTATAAGAATGTGATGCTAGCTCACTTTACTAAGCATATGCATAAGCATGTGTAAAATGGGGATATTCATGTCGTGGAATGAAACATTTATACAGGAGAATATGCTAATAAGGCATTGGTTACTATATCACCTAAGGAGTATGTCAATGTGTATGCTCATGAAATGCTAGTCATTATACTTATAAAGGAAAATTTCCATCATGTATGCAAGCATGCATGTGCATGTAATGTTGTTATGGACGTTGCATTCATGAAGTGTAGATGGTGATAGAGAGGAAAATTGTCCATTTTTCTGAGGTGTATGGAAAAATGCAAGTATGCACGAGATGCCATTGATTACAGTGCATGCTAAAATAAATATGACCATTTGTTTGCAGATGCATGCATGTATGGAAAGTAAAACAATGATGAAATGTGGCATTGCTTATCATCACACGTATGCGTGCAAGTGAATGACTATACTTTATGAAGACAAGATTATTGCTTATTTTCTCAAACTTATGTATAGGTGCATTCAATCATCATGATGCAAGATAATGGTAGGACCTCATGTATGGGTGCATTTAATGAGTATATATGCAAAGAATGATGACGGTATTGTTATGTGAAGAAGAGTAGCATTTTACTTGCACTCTTAAGGTATGAATCATGAGATGTATGTTCATATGTAATGTAAATGGGCACATTGCATACTGAGGGCTAGGGCTAGGTTTCAAGCGGCCTTTTTTATTTTTGGCTCATGTAAGAGGAGTTTATTTTAAATTTAAGGCCCTTTTTAGGAGAGTCAACTAGTTGGCAATTCATGGCTTAAATATATTGAGATTGGTGTTGATGTTTAAGGGTAAAGTTGGAGATCTTGATGTTGGCACTTTAAACTGATGGCCATTAGAGGACTTGGAGTTATAGGCAAAGTGTTTGATAGTTTATTTATCACATGGGTGGCTCTTGGGAGTTTTGTGCAAATTTGAGCATATGAGCACATTTGGATTTTATCAGGGGAGTATAGCATTTTAGGCCTGGTCTAGGTCATCATTTTGAAATGGTTGATTTTAGAAGGAAATAGATTGATGGATGGTTTAGAATTTATTAAGGATGATTGCTTGAAAGTGGGATTTAGGTTTAGGGTGGCTTTAGTAGACATGTGTTTAGGTATTTTATCATTTGGTAGATTTCTAACTTGTAGCATTGCATATGAGATTCAATGTGCCTCAAACAACATTGGAATTCAAAGAGGTTATGGCAATTATTGAGCATGCTATCTTTGAGTTTTCTGGATATGAATTGGCATGTAGTCGATGCTCTTGTCACCTTAACTTAACCAAAGGCGTGCCAAATGGAGTACAAATTATGCTACTTATACCCTAGTACCCCTTGCAATCTAGTGAAAAATCAAAGAATTTCTCATTGCATCTTAGGATAGCAAGTATGCCTCATATCCTTATTATTTTATTTTTTCCCCTTTTTGCATAGGAAAATATTATGCCTAGCTGGGTCTTCTTTCTTTCTATTTTTTTTTGAGTGAGGCTATAGTAGGAATTTAACACTTGCAATTTTAATGAGGTGCTAAAGAGAGCAAAGACAACCTATAGATTTAGACATAACGGCAAACAAAAGGTGTAGCGTTCCACTAAGATATTTAGTAAACTATATGGATATTTAATTCTATTCATATTACTAGCAAAATAACAAAGTAGGAGTTCATTATTCTAATCTAAGTATTACATCCAAAAAGAGTTCTATTGGCATTCTTAATTCTTGTTGCTTCAGTCTTGCTTATTCATGATATTCACTGGAGATAAGCCCCTTTTGCTTTCTCTTATTGAGATGACTAGCTATAAAGTTCCAAAAGACATGTGGGATTCATGAAGTAGGTGCCCCATTACTTCCTTGAGACTCATGTGACCTAAAAGAGAGGATATCCATCTTTGAGAGTGGCTATGGTATGGTTAAGTGATTATTTAGTGGTTTGTTAGTAGGAGTGGAATAGGATCCAGGTGGTGGTACATTATGGTAATTGGGTAAAGGGTTGGTTTTAACATTAGGCTGCTTTTTAAGGTCTTTTATATTGCCAAAATCTATTACATCGTGGATTTTATTCTTTAAGACATAACAATTATGAGTTGTCTGGCTAGACATTTAGTGGAAGTGATAAAAAAGGTCATAGTTGATGTAAGGGGGTAAAGGGTTAAGTAAAGGTTTAGGATTAAGAGGTTTAAAAAAGCCTCTTTGTTGGAACCTTTAGAAGATTTTAGGTAAACTCATGTTGAAGTTTGAATATTTTCAGTTTCTTAGGACTTTTACATTCAAGACTGTTTTAGTCAGGTGAGTGTTTTGGTTAGGTTGAGTTGGTTTTTAGTAAGGATTCTTGGTTTGAGAGGCTTCTTTATCCTTAATGCAGATGCTAACTTAGTAAAGTGCTTTAAAGGTGGGATAATGGACAAATAGCATATATTTGTGAAAGTAAGGTCATGCTCCTTTTATTACCATCTCTATTTATTCATCTTTTAGAGGTTCTTCTCTTATCAAAGTAGCTTTCCCTCTCCATCTAGTGATATAGTCTAAAAAGCTCTCACCCTTTCTCTGCCTAATGGTTTCCAAGTCATACCTCATGACATTCATTTGTGTATCGTACTCATAATGCTGATTAAGGAACTCTAGATACAATGGATCATAACCTTATATACTCTAGTTACCCATTTTTAGACTTTTAGCTTCATTAAGCTTCGAGCGATAAGGCTTCTTGGAGTGACCTTACGAAAGCACATTCATGAACACAGAGAATTGATCAAAGCCTTTAATCATGGTTTTAGTATTTTCCTTTACCAAGACTGTAAAATGAGTGATCTTGCATTTTATTTTAGCCTCGAGCTAAGTGATCTTATAGACTAACTCTTGAATCTCCATTGCCAATTCATATTCAATTGCACTAGTTGACTTGGAAAGGACTGGAAAAGCCATTATTTAGAAAGCTCATAATTGTCTTAAACATCCCTTAGCATGCTCATTACCTCTTTTTTTTATTGATCTCATGATTAAGAGTTCCTATTGCCCCCTTGTCATTACTACCTAGAAGAATTATCTCATCCATGGCACTTGGAGTTTTGTCAAAGGTGTTCTTAACTTTAGTCTTAAGGATAGTCTTGATCTTAGCTCAGAGGATGTCAGTTAAGCCACCATCAGTTATAAATCCTTTTACATGCTTTTTGAGTAGGTCACTTAGGTTTTGATTCCTAATTTTTTTCAACCATTTCATTGCTTAACCATTATTAACTCTCCTTGAGGGGGTTTAAGAGATTGAGATGGTAAGAATGATGATGTGAATGTAGTTATAATAAGATGCATGCATGAAATGTTATGCTAAATGGTAAGATTAGCATGAAGAGCAAACATATTATGAATGCATGCTATAAAAGGACAAGATTAGTATTGATGCATGTGACCTTATTAAAAAAAAGTACTTTAACTGTACACAAGAAAAGAGAAAAGGGGTAGTAAATGAAATAAAAATAAGCTAGCAAGAAGGATCATAAATGAGTATCATGTAATAAGCTATAAAAGAGCTATCTTATGTGCATAACATGTCCCTATAAAAGAGCTATCTTGCATGCATAACATGTCCTTATAAAAGAATAGTGCGATTATATGCACATGGTGTGACATGTTCTGTAAAACAAGTGGGTTAGCGTATATGCATGGAGTGATAGTTATAATTTTGCTAGCATAATGATGTAAAATGGCTGCAAGAAGGTCATAGGTTAATCCATGACTAAATGGCCCTAGATATATGTATGTATACATGCATGTGTAAAAGAAAAGAAAACAAAATGAAAAAATAGGGTTAGCATAAAAACCTGCAAAATGAACAAACCAAATACACGTAATTGCTCCTTCCAACCTTATTTCTCCATGCGGTAAAGGTTTTTATCCTAGGTGGGTTTTGAAATCATAACCATTGCTGGACTATAATTTCACTCTTGGACTAGGCTATTTTGATTCTCATTTATTAAAATCAAAAGGTAAGCTAAGGAATGATACTTAAATGTACTCAAGGTAAACATACAATGTCAATTACAGGCCCAATCATTGGGTCGCAAATGGCGTTTATAGTCAATGCGTGCCCGCGAGCATAGGAACTATAGTTAGCATAAGGGATCCAAGTTTATGTCCCTCTTATCGACATTTGGTATGTTTACTAAGAAACATAGAAGTTTCATTCAGTAGTTTACAATTTGATTCTTTTGACATGAATGTCTATAATTTAGTTAAAATTCCTGATTCATTCATCTGATTTGATAAGGACAAATAAACAACTTTCATAAGTTCCATCATAAAAAATGCCACTATTTGTCAGTCATTATAGACTATCCAAACTGAGGCATATGGTAGCAAATGGTGACAGACACTAAGGATGTCATATCATTTTATAAATAATAAGTTAAACAGATAGCACTAAGATAAGGAAAACATGCAAGAGTTGGGTAGGACCCTATAGGAACTCTCTACTAATTTATCTATATAAGTTGTGTCAGGCTTATGACTAAGGGCTCCTTTAGCAAGAATGCCACTATATGACTAGGGTTAGGGATTTTAATCAGTGAGTCTAGCATTCTTTTACCTACTAGAGAAACATTGTACCCCATTTTGGACTTAGGAGCCGAGCTGGGTCACTTTAAGCCTTACAACTTTTCTTAATTGATTAAAGGCTAAAGGTGATAATACCGATCTCGTCACCCCTTGACTCAAGTGGAATCATGGTGGCAATATTATTGAATATCATTAAAGTGAAAAACCAAATAGTATCGAATATAATTTAATAAATTATATAAAGTATTAAAAAAATATTTTGAGCTTAACTATATACTTTCACTGTATTATCAACCAATATATATTTATACTTTCATTATATATTAAAAATATATATGTTTTAATTAAAACATAATAAATAAATTATTAACAAAATATTTTTATTAATTTCATTTTTCTATAATAATAATAATAATAATAATAACAACAACAACAACAACAACAACAACAACAATAATAATAATAATAATAATAATAATAATAATAATAATAATTATTATTATTATTATTATTATTATTATTATTATTATTATAAAAGATCAGACTAGAAATTATTTTAGTTAGTGCACCAGGACATCCTAACTGTGTTGGCACCTCCATAACACCATCATCATGAATCAAACTAGATCTATAGAATTAAAATAAAAAAGAAGAATACAAAAGTATCAACCACAAGGGAAAAAAATTACGAAGAGAACCTATAGTTCTCTTTGCCTAACATATCCTTATGAATTAATTCATTACATTCAAAAGGATGACATAACCACCATTTAGTTCGACGAAGATCAATAGCCATAGTATAGAGTTTTTCCACCACACTATTACCCTCTCTATAGATATAAGAAACATAGACTTGCATAGAGGATAAAATATTAAGGCAAGATTGCCATTTCATTCGAAGCTTCCAAGGGACATTCAGATTTTATGTTGCAAATGATGGATAACATATAGATTATCATATTCTATCTATAAGTAAGCAGGCTAGAAAACCTGCACTTTATGTACACTAATAATCACGGCACACAACTCAGCTTTAAATGCAAAAAAGACTACAAGAGGAGTAGTAAAGAAGAAATTACAACACCAAGGTAATTTTGGAAGATACCTTCAGCCCCTGCTAACCCCGATGCCCCTTTAGCAGTGCCATCCATGTTCAGCTTCAACCAATGCTGAGAAGGCAGAATGCACTAAACACTAAAAACACAAGGAGGTGAGCGAGCAATACTAAAAACCCTAAGCTAACATAGGATCAAAAGTTTTGATTGAGTGTTAGCCATAAAACCAATTTTAAAAATTGATGCCTCAATAATAGCTTTGCAAATTCACCTAATAGCAACATAAATAGGAATATAATCAGCATGAAAAAGCATTATATTATGTGAATACCATATGGTATAAACAGCTTCTAAAAACCCAACTCACCAAAGCACCTTTAGTTGAGAAGAAAAGTTCTATAACCAGGCTGAGTTAAAAAAGCCCATAAATTTTAAAGAAAGATTTAAAGAAACCTTAAATAAACTTGAAAGTGCATGCCAAAGCATGACAACCTAAGAGCATCGAGAGAAGGTATGAGTTACTAATTATGAATTCCTCATATATAGAGGGCAACAAGAAGCAAGATTAAATCCTTTTGCATATAATTGGTCCTTAGTATGACATTTATCATGGAGCAGGTGCCATGTTAAAAATGATTGAGATGGTGGCATGTAATGATGCTATAATTCTTTTCCCTAAGCAACCTTAGGGGAAAAAGGATGAGAATTCAAATAGAAAGATTTACAAGACAACTAACCATCAGTATAATGGTAATAAACTAAAGAGTCCAAGTCTAGATGGGAGAAGACAAGATTATCAATATCATTATCAATATCTAGAAAAACCATTATAAATCTTGGCATAAGGTTCCCAAAATTATACTGAAAAACATTTGAAATGGAAGTAGTAAGCAGCTTTTTAATTTAAAGGTAATGCCCGTTATAATGTACTCAGACCATTTGTCATTCCAGAAGCTTAAAGACGAGTACTTATGAATTACCCATTAAGATTGATGAATCAGAGTGTCCAAGTAGCCACGAACCCAAGACTAGATGGAAGAATTAATAAAAGAAGAGTGGGTCAATTTATTCTTATACATGAAGCAAGAACACAGAAACTTGAAAGGGAAGCTATCATTGTTCATTAAGTTCCATGAAAATTTACTTAGCATAGAAGCATTCATCAGGTGTAAGTGTTTAAGATTTAATCCACCTTCTTCTTGGGGGGAGCAATAAATATCCCAACACACAGAGACGAGCTTGCGAGAAATATAGTTACCGGTTTGTAAAAAATTCTTAAAGCATCTTTCTTACTGCTTAAGTGACGTGGATGGCCATTTATAAATCATAAAAGTATATAAGAAGGATCCGTAAAGAGTAGAATTAATAAGTGACAACCTTCTTGCTATTTAAAGGGTGGAACCTTTCCACTTATTAAGCTTGGCAATGATAGCATCAGTAATGGGTTAAAGCCAACATCTTTTAGGGGTACCTTTGAACATAGGAATGCCTAAGTATTTAAATGGCAGCCTATGAATCTTTATACTCATAGTATCTCTTAGCATAATAACATGAGAGGGAGTAACATGCTTGCCAAAAAAGATATATGATTTCTCCCAATTAACTAATTGCCTAGAGAGCATACCATAATGTTGGAATAAGGTCATTAGAGTCTTAAGATTTAACTTAGAAGCTTTGTAAAAGAGCAAAATGTCATCTACATAAAGAAGATGAGAAGGACAATTGACTCTACTATTTGAATGCATTAGAATTAAAGAGCCCTTACCAATAAGAGTTATGAGGGAATGATTAAGATACTCTTCTGCTAAACAAAATAGCAAAGAAGATAGTGAGTCACCTTAGGATACCCCACACGAACAGGAAAAGTATCCTTTAGTTAATCCATTTAGAATAATTGAAAGATGAGCTAAATGTAAAATAACTTTAACCCAAGCACAAAAAGTTATAAAAAAACCAAAACATGCATGAACCTCCAGTAAAAAATCCCATTACAAAAAGTCAAAAGCTTTTTTTATGTCGATTTTGAGCGCCATATTACCTCTCCAAAGTGGTAATCTAAGAGATTAAAGTTTTTTAATGCAATCACAACACAGTCCTTAATATGCCTCCTTTGAATAAATCCATATTGATTAGGAGCAAAAAAAAGCAGAAGAGATGATGGCCAACCTATAAGCCAATATTTTAGAAATTATTTTATAAATAAAATTCCCTAGAACAATAGGTCTAAACTTCTCAGTTGAAAATGCATCATGAGTCTTCAAAATGAGAGCCATAAGGTTAGAATTAAAGCCATTCATCATTATTCTAGAAAAGTGATGAACAACATCACTAACCTCTTGACTAACAATATGCCAATAACAAGTGAAAAACAAACCAAAAAAACTATCAAGACCCAGGGTACTCTAATGGTTTATAGAGAAAAAAAATTTCTTCACATCTTCATGGGAAGGCAGACTATAAAGAAAATCATTTTGAGAAGTTGAGACTAGATTTGGAATGATGTCCTTGATCACGAATAAATCCCTAACCAAGGAAGAGCTTGAAAAAAAAGATGAAAAGAAATTGATGACATGAGTTTGAATCAAAGCATCATTGTCAACCAAAGACCCATCAATCATTAAACTATGAATGCTAGATTGAGTTATATGATGAGCCAACAAATTGTGATAAAACTTAGAATTATGGTATCCCTTTCTTTAATCCATCGAACTTGACTTTTCTCTTTCAATAAAGAATCTTCATTAGCCAACAAAGTGGAAAGAGTTTCATGACAATGCATTTCTTAAGATTGAAGATTATCCAAGAAACCATGAAGATTAATCTATGATTGGATATGAAGAAGATCTTCTTGAGCGGTCTTAATAGAGGTATCAAGATGGCAAAAAACATGCTTATTACAAAGATGAAGACAAGAGCGTAGCATATTAAGTTTCTTTAATAAAATAAACATCAGATGCCCAATCACTTAGAAAGAAGACAAAAACATTCAACAGCTAGAAGGAAGTTCTCATGTGATGTCCACATCTAAAGAAAATTGAAAGGATGGTGAATATCAAGATTTTTATTGCCAAAAATAAGGAGAAGAGAATTATGATCAGATTGATGTTGTGCCAAATAGTGACACTCAATGTGATTCCAATGTTCAAAAATAGAAGAATTGCATAAAGCTCTATCCAAATGGATATCTATTCAATTTGCTCCTTTGTAATTATTTGTCTAGATGAAAAAGGATCCCTTGGTATTTAAACAAGTAAGATCATAATTAGATAATGTTGTTAGAAATTCTGAATAAGAACATCTAGAAGGGGGTTTTCCTATCATCTTATGATCCCTAAAATAGGAGTTAAAATCTCTAACAACAAACTAATCCAAAGATATAAGGGAGCTAAGACACAACAAGTCCTACCAAAGATGTGTTCTACTAGCTGAAAGAACATTAGCATAAATAAAGCTATATTGAAAGCGCTAAAATTCTCCATAAAGGAAATAATAATCTGTTGGTTTAAAGAATAAATAATGGAAACACTCCCTACACCAATAGAGTTAGAGACTAGAAGCCACATTAAAGGAAGACAAAGTGCATTGTCAACCACAAAATACATGTTGATTGAATTCTAAAATGAGAAAGGAGCATTACAAAACTCTACCTTCAGTTTAGTAAGGCAAATAAAGTTTGGATTATGTTGTTTACAAAATTAAAAAAGAAAGCACTGCATAGGAGCATTACCAATGCCTTTACAGTTTCAAAAAAAATCTTCATTAGAATGAGTGAGAGACAAGCTCTAATTTTGTTTTTTCCTATGATGTTTATGGTTTACCTATTGCCATGGCTATTCTTGTTCCATTGTCTCAACCCAAGATTGCTTGTTGATTTTGTCATGTTCCATTAAAGAAGTATTAAGAACTTCAGTTTGATCATTATTATAGGGAAAAAATATAACCTCAACATGAAAATCCTAAGAACCTATTTTATCATCCAAATTTTTACCTAGAATCACTAGAGCCAAATCATCAACCCTATATGTATCATTAACAGGATTAACGATGTGAGGATTGATAGGATTAATGACATGAGGATTGATAGGATTAATATTTTATAAGGAAATAAGAGGCATAGATGCTTCAGGCTGTTTAGATTTAGCCTTTTAAATTTTATGAGATCATGACGTGCCTCTAGATTGGTAAGGTCATTCATCAGAATTTTGATTAGTAGTCTCATAGGAAGATTGGTCAATCATAACAGGTTTGTTCTATCTACATTATGAAACATCATGGCCCATCGAGTGGTATAGATTACAAAATAGAGGTAAATTCTCATTTTGTAGCTCAATATCATACATTATACCTTGAAAATCCAAAAATAATTGATATTGAATTGGAGAGGATAGATAAAATTCAATGAGAATTCTAGCAAAATGGCTAAAATCCCCCTATAGAGTTGCTCGATCAACTCTGACAAGGAAGCCAATATTGCTAGCGATATCATATAAAATTTGATGGTCCTAAAGCTTCTAAGGGAGCCTATATATTCTTGTCCAAATCTAAGTGGTAGAAATCTTGTACTTTTAAGGGTCAAAACCCAAAGTCCATTGCTGAATAAATAAAGTACTTAGCTTCAAAAATTGAGATCCTTTTCCCCAAACCAATTCTTTATCCTAAGAAAAAAAATAAAAGGGTCTAATAAAAACCTCTACCCAAAGATATTAAATGCCAGTTTGATTCAAGAGCCCAAACAAAAAAAAAAGTTTTTTCTATAGGTTTGCAAGTGTTCAAAGGGTATCACTCTTATTCAAGATAATTCGGGCAATCAGAGAGTGACAATATAAAACTAAAAATTTATGGTAAACATCTTAATTGATTTGGATTTCCTGAAGGGAACCAGGCTTGGCAACTTTTGATGAAAAAGACTTTAGAATAGGAGCATCAAACTATTCCTTAGCAACTACATCTACATAGGATTTCTTGGGAGGAAGGTCAACTGCTGGAGGCTAAAATGGAGAAGATTCTTTGAATCACGACATAGATAATAAGTTAAAATGATTGAAATATACATCATCATTAACTATTAGTGGTCGTTCAAAGACAACAGAATTCTTCAGCGATATAAGAAGGCATAAGAGAAAAAAACCCTTTAATCTAATCTTTTATTTAAGTAAAAATGTGGAATGTTTGTTATATCACAATTTAAACTTAAAATATGAAAATAAGAAAATTAACACATGGAACTATGCCATGTGGGTGTGACATGTGGCACCATGTGGTGCCACGTCAATGAAGTATGACACATGGCGCTATGTAAGATGCCCATGTGGCATGCCATGTAGTCAACTTTAGCCAAAGATCGAGTTTAGGCACTTTATTGGTAATAAAAAGAAAGGTTAGGAACTTTTTTTATGTTTTAAAAGTTGGACACTTTAATCGTATTTGATTAAAAAGTTGGATATCGTTAATGCAAATAACCCATTATTATTAGCAATAAATAAAAATGTGGAATGTCCATTAGAAAAAAAAAGTAACATAGTAATGTTTTAAATCTTGTAATTTATTAAATTATTTTCATTTTTTTTAGAGTTAATTATTGATTTTTAATTTTGTTTTTAATAGAAAATAATATTATCGTTATTGATTTTGTATTATAAATTTGCTGTGCATTTTTGTTTATAGTTACTAGATGGATATATTTAAATCTAGAATTTCAATTTTGATCTGTGTCATATTGATTCATTCTAAAAGGACTAAATCTTTGAACTAAACTATCCCAAAAAATGGGATGGTACTAGTATGGAGATTTTAAATTTGGTATAGTATCAAAAATTTTATTTTTAAAATCTCTAAAATTTTAAAATTTTTCTAATTTATGGTCACCCCTATTCAATTTTCTTCATCTTTTCTTACATTCCTTTGAAGAATTAATTATGGTTGAAGACTCAAGTGTAGAATCTTATGAAAGTTAATTGAAACTTATTTATAGATTATTCTAATGCTAATTTTGTTGAAATTTAGCATATTTTGAGTATTTATAATTGTTTATTTGAGTAAAGATTTGGTATGAGTGGAATGCAATTATATTACACTTAACTATTAGATTTGAGTGTAAAAAATTCTTTTGTTTAGGTATATTAAAATTAAAATTCATAATAAAATCAATGAAAAAGTAAAAAATTTTAATCACCCATTATCATATGAATTTTAAAATAACTAAAGTTTTAAATTTTTGCTACAATATACTTCTATTTCAAAAATCAAAATAAGTAAATCTTGTCAAAGGTTGAGTAGCCCACTAATATAACTCCATTCAAGGCACCAATAGGTCCCTCTCCTCCCTTTTTTTTTAAATAATAAAATAAGTAAATATTTAGCTAATGACTTACTTTTTAATTAAAATATATTATTATTTATTATTATTTGAATTGTGATTATAATAAAAAATTGTAGCAACAACAAAATGAATCATTACAAATTCCAAAGGTATAAAATTTGAAATATTTTTCATTTACTTTTAGTTTATTTCTTTGTTGGATCGTTGGATGGTTTTATTTATTATTATTATTATTTTGGAGCTGAGCTTAGTTCTTTTTGTCAAAAATTGAATTTTAGTTCAAAGATTGTATCTTTGGTTTCTAGATTTTGTTGCCAAATTGGTGGAAGAGGAAATTATGTGTTTCCAAGAGCTAACAACATCCAATTTACATCCAAATTAATGAGGGATCAAATGAGGCCCAAATAATTATGTTTAGCATTTTAAAACAATCAAAATTTAAGGCCAAAAAGTCTATCACAATCACAACCTCACAAGCGATTGCATGAAGCTCAAAAAGAATAAGCAAAAGGTAAAGAAAATAAGCTATCACAATATCCACTCACTGTCATTGTCGTAGCTTCTTGACTCAACATAGTTAACATTGACTATAACAGTTTCATTTGCTTTTAATTAAAGCTTTACAGCTTGCAACCACCTAGACCATGTATAAAGACTTCTCAATAACTAAATAACAATGTAATAAGACATATTTTATGTCCAAATACATTAGAGTACATCATTAGTCATAAGTTACATATTAGTGGGTGTTTAATACACTTAATGAGTTTTAAATATAGTAAAGGGCTATAATGGGAAATTGTAATCCAATATTATAGAGTCTAGATTAGGTGTGAATTCTTGGTCTTAATTTCTATATAAACAAGACCATTTCATTAATATAGGTGGGAGTTTAGAAATAGATGAATTAAAAAAGTATTTTTTTAGATTACTTGGTAACTATATGTTCTTATCAAACATTTATGTTTATGGAAAAAGTCCTTTGGCTTATCAATTTATAATTTAGGATATGGATTGTGGTGTCTTCTACTTAACCATTATTTCTTGTTTATTATTGATTCAAGGGTTTAAAGTTTCTTACAGCTTTAGTTGTTTGGACTAACAAATATAATTTAAGGTTGTCAAGGCCTAAATTTGAATTTGATTTGAACTTTCTTTGAGAGCGTGGGTTGCGGTTCAAGTAAACGAGTGTTGAATTTGAATCTCATTTGCATCATAGCTCATTAGCTATAAGGCTTATGGTTGCTTCCCTTCTCAATTTCATATTTGGAAATGACATTGCCTTTCACCTTTTTTTTAGTTTTTGTTTAGTTTTTGAAAATTTTTTTTGTGTGAATTTATTATTTGTTGGTTGTTTTGTTGCCTTCAAAAAATGTACTTTGATAATGCTTCTCCAACTATATTGTGTATTTAGCTTTGTCATTTACTAATATGAAATAGTTATCAATTAAATAGATGAAATTCAAGGAAGTAGGTGTCACCTATACTTTACTTTTTATGAATTAAGCATGTAGATGGTTAATTGATGCATGTGCTCTTAACTCTATAAGCTGATAAAACTTAAACATGACTATATTCTTTAACATTTATATTGGACTTCTAAAGCTTTTAGTTCTATAACTCATGGACTTATCTATGGTAGTATTTTATAACACTTATATTTCATTTCTAGAGCTTTTAACTCCATAATTCATTTTTATGGATCCATAATATTAACACTTTTCTTATGTTTTCTAACATTTTGATTCTTTAACTTGATCTTATGGGCCATTACCCATGGTTTAAAGTTCACTTTTCTTTTTTTCTTTTTTTTATATTTCTGATATCTTATTCTACTCTCTTTATCTCTTTTAGTTATTTAACCTTTTTACTTTTTGAATTTTCTCTTTTATTTTTACCTTTTTAGCTTCAAATTTTTAGCTTTTAGCTTTCAAGCCTTAAGCTTCAAACTTTAGCTTTCAACTTTTATCTTTTCATCCTTTAGTTTTGAACTTTAGCTTTGATCCTTTCAGCCTTTAGCTTCAAACTTTAGATTTTAGCTTTCAGCCTTTAGCTTTCAGCTTTTAGCTTTCAGCTTTTAGCCCTTAGCTTTAAACTTTTATCTTTTAGCTTCAAATTTTAGCCTCCAGCTTTTATCTTTTCAGCCTTCAGTTTAAACTTGAGCTTTTAGCCCTTGGTTTTAAACTTTAACTTTTAGCCTTTAGCACTTATTTCACATAGTCTTCAACTGTCAACTTTTAAAAAAATTTCTGACTTATATCTTTTTCTATAATTCTTTTTTTTAATTTATCTATAACTTGTAATGATTTCACACAATCACAATTACATAAATAGTCCATTTACTATAATGATCTTAATCTCATGGGTATGTATCCATGGTAGCCTTCTCATATATGCACAAGAGGCCTTAAAATACTCACAAGTAATTACCTATGGCGGTAAATTAACTTCTATATAATCCTAAGGTTTATTTTTACCTTTGTGTAAGCATTATGTAATGAGCTTTTAGCCTTCTGCACTTTATATATCAATGAAGAATAAATAAACTCATATAGTAGATAATTCTCTTACTATAAGCAACAAACACATTTAATTCCATTACTAAAGGCAATAAATATATATTAGCTTCTTCAGCTATAGTAGCTACTGAATCTCTATAAGGAAAGATAATAACAACTTTAAAAGTATTAAACATTTCTTATGTTGTCTATAATAACATGCTTGCCTACTGAAGCTTTTCAACTTTAGAACTTGCTTTGCCTATAGTAACATGCTTGTCTTCTATAGCTCTTCAGTGCTTAAACCTTTTTCTCATGGACCTCAAGACTTCTTCATATCTTATGAAATTTTGCACCCTACTCATAAACTCAATAAAGCTTTTAAGAGGATTAAGATATAAAGAGTCAATCAACTTTCCATCATGGTTCCTTATTTTAAGGCTGTGAGAACTTCATTATGACTTAGATTTTCTATTTGCATAGCTACTTTGTTAAAGTGACTTATGCAACTGTGCAGGCTTTCTCCTTCTTCTTGCACCACCCATTGCAGTTTGAAGATATCTTTCAGAAGGAATGCTAGTGATGAATTTCACTTTAAAAAAAATTCTAGCTTTGAAAATGAATTGATAGAAGTTTATTAAAGCCCTAAAAACCATTCTTGAGCTACATATTTTAAGGTTGTAGGTTATATTTTATAGAGTAAAGCCCTTGAAGTCATATGAAGATGCATCATGGTGCAGAATTTAGCCAAATGACTTCTTCGATTTAAGGTTCCTTCATATGATTCAAGTTATAAAATTTTGAATTTGGAAGGAAAAGGCACCTCTAATATCTACTTTTTTTAAAGGTGAGGAGTGAGTCAAGTCTTACTTTAATTCTTCAAGAGCTAAAGCTCTACACTTTTCATTACTTCAAGCACCTTATTCTCTACCTCTATATTTGCTATTTAATGCTTTTCTCCTCCGCATCACTAAGTTCATCATATGATGAGTCTTCATTATAAATATTTGGGCTTTTTTTCTCCATAATGAGCACTTTGCCTTTTTATACCTAATAAGTGCAATACTTTGGGACTAGAGACTCTTTCACCTTCGCTGATGAACCTGAAACTGTAGTTATAGCTTGTTCCACTCTTTTTATAAGAGTGGAGAGATCCTAATAATGGTTGCTAATTCAACCTACCTTATAGAATTAAAAGCGTTTATGGTGGGGTTGTGTATGTAGCTCGTTTAGGATAGGAACATGATCAATGTGATATCGGGGCACATATGCTAATGGTGACCATCGACTGTCTTATTATTGATGTGGAAGGGTTTACCAAAATAGGCTTTATAGATTGTAGTCACTACCTAATTTTAATCATAAAAAAGTGAATTTTAAAAACTCACTTTCCTAATTAGAGATTCTGAGTTCGAGGGGTAGGAGTTACTTATCCTATTTCTTACTACACATTTCTTAATTACCCATTACTTCACCTTAATTATGGTTTTATGATGCATATTAACTTAAATTAAAAATTGAAATACAAGATAATTGGAGTTTGTGTGAACACATCACAGAATAAGTAAAAAGACTTTCATTTGTCACATCAATTAGGCAAGTAATAAGAAAATGAGTACCAAATATCATATAACACATGAGCATGCAAGAAATAATAAATAAAATAAACACATAAATAAGAAAAATAAAAAGAAAAGAAATAGGGAAAGGTATTAAGGATTACAAGCCTTGGAAAATGCCTATTCTACTAAATACATCCAAAATAGAAAATAAAAGGGGAATTAGGATTAAGGATTACATTGCCTTGGGAATTCACTATTATATTAATTACATAAAAAATTGAAAAAAAAGGAAATTCCTATTCTAATAATCCTATGAAACAAAGGTTAGTTTTTACACATGCAAGCACACATCATATTTAAGGCAATTATATATATATATTGTTTATAATAGAAAATAAAGGATAATTAAAAAAAATAAACAAACAAGGATTCTAATGAGTAAGCAAGATGCAAGAGTTGAGAATTTGGGTATTTTGGCATAAAATCACCATTTTTATTATAGAAATGTAATTAATAATATAGTAAAAGTGTGCAAATAAAGTAATAAGAAAATTGCTAACAATACTATTTCCACCATAAAAATGTTAAATTTATGATGAAAATGGTAAATTTATCAAAAGAAAAAAATGGAGTAACAAAAATAACGAAAATAATAAAAGCAAAAAAATACAAGCAAAATAAGAGAAATGATAAAAATACTATTTCCAACATAAAAATATTAACTTTATGATAAAAATAGTAAATTTATTAAGAAAAAGTATAAAAATGATAAAGAATAATACAATAAATGCAATAAAAATGATAAAAATGCAGAATTTAAATAATAAAAATGATAAGAATGTTATTTTTACCCAAAAAACATTAATTTTATGATAAAAATGGCAAATTTAACAACAAAAGACATAAAAATAACAAAAATAATAAAAATAGTGAAAATTTAAATAAAAATAATACGATGCATAATTAAAATAATAAAAGTGATAGAGATGTGTTGAACTTAGCAAGTTATCAATCTTGATTTTGATTTTAACAAATTTGTTTTTGAACAACTAATGTGTTTACTTCAAGTGTGTATAAGTTAGGTTGGAAGTCAAAATAATGATGAATTATTAAAGAAAAATAATCTTAGACAGACATCGCAAGCACTATCTCGATGGGACTCATGACATGGACCAAACTGCACAATTTTAGCAATTTTGGAACCTATCTCAAGCTTAGTCCCGATTGGAACCAAGCTCGAGACTAAAGAGCTAAAATTAAGCATAAATGGGATTTTGGGACATGAAGATCCCAATCAATGTCCTGACTAGGACATAATTCTGCAAAATTTTGATTTTTAGGCATAACTAATCCCAATAAGGACCATGCCTAAGACCACAAAAATTCAAACTTGAAATTGCTACAAATGGCTACTTTTGAGATATCCCAACTAGGAGGAGGACATTTCCAGCTTAAAAGTCCAAATGATATTCATATAGTGTTTGAATTTATTGGAAACGAAATTATTGGTTCCAAGAACTATAATTGAATTGCTCAAGTATAAATATAACCTCTGAAGATTATTTTAAGGTTAAGAAACTTGGTTATTCATTATATTCTTTCAAGCATTCAATTAAGCTCTCTAAACTCTTTCAAAATTCATTTTATTTTTGTATAACTCTTATGAGAGTTGGTGAGTGTTAGATTAGAAATTCTTATTCTTCTATTTTCTGGGGTTAAAAAAATAAGAAGTGACATTCTATTCTAAAGAAATTGGTTTAAGTGTTTAGCCATTAAAACACTTAGGAATTCGATTTTAGTGTGAGCCTTTGAAAACACTTGTGTATCAATTTTTAAGTGATCCTTGAAAACTCAATCTATAAGGTTAAAGAGTGAGCCACAAAACTCTTGTGTAATCTCAATCTTGTAAAAAAGATTATGAGGAATTGAAAATCCTAACTTAGAGATAAGTTAGCTGGAGATGTAAGATTATTGAGAATTTGAACTCCTTAAATTCTTGTGTTCATCATTCTTCCTTCTCAACATTCCTTTTAATTCTTTCAAATCTTTTAATTTCATATTATTATTCAATAGCCTTATTCACCCTTGCCCCCTCTATGGCACTTTTAATTGATATCAGAGCTTGGATTTTAGGAACTTAATTGCTACAATATAAGATCATCAGGAATGAATCTCAAAATATGTCTTCACTTAGACCATTCTTTGATGGTATTGATTATCCTCATTGGAAGTTCAAAATGGAACTATATCTAGATTGTGATTGCATTAGACTTTGGGAAATTATTCTCAAGGTTGGCAACCACCAAGATCTAGAATTTATGGTGTACAAACTACTCTCTCAAGAAGTGATTAGAAAAATGATCAAAAGAAAGAAAACTACAAAAACAAGAAAGCTATGATCACTCTACTCTTTTCCATAATAAGAGAAGAAGGAGGCAAGCTTCAACATTGCATTTTGGCCAAGGAAATGTGGGAGACCTTGGAGAATCATTATGAAGGCAATGTGCAAGTAAGAAGCAAAAAGGTTGAACTTCATATGTATAAATATGAACTCTTCAAAATGAAGCCTCAAAAAACCATTATAGAGATGACAAACCACCTTAATGCTCTTCTCACCACCTTCAAGAAACTTAGAAAACATTTCTCCAAGGAAGAGGTGAACATCAAGATTCTAAGAATCCTACCTAAGAAGGATTAGGAATCTCGGATCACTTCAATTAAGGAAGCTCAAGACCTTTTTACTCTCTCAATTGATGTACTTATTTAAAGCTCATAGCATATAAGCTTATAATCAAACAAAAAGGTAAAGAGCAAGAAAAGAAGGAAGAGAAGAAAAAGATCATAGGACTAAAAAATCTTTAAGAATATAGTAAAGAGGAAAGCATTAAAGATTCTTGTGATGAAGATGGTGATATTGCCATGCTCACTAAAAACTTCAAAAAAATATTAAAAAGGAAGAACTCCTTTAGAATAAGGGACTTCAACAAGAAGTTCAAAGGATATGCATTAAAAGAACCAAAAAAGTTACTTGTTATGCATGCAAAAAACCAAGACACATTAGAAGTGAGTTCCATAAACTCAAATTCAAGAACAAAGGAGCAAAGGATAAAAAGAAGGCCTTCAAAGCTACTTAGGATGATGACTCCTTCAAATTCGAAAAGGAAGAGGAGTAATAAGAAATGGTCAATCTTTGCTTCATAGCTCTTGAAGATGAAAAAGAGGTACTATTTATCTTTAGCGCTTTTTGTGATGAATATTATGATTGTGATGAATATGATGATGATATTGAGAGCTCTATCATAAGGAAATTCTTACTTAAATGCAAAAACTTATTGTAAGCACCCAATTTTGGGATGCAATTATGCATGCGTTCGACGAAGGCCCCTATGATGAAAATCTAATCGAGAATTGCTCTCTACTGTCAAGTTTCATGATTTAAAAGACTAAATTGCTACATTTGTGGATTTAATTGCAAAATTGGTTTTTTGGGGATTTGATTGCAAAAATTAGAAACTTTCGAGGATTTTTTTTGTATTTAAAAAAAAAGGTCCGCCAGCATTTAATGCTGATTGACATTGTGTAATGCCGATCGACATTACGTAATTTCAGTCAGCATTACGGGATGAAAATCGGCATTCTAGAGAATGCCAATTTTCTGGCACTACGAGATGAAAATCAGCATTTTGGAGAATGCCAATTTTGCTAAAAAGTGATTTTTTACGCCGATTTCAACTTTTTAATTTTTCATTGGTCTAAGACACTATGTGTCCCTACGTGTTGATATGAATGTGGTTAACTTGTACCAAACCCATATTCAATCTTGATAACCTTGCCAAGGATTGTTCATAAATCAAGCAAAAAAAACTCTAATCCCCAACAAGACCCTTAAATAACCTGTACTTAAGAACCTTAATTATAAAGAATTAAAGGTTGTTTAATATAAACCAAAGATTAACAAAGTCAATTTTAAGTCTAAATTAAACTAGGTTTGAATATACCAAGCCTTCACTTGATAAATTCATAAAAGTTCTTTTAAGAACAAAAGAGAAGGACTTTAACCTCACAAGAATTGAAACTTAATTGATAAAACTCATTCTTAATTCGTTCTACATTGATATGGCCTTTATATAGGCATGTAAACATCCTAATCCTTGAAGGAATAGGTTTTCTTACTTATTCCTAAAGACTCCTATAAAGGAAAATCCTTTACTAAATAGGATCACTTTAAAAATATGGCAACTAATGACAACTAAGCTTTGAAAAGTCAAATTGACAACTCATGACAACTAAGCATTGAAAAGTCATATTGACAACTCATGACAACTAAATAAATAACTAATGACAACTAAGCTTTGAAGTATGCCATGTCACATGTCAAGTTGGATGTTGACCATTGACTTTGACTTGGAATATCCTTGAATCTTCTCACATCTTCTAGAATCTTCTTGAATCTTCCTTATTAACTCCAAAATAGAAAATAACCCAAAAATTCATCCAAGCTTTATACTTGACTTTATTGATGTGTGGACTTCATAAATAAACCCTTTTGAGGATCGTATCATTCCCTACCTTTTAAAGATGATTCGTCCTCAAATCATACCCATCTTCTAAAGTTAATAAATTCATATATCCTCCAGGGTCAAATACAAACTCCTTAATTGAAACCTCCTTTGAAGTAATAATTTGCACAATAACTTAAACTTGATTGCACACTTGGGACAAAGAACTTGTATTCATGAACATGTAAGAATTGAATACTTGTTGCTTCCTTCTAAACTTAAAACATGAATATCTTAAGCTCTTCTTATTATAATTGAAAACTCCAATGATTCGCTTGAAAGAAATAAAATGTTGCAGCTCTTTCTCATACTTCATGCAAGGAATGAAATCTTCAAAGGAATTGTTGACCTTGTAATGCATTACAACATCATCAAATGGATCTTCATATGGCTTCAAGGTCCACAAAATAAATGTTAAGTCACTAGGAAAAGAAACATTAAAATTATTAGTGTAATCGTGATGAATAATTATCTCCTTATCCTTCATGACATAAATATTTTCCTCAAAATCTCTTTCAAAGATCTGCACTTTCTCATCAATTTCTTTGCTAGGCTGCACACACTTCCCATTATCTTCAACTTCTTGCAATATTTCATCAAGGCTTTTGGCATTATTTTTCTCTAACACCTCCATAATTTCTACATCAACTATTTTCTCTTCAAAATCATTATTCACACTTTCTTCGTTAACCATTCATCCTCCTTAATAACCTTATCATCTACTTCAATGCATAATTGGTCTTCATATACCTCCCTACGCTCACTCAACCATTTTTCAACACTTAACTCACTCAACTCAATTTTAACACCCAACTCCCTCTTTTCTTTTCTCTCAACATGTCTCTCAATAACTTTAACATTCCTTGAACTTTGTTTATGCCCTTCAAAGTGATTATGCCAATCCTTATAATAATGATTTGGCATAAACCTCTTTCGCATAATTGTCTTCATCTCTTGCCATGTGGAGATAAGTTCTTCTCCATAATACCTCCTTGAGACTTCTAATTGATTCCACCAAGCTAGTGCATAGCCCATGAACGCACTGCTTGCAAGCTTGACTTTCTTTTCCTCATAGTAGTTATGGCAATTAAACATAAAATCTACCTTCTTTTCCCATCCTAGATATGCTTCAGGATCACTTGTGCCATGGAAATTAGGTATCTTCATCTTTATGCTTCCAGGGTTGTTATCTTGCCTATTGTACCCTTGAATACTCTTATTAACAAACTCATCATCATCCTCATGCCATCTCTCTCTACAAACTTGTCTAGATGTGATTTGAGTTATATTGTTGGTGTTATTGGTGGTGGTTGTAGCTTGGCTTTGCTCTAACCTCCTTATTTGCTCTCGAACCTTTTAATGGCTGTTTAAAAATTGACTCATTTGGTCTTGCATTGTCTTCATAAAGAGCTTCCATTCAGGATCTATCTTAGCCTCCTTTAGATCTGCCATGTTATAAATAAAGAAACAAAAGAAAAAAACTCACAAGTAAGACTTCCTGATGTGTTTACACTCAAAGAATGTCACTCAATGCTAGTGTTTCACTCAATTAGGCTTTTACCCTCTTATGAGCTCACCACTCACCTTTCACCTCTTGAATTCCTTTCTTATAGTTCTTATGGAACTTAAGTTACTAATTATCAAATTAAGCTCAATAAAAAAACAAAAAAAGCAAAATTAAACTCAAATTTGACTATAAGATCTAAAGAAAATGTAACAACAAAGACAATATCCAAAAAAAAAAAAGAAATTTTGGAACTAGTGTTTAAACTACCCCAAACGCAACTCAAGAAGAAGAATAGAATATTTAGAATTAAAAAAAAAGCAAAGGTATTTAATTTAGAATCAAAATAACAAATTGGAATGGTTTTAGGCTAAATTGAATTCAAATTTCATTAATTCAACTTTTTTTCACACTTCAAAGCCTTTTTTTTTCTTCCTTTTTTTTTGTATAACAAATGCAAAAATGTCCAAATGAATAACAAACTCAAATTAATATGTATTTGTGACAAACAAAAACTCTTAAGATGCAAAACAATAAGAATATAAATGATTTTTTTTTATTTTTTTTGTTTAAAGAATAAAATAGGTTAAAATATGAAAGAATGAAATTGACCTAAGATAATAAAGAAAATCGAATTTGATCACAATTATGACAAAGAAAACAAATTTATATTAAACAAGACAAAAAAATGAAAGAAATAAGAAATAATTATTTTTTTTATTTTTTTGAATTAAATGCAAACAACAATAAAGAAAAGTAAAGATACGTACTTGATTAATGAGCCAAAGCTCTGATACCAAATGATACGAATGTGGTTAACTTGTACCAAACCCGTATTTAATCTTGATAACCTTGCCAAGGATCGTTCTTAAATCAAGAAAAAAAAAACTCTAATCCCCAACAAGACCCTTAAATAACCTGTACTTAAGAACCTTAATTATAAAGAATTAAAGGTTATTTAATATAAACCAAAGATTAACAAAGTCAATTTTAAGTCTAAATTAAACTAGGTTTGAATATGCCAAGCCTTCACTTGATAAATTCATAAAAGTTCTTTTAAGAACAAAAAAGAAGGACTTTAACCTCACAAGAATTGAAACTTAATTGATAAAACTCATTCTTAATTCGTGCTACATTGATATGGCCTTTATATAGGCATGTAAACATCCTAATCCTTGAAGGAATAGGTTTTCTTACTTATTCCTAAAGACTCATATAAAGGAAAATCCTTTAATAAATAGGATCACTTTAAAAATATGGCACCTAATGACAACTAAGTTTTGAAAAGTCAAATTGACAACTCATGACAACTAAGCATTGAAAAGTCATATTGACAACTCATGACAACTAAACAAATAACTAATGACAACTAAGCTTTGAAGCATGCCATGTCACATGTCAAGTTAGATGTTGACCATTGACTTTGACTTGTTGACTTTAACTTGGAATATCCTTGAATCTTCTCACATCTTCTAGAATCTTCTTGAATCTTCCTTGTTGACTCCAAAATAGAAAAGAACCCAAAAATTCATCCAAGCTTTATACTTGACTTTATTGATGTGTGGACTTCATAAATAACCCCTTTTGAGGATAGTATCACGTGTACTGAGTCTTTAATTTTTTCAAAACTCTATCTCTTGATTTTAATTTCAAAAATTAAAAATCACAACTTTCTAGTGTGATTGTAGGGTTGGAGGTTATTGGTTCTGGCTTTAAAAGCCAAAGGGGAGGCTACAAAAAACCTAGTTAACTAGCTTATAGGATAAAAAAAATGGAACTAGCTAGAGGGAAAGGAGGCAGAGTTTGTAAAAAATCAAAGAGAAAAAAAACCCTAATTAGCTACTGAAAAAAATATGTTCTTTTCTTTTAGAAATCCAAAAGATCAAGAAAGAAAAAACAGCAGAGTCAATCTCAAAACAGTGACAATCCAAATCTGAGGGGCATTCAAACAACAATTGCACAACATCTTCTACTCTTTCTTTTTTTATTCTTGATTTGATATTTTTATCATTTGATTTTTTTTAATTGAGTAGTTACTAATTAAATTTTTTGTGTCTTTTTTGTTTTGATTGATGTTTTGTGGAACTCTGAAGGTGAAGTTGGAGATATATGATTTTGGGCAGTGACCATTGGAAGAATCCATGGAATGCCATGGATTAAGATCTATAAAACCCCCATAGGATTTAGGATTTATCATTTCTACAATCTTTTAATTTGCTTTTGTTTTGGGTTGTAATTAATTTGATTTTAATTTTTGCACAATAGTTTGTAATAGCCCCAATAGTGGGAAATAGTAGAATTTTATATTCTTTGCACTAAAAATTGATTAGTAATCTAGGCTCAATTTAGTAAAATTCAATTAAAATAAGTGGTGGCTTTAAATTTATTTAGCTTTTATGAAATTAAAATTAGGTTAGAAATCACTAAATGTATGTTTTTGATTCATTATTTAATTTAATTTGTTGTTTGGGCTTGTTTGCATGTTTTTATTCTCTATGGGCTCCAAGCCCACGTTAGGTTCTAACAAATTTAATAAATATACTTTTAATTGGATTTTTAGGTCTAATTAATTTTAAAATCAATTTAGGCCCAATTAGATTAATTTAGACTTAGGCCCTTTTTTAGGTTAACTAAAATTAATTTAGACTTAGCTCAGCCCATTAATTTCATTTCTTTTAAAATAAATAGATTTAGGATCACATCATTTAATTTAAATTAAGTAGAATTAAGCCCACTAATTAATTTCTATTTTGTTTCTTAAAATTAATAGATTTAGGCCCACTTTTTAGAATTAAAAAAAGTAGATTTAGAATCATTAATTATCTTAAAATGTAGGCCCATCTCTAGTCCAATTCACTTGTAAAAAAATATGTAGAATTAGCTAATTTTAATTAATAAAATTAATGTAGTTTAGATATAGGGACGCTACCTTTTTTATGCATTTTTGACATGTAATTTTATGACTTGTTGCCTTTGGGTTAAATGGATGTTTAATTAGGGTTTATATAAAATTGCATGTGATTAGAGAATAAAATAGTAATTCATAAAATAAATCTAAATGAACACAAGACTGAAAGAAGTTAGTATTTTGTTCCCAAAATCTCTTGGTTGTGGTGCTAACTTTCTTTTAGAGAATCGAGTACCACCTTTCAATTTGTCCCAATTATTACCCTGGGTGGCGACTCCTCATCTCCACGCCATGTCTTCGTGATAATGGTTAGTGTGTTCTTTAGGGCCCTGAGCCTAAACAATGTCGTCGTTGCTAAAATCTTGAGTGCGTTCTAAACCCCGCTATCTATAGTGGCAACTCCACTGGGGATAAGAGATACTAATTCTACCTATGTTCTTTAGAATTATTTTATTGATTATTATTTTATTCTTTGCATTCATTTTACATGTCCCTATTACCTGATGGCATTGGTTTATGATTCCATGTTTCCATTAGCTTCATAAGGTTGTAGATTGGCTAACCATTATTACTCTTAGCCTTAAGTTGGTCCAAGAGAGATTACTGAGCTTAACTTACTAGAGTCTGTGACTAAGTCTTAAAGGGGGGTGGTCTTCTCTCGATTTGGTAAAGGATGCCGAGCCCCTCTTACCTTAGCCTATAACTCAAGTCCTAAAGGATGCCATCTTGCTAAAGGAACCTTGACTTTTTACCTGACCCTAACCATATATAATGGCCTAGTTACTTCCCCTAGGATCTACCAAAATTTGCCTATATGATTTTTTCCATGAGGTATTTCTATTTATAAATGCCCAGACCCATAATTTTAAAGCCTACTTAGGCCAATAAAGATTGGGCTAGACCTTTATACTTATAAATGTTGTTTCTATGCTTGTTACCATGAGATATTTCTATCTATAAAAGCCTAGACCCATACTTTTGAAGCCCCTTAAGGTAATGAAGATTAGGCTAGACCTTTATACCTTGAAATGTTGTTTCTATGCTTTACTTATTTAAGAGAGATTTGGCATGTGTGTTAGTCCCTAATACCCCCCTTTAATATTAAGACCAAGATAAAAAAATCCTAGGATAAGAGACTCACCATTGAACACATGTGTGGGAGGAACAAGGTTGGAAGGATGTATGTTGTACACTTGATTGATACTTGCTACTTGTTGAATAGCATATGCATCATGCATACATGTATACATGTATCTTATTCATCATACTAACACCTTGTTTTTTAGCCATCATAGACACCTTACAGTCTTCTCGTATTTGGGGATGACAAGGTGGCAGACTAAGAAGAATGAGTAAGAGTCCTAAAGCCTTAGCAAAGGAAATCTTAAATAAACTGAATAGACTGGAAAGAAGCCCTATCAACCCACTTTACTTGGAAGCTAAACCAACTTTAACTGAATATGAAAAAATAGAATAACAGTAAGGGAACTAGCCTTAGAAGACATCAAGGGATCTCTAATGGATGACATGAGGGTTATGATGCAAGATGAGTTGAGACAAGCACTATTTGGAGTGATGCAACTTGCTGTTGTCATACCATCACTTGCAATTGAATAGCCACCTAATGCTACTATTGTCCTACCTACTATAGATGCTCCACCTATTGCCAATAATGCTAGGGGGCAACCTACTGCTAGAAACCCACCTGTTATTGATGTGAAGTTGGAGGATGTTGAGAATTACATGGTAGAGAAGGCAAAGAAAGAATCCCTTGAAATGGTACACGACTATAAGTCCAAGCAGATGCGAGCACTAACCCAGAAGATTTCTAAGATGGAAGAGCTAATTAGGGGACAAGGAATGGGGTATTCATTTGACTTCAATGACATGCTGCAGATGGAAGATGGTAGGCTACCTGACAAGTTCAAGATGTCATAGCTATAGAAATTTAATGGGAGAGGAGATCCGAGGATTCATCTCAACTAGTACATAATAACCATGAGCACTACTAAAGCACCATTAGCAGTGATTACTAAGTTGTTTATGTTATCCTTAGAGGGAATGGCTGTAAACTGGTACCATGGGCTAGAAAAATCTGTGAGGGCTGATTGGAAAGAACTATGTACTACCTTTTTAAGACAATATGATTATAATAGCTGGTTGGAAGTTTCCATCAAAGATTTAGAACTAACAAAGTAGAAACCTAATGAATCTTTCTCTATTTCCATACCATATTTATTAATAAAGCAGGGCTGATGAAGAATTAGCTGGCTGAGAAGGATCATGTTAGGATGATAGTTCATAATGTGTCACCTAATTTGGTCTAGAGGTTGTAGATGATGAACACCCTAAAACTTTCATAGACCTATATGATGATGGTCTACAAGTAAAAAAGATTAAGAATGACAAGAAAAGAAGCTCTAGAGGCACTAGAACTTGAAACTACCTAACTAAGGGCACATAATAAGGAAGTACTAGCCGAGTTGTGGAGGTGCGCACAGTTCAATAACCCCAGAGATTCTCTAACTTTAACCAACCACTCTCCAAAGTCCTAGAATGATTGATCCAGAAAGGCTTTCTCTGACCCTTAACCTTCTCTAAACCACCTAACCCGAATGTCCCAAGCTACGATGCCAATAGCTACTGCAAGTTTCACCAAGTGGCTGGCCACTCCATAGACACTTGTAGTCACCTTAAACATGAGATCCAAAACCTAATAGACTCTAAAAAATCACAAACCCTAAAAAATCCAACTTTAACCCAAACACTAGAAACAATCCTTTCCTTGACTACTGAAATGTCCCACCACCGACCACTATGATGATTAACTCAGGAGTGAGTGAAGAAGAAGTGCTAAACTCCTTTGAAAACATAAACCCTATAGCTAATGGAGAATCTCTTGATGCCTCTAGAGGAGTTGAGGATTTGTTGGGGTAGCCCTAAAGGACATTTGACTATAAGGTGTTCTATTCCAAATCGCCCTTTACAAATATCCCAATTAAATCAATTATGCCCTTAGGATGGAATGATGAGTTTAATGATGAGAAATAATCCAAAACCCATAACAGCCAACAATTTAGGATTTATTAGGGCAACCTTCAGGCAAATTTTATTATAGGGTGTTCTATTCAAAGCCTACTTCCAGTTATATACCTCTTGAGGGGATTGTGCCCTCAGGATGGGGTGATGAATATGGTGATGGGCTAACAAAAAAAGAGAATAAGGAGTCTCTAACTCCTAAACATTGGATTGAGGAATTGCTGAGAGCACATCTAGGAAAGCTTAACATAGAGGGAAAGGAAACATGCATAGTAGAAGTATAGAAGGATGAAAAGAGGGATAGAATCATCGAAGTTATAGATATCTAGTATGACTCTGATGAAGAGAGTCCTGCTGGTTTGGATGTGTGGAGCAATGACCCTAAAGTGAATCATATCACTAGAAGTAGGAGGAATTATAAGGCAGTAGAAAAGAAAATTGAGAGAGTCATAGAAAAAGAAGAGACAAATGATGCAGAAATAGAAGAAAGGGAAAAGGAAGACTTGATTCGGGAACAACTGAAGAAGGCTAAGGCAAATGTCAGTATCTGGGAACTACTAATGCACTCAGGTAGCCACAGAAGAGCTCTAGTAAAAGCTCTATCAAACATGAACATTGAAATAGCAACCACACCCGAGGCTATGGTAGCAAAGGTTGTATAATAGAAACACTGGCTGATAACCTTATTAAATGATAACCTACCTTTGGAAGGAAGAAATCATAACAAGGCACTATTTTTCCCAGCTAAAGTAAAAGGGAAAAGAACTAACTTTGCAATGGTTGATGATGCTTCTACAATTAATGTATGCCCATTGAAGATCTTGCCTAACTTAGGTTTGAAAGCTGAAGACTTTACAGATTCAAACATCATAATCAGAGCCTATGATGATAGCACTAGGAATGTAGAGGGGACATTCCAATCTCTGATTAAAATAGGACATATGGAATCAACCATTGAGTTCATCGTGCTAGATATACCAGTTACTTATGGCTTGTTGTTAGGAAGGCCATGGTTCCATGCTCTGGGAGGGGTACCCTTAATTATGCGCCAGAAGATAAAATTCCCTCATGAAGGAGATGTAGTGACAATCAAAGCAGGAACCAATGCAACTGTGGCTACCATACTAGAAAAATAGAAATAAGTGTGTGTTCCTCCCAATTTTCAAATTACTGGGATATTTGACAAAACTAAAATGGACCTAAGGGTTGCAAAAATGATGGAGGGCATGAATTACCAACTTGAATGAGGGCTAAGCAAGAATGAGCAAAGAAATCCTAAGCTACTAGAATTCAAAAGTCAAAATGACACTAGAGGATTAGGGTGTGCTAAGATAGGATCTACCAGTAGAAGGAAAAGAAAGAAAATGAAGGCCAAGAGAAATAAGCCCTTGGGGAGAGTTGGGCAGTTAAGTGAGAATTTCATCAAGCTAAGAGAGAGTAAGTACTATCTAGGTGCTAAGGAGTCCATTAATGTCACTGGCAAAAATGTTCCTAGGTTTAAGATTTTCAAGGACCAAATTGTGGAAAACTTAGTCGAGAGCAGCAAAGAAGAAGTGATAAAGCAAGTAGCTGGAAGAATGGGGGATGCTACTATAGAAAAGTTGTTGTGTCTACCACCCCAAAATTTAGCTACTCTTATTAGTGATAGCTTTACTAATGTTTTTTATGAAGAAATTGATGTAATAACATCCAATCTATGAGGATGAAAGCTGCGTTTTTCCTTTGGTCAATGATATGAACGCTGGTTTTGCTTACTTGTGTAATGTGCATCCTGATAGTTCTATGCATTATAATTTTAATCATTCATGCATGTTTGACATTAATTCAATTCAATTTTGATCGTTCATGCATGTTTGACATTAATTTAATTCAGTTTAATACATTTAACATAGGTACGAATGATAATCCAAAGAACATTTCTATATCACATGATGTAACTCTTGAAGAGAGGGAAAATTTTAAGAATATACTAACAAAAAGAAAAGTAGTATTTGCTTGGACCTATGAAGACATGCCAAGTATAAACAAGGACATTGCAAAGCATCACATTCCAACTCATCCAGAAATAAAACCAGTTAAATAGAAATTGAACAGGCTGAGACTATAATGGACTAAAAAGATAATAGAAGAAATTGCTGAACAAATTCAAGTAAACTTTTTAGAGGTAGTAGATTACCCCTAATGGCTAGCAAATATAGTTCCAGTACCTAAGAAAGATGGTAAGGTGTGATGTCTATTGATTTTAAGGATTTAAATAAAGCATGTTCGAAGGATGACTTCCTTTTACCTTACATCAATGTGATAGTGGATAGTGTGGTGTCAAGTGCGATGTACTCCTTCATGGATGGATTCTCTATGTATAATCAAATAATGATGGCAGTTATGGATAAGATCAAGATATCTTCATCATGGAATGGGGAACATATTGCTATAAGGTTATGCCTTTTAAGTTGAAGAATACAGGTGCAATATATCAAAGGGCAACCATCGCTCTTTTCCACAATATAATGCATAAGGAAGTGGAAGTATATGTAAATGATATGATGGTCAAGTCAAAAATAAAAGAGGGGCATTTTGAAGCACTAGACAAATTCTTGGCACGCATTGAGAGGTATAATTTAAGACACAACTAGAAAGAAGTGCATTTTTGGAGTTACTCCAGGGAAGTTGTTGGGGCATATAGTTAGTAGCAAAGGAATCAAAGTGGATCCAGATAAAGTGAAAGCCATTCAGAAAATGCCAGCACTAAGGATAAAGAAAGATGTGAGAGGGTGCATAGGCAGGTTATAATATCTTAGTAGGTTCATTGCAAGGCTTACCAATATTTGTGACCCAATCTGCAAGCTTCTGAGAAAAGATCAACCTGTAGAGTGGAATGATGACTATCAAAGGGCCTTTAAGAAGATAAAGGAGTATCTCACTAATCCAGTTGTACGTAAATCATTGAGGCTAGTTAAACCCTTGATTCTATATTTGGCTCTAAAAGAAAAGTCAATGGGGGCAATGTTAGTACAGGAATGGCTGGATGGGATAGAGCATGCAGTGTATTACCTCAGCAAGAAGTTCTTACTGTATGAAGAAAAGTATGATTTCATGGAGAAGACATGTTTGATAATGATTTGAGCAATAAGGAAATTAAGGCATTACTTCAGTCTTATAAGGCTCATGCCATTTCGAAAATAGACCCCTTAAGATACTTACTGCAGGCACCTGCTCTAACTGGAAGGATGTCTTGATGGTTCATTCTCCTGATTGAATTTGAGATATAGTACATTACCACGCAGGCTATTAAGGGAAAGGCAATAGAAAAATTCCCATACCTAGAATTCCCAAATGAGAATCTAGCAGTTGTAGAGCATCGAGAATGGAAGCTTTATATTGATGGTGTAATAAACAATAAAGGAGTCGAGTTAGGAGTGATCCTCATCACGCTAGAATGAGAAACCATACCAATGGCCAAGAAGCTAGATTTCAAAGTAACCAATAATATGGCTAAGTATGAAGCATGCATTCATGGAGTAGAAGCGGCGATGGTTGCTGGAGCAAAAGAGTTGTTAGTATACAAGGATTCTATATTGGTTATTAGCCATGCTAATGAGGAATAGGAAGTGAAAGAGGAAAAGCTGAAACCCTACATCTACTATTTGAAAGCTTTAACAAAGAATTTCGCCAAGTGTCTCCTTATCCATCTATCAAGAGATGACAATCAAATGGCAAATGCACTGGAAACACTCTCTTCAATGTGGGATCATGTGACTGGGTTGACTATGAGGCCGTTAGTGATCATGAAATCTAAAGCTCCATGTTATAGGGGTGAGTAGATTATAGGAATTCAGATAGGGCCTCAAGAGAAGCCATGGTATTATGATGTTCAGAGGTTCAATAAGGAAGGAAAATATCCAGATGAGGCCACTTCAAAAGAAAGATATGCCCTATGTGTTCTTGTACATAATTTTGCAAGTCATAACAGGGTGTTGTATAAGAGAATGCTGAATGGAATGCAACTCAGATGTCTTAAGAAAGATGAAGTGGAATAGGTGATGAAAGAGGTTCTTGTAGGAGCTTGAGGTTCTCACATGAATGGGATAATCCTAGCAAAGAAGATAATCAGATAGGGATTGAGCATGGAAAAGGATTGTATTAGAACTATGAGACAATGCCATCAATGTCAGATCTATGGGAACCTCAATTGCCTTCCTCTAATGGTGCTAAATAGTTTATCATTTCTTTAGCCTTTTACGGTGTAGGGGATTTATATCATAGGAGAAATAAGGCCAACAGCATTGAATGGGCATAAGTGCATAGTTGTGGCAATTGATTACTTATCTAAATAGGTAGAGGCTGAGTCTCTCAATGCTCTCAAGGAAAAACAAATGGTTTGATTTATTAAGAAGAATCTCATTCACAGTTATGGTGTTCCACATCGTGTAGTGATAGACAATGGGGTTCAGTTTCAAGCAGAAATGGTAGAGTTATTACAGAAGTATGGGATCAAGCATCATAAGTCTTCACCATATCGACTTCAGGCTAATGGATCAGTGGAAGTAGAAAATAAAAATATCAAGAAAATCCTCTTTAAGATGGTCAAAAATTACAAGGATTTATCTGAGTTTCTTCCCTTTGCCTTGTGGGGATATAGAACTATAACCAAAACTACCATAGGCCAAACTCCATTCTCCTTGGTGTACGACTGTGAAGTAGTTTTGCCTATAGAAACTAAGATCAAGTCTCTAAGAGTAGTTATGGAGGCCAAAATGCCTTAGAGTGAATAGGCACGAAAAAGATATGATCATCTGGTGTCTCTAAATGAGAAGAGGATGAATGCTTTGTTTCATACCTAGATATACTAGAAGAGGATAGCAAGGGCATTTAATAAGAAGGTAAAATCAAGGAAGATAAAAGCTAGGGATACGGTACTAAAAAATCCATAGCAGTGATGTTTGATCCAAGACAAAAGTTCATACCAAACTAGGAAGGACCATACTTAGTCAAGTCAGTTATGCCAAAGGGAGCCACCTAGATATATGATCTTGAAGGGAATGAGTTCATGGAGCCTGTTAACCTGGATCACCTGAAGAAATACAATCTATAAAAATAAATAAAAGTAGTATAAAGAAAATAAAATTCCACTAACTAGAAAACCTGAAAAGGCTAGTTAGGAAAAAATTAAGACATTCACACTGTTCAGAAAACCTGCAAAAGGCTGGCAGACAAAAATTAAGGAATAAAATAAAATAAGTCCCCCCTAATTAGAAAATCCACAAAGGTCTGGTCTAGCAAAAATTAGGGAAATAAAATGTGAGAAAAAATATTCAATTAGAAAATTTGAAAAGACTAGCTGATAACATAAGTTATGTTATGTTATGTAGCAAATGTGTTCATTTTTTCCCTAATTAATGAATTGTATTGAAATTGAAATTTTGTTATGACATTGCATGTTCTATCTTATTTATAATAAATAAGCACTAGAAAGGAAAATAGAACATAAAATATTAAGACTAGCTCTATGAGACCATTTTGTTCTAGTGGCGCCTATGTTTCTTCTTATGAGACTCATCATGTAAAGCTTGGGTCCTCTTGTATCTAGAAAATCCAGGTGGCTCTATAGCTTGTATCATGACCCAAGTCTTGTAGTTATCATCAGTAGCTCTATTAACATTCAAGGATATGTTGTGGTCAAGAGTCCTACGAGGCCATAAGTCCCTTACTGTATCCAGAACGTCCTGTCTGAGAGGGAAGCCTTCAAAATTAGGTAATACAGTAACAATGATTTACGGGCAACCATACTAGTGATAAAGATGTGAAGGGGAAATAAAGGTTGAAAAGTGCAAGCCCGGGATGGGAACACAGTGATCATATAAATCAAGAGTCAAAAAGTTCAACCTCCACCAAGGTCAAACCCATGTAATCTCAATATAAGTGATGCCTTTCATCTAATCAATCCAGTGGTCTATAGTGTACTTGTCCTTCATTTTCAAGGGTCGAGACTACAATTGATGAGGCTGATAAGATATAGGATTGGCAAGGGCAATAAGCAAGCTTAATTTCTTTTGCAATTAGATCTGAAAAGAAAAAAAGAAATAAATGAGAAGCCCACTAAGTTGAAAACCTAAAAAGGGTGACTTGGGCAAAAGTTATGGCAAACTTGCTAAGTTGAAAACCCGAAAGGGTAGCTTAGACAAAAGTTAAGGTAAAAAAAATACACACCATTACAGTGGGTCTTGAAGTTATCCAACCCAATAATGGTCTCAGCAAGAATAACGAGCATCTGGTCAGCCCCATCCATTACTTGTTCTAAAATACCCATAATCCTAGTATCAATATCTCCATGGGTAAAGACTAATAATAATTGAGCATAGAGGCAAAAGGTAACAATTTCTGATCCATACAACACTGTTCCTATCCTTGGTCTCACATGCAGTGATTAAAGAAGGCAAACTGATAGTTTCAGAGTTATGTGCAAAAAGATGGACATCATTTAAGGGCATATTGAAGAAGGTAATGAGTTTGGTTAGCAATTACATACCTAAATTGGGCAGGGCAATAATAGCAGTAGAATCAAATGGATATCCTAAAATGACAGCAAATTCTTCAATCAAGGGACATAGTTCTTGACCATTGAATTTGAAGACATGGTCTTTTGGACTCCAAAAAGTTACAACAACATGCAACAAGTTGTCATTTATCTTCAGATGTTGAAGAGACTTCAAGGGCTTAAAATGGAAGGATTGAAGCTTGTTCCAATCATCACCATTAATGCTCTTGAGATATATATATATCCAAATTTTAGATGATGATTAAGAGATAAATATATGTTTATCCTAAAACAAAATCAATTAACTCACTTAAGATCATCTGTTCATTCAAGTCTAATTTTAGGAAATGAAAGTTTGAAATATAGCAGTACAAAAGATAGCTTGTCCTAACTATAAAATAGAAAATAGCCTAGAATCAATCATCCCAAGCTCTAGAATAAGGCCATGGGCTCCATCCTCTACTAGGGTCATCACGATGATAGGTATCTAGAGGTCTAGTAGATGAAGTACTAACACTGTAGGGGTCAAGGCCTAAGATAGCAAGTTATCGGCGAAGCATCTCAATCTCCCACTCCAAATCTCGTGAATAACTCTGCACATAAAGGAAGCATTATATCATATGCACTTCATGCACATCATGCATACATTTTCATAATAAGTATATATATATACTTACCCACCAACTATCTATGACCTGCATGGTAAATAAGACGAGGCGAGTCCATGCAAATACTCTGCTTGTGTTCAGGGGACCTATTTTGTAAAGTTGTACTAACATCAATACCAAGTGTATAGGTAACACAATAAGTAAGTTAGAAAAATTCACATGAGAAGTATCTACTGAAGAAAAGATAGGGAGCTGAACATCATCAAAATGTATCTACTACTGAATCAAAGCCTAAATAGTAGGAGCCCAATAGAGCATGGATCTATTAAGAAGGGGAACATTGCCAAAAATAGCACCAGCAAAAGCTCCCTCACGACTAGTCCTAAGATGCTGAGTGCACTTTGCAGGGCTAGGACTAGGCCTGGGGACCATAGGTGCAATCTCAAGCTCAGGGGCAGCCTCACTCTCATGCATAATCTCAAACCCTTGATCAGCCCCAACCACCTCCTCCATCACTTCATCAGTAAGAGACTGAACCTCCTCAATCTATTAAAAGCAAATTGTGAGAAAAGAATATATGATTAGAGAGTTCCAAAAAAGAAATGATCAGAAGTTACCTCAGACTAATCAATAAGAACTTGCTCCAAGAGGTTCTCATGGATAAATTGCAGATAATGACGGGACCGTTCTTAAAAATCACGGCATCATAACCCTATAATGCCTCCCTCAACTCTAAACCTAGTAGTTAGGAACTATAAAGCATTGAGTGGGGGAGAGCAATAGGAAAACAACATCAGGAAGGTCCAAAGTGCCACCGATATACTTGCTCTCCCAAATACCACATTTGACAACCATAACTAAGGATTAGAACCCTCATATCCTCTAGTCGTACTGCGGCATCCATGAAATCATATTGCTGGACATCATCAGCTCCCTCTAATTAATTAGAATAGATCTATAAAATCAAGATTAATTAAGTTTAACTTATATTAAGTCATGAAATAGTAATGGTTTTTTTTTACCATGTCCCACTCGATGGTGTTTAGCTAATCATGATAGGTTTGCAGAGTACTCCTGACACTCACTAGACGGGAAGAGGCCCATCTCTGCATCAAAGGGAGACTCTTGTTAGAGCTTATTTCCTCGAAGCCACGAATTAGCCCAATCTCTATGCTCCATATCTTAAAGAGAGAATAAGTCAACAAAAAGAAAGAAAAGGAAAAGAGATGAAGAGAAACAAAAAGGGGACGGACACACATGCAGGACATGCCAAAAGTTGCACATGGTGATAGCGCCTCTATAGATAGTGTCCATTCTATAATACAAATAAGCCAGCACCACAGATTCTTAGTCGAGGGTGATAACTCAATCTAAATCATGAAGGGGGCCAAGTAGTGCAATACTGACTTTGTGATCAATCTTATAGAAGAGGGTCATGCCAAGTAAGATCAAGACAAAGCATCTCACCTTATGAGCAATCTGGCGAGGTGCGGTGGTGGGAAAACATTTGAATCCCTCAACCAATGATGAAAGAACAATGTTCTTCTATGCTAGGACAAATCTAATCAAGTCTCACACATACTAACTCTGAGCGTGCTAGGGGAGATTGCAGTAACTAATGTCAAAGGAAATGGGAGTCCCTCTGAAGGTGATCCCGGTGATAGCTAAGAAACTCATGGGCAAAATGGCCAACTCGCCTACTTGAGTATGGAATGTGTGGGTGGTATCCATCCACCACTCAATCAAAGCAAATAGGGAATAATAATCAGACCTCCCTCGAGCAATCGGAAGCCCAACAACAAATCGTCTAAACCTGAAGGCCTAGACTAGCTATATAACATCCCCTAGTAGATCATAGAATAATTCACGAGTTATGAAAAAAATAGTTCATGAACTTCATCGACTGCTAGGAGTATTTTGAGAATAAATGAGCATAATAATAAATAAATATTCCTTAAAAAAATTTGAATTGAACCGCCAACTTGGTTTAGAACTGGATTGATTGGCATTACAGCAATGCCAGTCAGCAATTGGTTAATCATTCCATAATCTTATCGATAATCTGGACTCCCGACCTAACATCCAATTAACTATTCACCTAAAACTCAATGCTTTCAGGTTTAATTTTTAAATTTTCATGCATTTTTGAATAATTTCTAGTCTAATTTCAATAGTGTACATACTAGTGTGTATTCTAAAATTTGATTCTGATTATTAACTATATGAATAAATTTTTGTAGAAATAAATAAAAATAAGGGAATGTTACCTTATTACCCACATCTATGCACCTATGAAGGTGAAGACGAGTTAAAAGAAGCACAGTAGAACCTTCTCGAAGTCCAAGGTTATTTTAAGGAAAACAAAGAAGTATAATGGCTGGGTCAGCTAGAATCTCTACTCCCTCGTGTAATCCATATTATGGGTCAGCCATAGGATCAGACAGTTCATGAATCAAACTTCAAACAAGCAAGAAATCAAAAGAAGAAAATCAAAGAAAGAAAAAAAAAGAAATGGAGATGGAAATGAAAGAATAGCATCAAAAATAAAGAGGGAAGCTTCTTATAAATGGAAAATATCCATTTTGGTCCTTTAATTATGCATGCATTCAAAATTAAGTTTTTCTTTGCAATTTCATCCATAATTGCATCTGGATTGGGATTTGATTCCTAATTAATTCAATCAACTCATGTCATCAATTAATGAATTATTATTAATTGCGTCTGTATTTAAATTTTGAATTTTTTCTGTTAAGTATATAATACATAATATAATTACAAAATTCAATTTTGCATTTTTACATGCATCATTTTAAATCAAAAGATTTCAAAATTTGTTTTATACTACATAGTAGTTGAAACATAGATTTTTGGACAATAGTCATAACATAAATTTCAAATTTAGCATGTCATGTGCTTCAATAGTAGCTATAACATTAAATTTTTTTAAACCTTTTATCATTAGACATAACATAGTAGTTATAGTATCATTGCTAGACATTCTATAGGAACTATAGCATGTTTTTAAATCATGAATTGCTAAATGTCCCGCAAGGAATATAATAAAACTTTAAATCACAAATTGCTAAACGTTCCACAGGAACTATAGCATGTTTTCAAATCATGAATCGCTAAACATTATGTAAGGAATATAGCAAAATTTCAAATCACAGATTGTTAGACGTTCCACAGGAACTATAATGTATTTTTCATAAATCGCTAAATGTCTTATAGGGAATATAGCGAGAATCATTACATATATTTCATTAAACATCTCACAGGGAATATAATGAAATCCATTATCACTAGATGTCCCAAAAGGAATATAGTGCAGTCCTCTAGACACTACACTGTAGTTATGGTATTATTGCTAGATGTTCTACAAGAACTATAGCATATTTTCAAATCACAAGTCATTAGACATCACAAGGGGAATATAGCGAATTGCATAAGTTCCATTAGACATTTTATAGGAAATATAATGAAACGTATTAAACATAGCATCTTGCTTAAAATTTCTCAACAATTTAAGCATCAGCATGTCAATTAGGATATAATGAAGTACCCTAGTTCTTTCTTTCGAAATTGTGTGCTACTATTACTTTACCGCAATTTTTCAAGCAAACATTAACAAGGGGGGCAACTGTAAGCACCCAATTTTAGGATGCAATTATGCACGTGTGCGATGAATGCCCCTATGATAAAAATCTAATCGAGAATTGATCTCTATTATCAAGTTTCATGATTTAAAGGACTAAATTACTACATTTTGTGGATTTAATTGCAAAATTGGTTTTTTAGGGATTTGATTGCAAAAATTAAAAATTTTTTAGGACCTTTTTTGTAATTTAAAAAAATGGTCAGCCGACATTTAATGCCAACTAGCATTACGGGGTGAAAATTGGCATTCTGGAATGCCAATTTTCGCTAAAAGTGATTTTTTAAGCTGATTTCGTCTTTTTTTTTTAATTTTTCATTGGCCCAAGACACTATGTGTCCTTGTGTGTACTGAGTCATTGATTTTTTCAAAGCTCTACCTCTTGATTTTGATTTTAAAAATTGAAAAGTGCAACTTCCATGCATGATCATACGGTTAGACGTTGCTGGGTTTGGCTTTAAAAGCTAGAAGGGGAGACTGTGAAAACCTTAGCTAGCTAGCTAGCCTGCAGGATAAAAAGAGGGAACTAGTTAGAGAGAAAGGAGGCAGAGTCTGTAAAAAATCAGAGAGAAAAAAAACCCTAATTAGCCACTAAAAAAATATGTTCTTTTCTTGTAAAAGTCCAAAAGATCAAAAAGGAAAAATAACATAATCAATCTCAAAACAGTGACAATCCAAATCTGAGAGGCATTCAAACAACGTTTGCACAACATCTTCTACTCTTTCTTTTTTTATTCTTGATTTGATTTTTTTTATCATTTTATTTCTTAATTGAGTAGTTACTAATTATATTTTTTTGGTTTTTGTTTTGTTTTAATTAATGTTCTATGGTACTCTGGGTGAGTTTGGAGTTATGTGATTTTGGGCAATGACCATTAGAAGAATCCATGGAATGCCATGGATTAAGATCTATAAAACCCCCCAAAGGATTTAGGATTTATGATTTTCATGTTCTTTTAATTTTCTTTTGTTTTGGGTTGTAATTAATTTGATTTTAATTTTTGCACAGTAGTTTGTAATAGCCCCAATAGTAGAAAATAATAAAATTTTATATTCTTTGCACTAAAAATTTATTAGTAATCTAGGCTCAATTTGGTAAAATTCAATTAAAATAAAAGGTGGCTTTAAATTAATTTAGGTTGTATGCAATTAAAATTAGGTTAGAAATCACTGAATGTATGTTTTTGATTCATTATTTGATTTAATTTATTGTTTGAGCTTGTTTGCATGTTTTTATTCTCTTTAGGCCCCAAGCCCACATTAGGTTCTAACCCATTTAATAAATAGGCTTTTAATTGGATTTTTAGGTTTAATTAATTTTAAAATCAATTTAGGCCCAATTAGATTAATTTAGACTTAGGCCCATTTTTAAGTTAACTAAAATTAATTTAGACTTAGATCAGCCCATTAATTTCATTTCTTTTAAAATAAATAGTTTTAGGATCACAACACTTATTCTAAAATTAAGTAGAATTAAGCCCACTAATTAATTTCTATTTTGTTTCTTAAAATTAATAGATTTAGGCCCACTTTTTAGAATTAAAACAAGTAGATTTAGACTCATTAATTATCTTAAAATGTAGGTCCATCTCTAGTTCAATTCACTTGTAAATAAATATGTAGAATTAGTTAATTTTAATTAGTAAAATTAATGTAGTTTAGATATAGGGACGCTACCTTTTGTTTACATTTTTTACATGTAATTTTATGACTTGTTGTCTTTGGGTTAAATGGATGTTTAATTAAGGTGTAAATAAAATTTCATGTAATTAGAGAATAAAATAGTAATTCATAAAATAAATCTAAATGAACATAAGACTAAAAGAAGTTAGTATTTCGTTCTCAGTTGTGGTGCTAGCTTTCTTTTAGAGAATCGAGTACCACCTTTTGATTTGTCCCAATTATTACCCTAGGTGGCGACTCCTTATCTCCACGCCATGTCTTTATGATAATGGTTAGTGTGTTCTCTAGGGCCCTAAGCCTAAACAATGTTATAGTTGCTAAAATCTTGGGTGCATGCTAAACCCACCGTCTACACTTATTAATTAAAAAGAAGCATTATAAGTGTGAATTATCTAGCCTAACTAAGGAATTTGAAAAATTAAACAAATGAATTTTCTAATCTTGTTAAATCAAATGATAAATTGTCTAATGATTTGAAAAATTCAATTTCATTGGAAGAGTAACTCAAGAAAGTAAGTAATGGAAATCATAAACTTTTTTATAAGGTTGTAGAATTAAAAAATTCCATATCCAAATTCTAAAAAGGAAAAAAGAGTTTAGATAATTTACTTGACTCTTAAAAATTTCATGGAAATGCTCATAGAATTAGATATACTAATGCAATGGCCTCATGTTCATCATCATCATCATATATTAAATTTGTTAAAGCATCATGCAATTCCATTCATTCTACCTTTAAACCAATTGAGACTCAAGCTTTCAAAGCTAATAAGTCTCATGTGTCATATATTAAAAGGAAATCTCATAAGACTCAATCCCATATGACATAAAGGGGTACTCATACTAGAAAAACACAACCTAAACATGCTTATATGTACACTAGACACAACACTCATAAGCATGTTACACAATACAATAAACCTAAACATATTGCACAAACCTATCAAAATATACATTGCCATTGCCAATGCATGTCTCACACCATGACTTAAAATAATAGGAGACACACACCACTACAACACAAAAGGCATGTTTCACACACTAGAAAAGCATATCAACCTTGAAGAAATAAATTTGAAAATGTTGTAAGTTCATATTGCATGATTAAAGGGCATACTAATAATGTGTTCTTCTATAGAAGATTACACATGAATTTACTTCCTTTGGATTATCTTGAGACTAACCAACCTAGACTGAGAAAGGTTTAGGTTCAAAATAATGCTTAATTTATTTTTATGTAAGTGTGCTTGAAATCCACAAGAACAAAATGAAAGTGATATCTTGATAGTGGATGTTCAAGGCACATGACGAGAGATAAGGAATAATTCAATAAGCTTAATATTAAGGATGGAGGACATGTCACATTTGAAGATTATGCCAAAGGGAAAATTATAGACATTGGAGAAATTGATAATCCTCAATCCTTATCTATACATCATGTATTGCTTATTGATGGTCTTAAATATAATTTTCTGAGTATAACTTAATTATATAACATGAGAAATAAGGTGACTTTCTATCCTAAAAATTGCTTTGTTAGTAATCTTGATGAAGAAAAAGTGATTTTTAGTGGTGATAAAGTAGATAATGTTTTCGTTATTGATTTAAATAAAATTGATAATAAAGACATCAAATGCTTAATTTTTATTTCCCATGACACATGGACATGGCATAGAAGGTTAGGACATGCTAAGTTTGAGCTTTTTAATGATCTTTGTAAACACGAACTTATGATTAGTCTACCCAAGCTTGAATTCACAAAGGATAAACCCTACGATGCTTGCCAAAAGGAAAAACAATCGAAGTCCTCATTTAAGCAAAAAAATGTAATGTCTACCTTTAAACTATTGGGTTTTGCAATTCCATATGCAGCAAAAAAATTAAATTTTAATAACAAACCTGAACCAGGATCTAAGTAATTAGATTAATTGATTAAATCTAGGATTTTCATTTTCTTACCATAAATGCAGAAAGGGTAAGAAATCTAGAAGGAAGAGAGGAGGCTCACGCCAGTAACACCTACCTTGAGCTTTTAATTTAGTAGTTCAGATTTGAGACGTCTCCAAAGAATCCCTCCTCCACAAGTGTCCACACGAACAACACTTGATTTAAAAATGAATACTTGTGTGGTAGCACCTTCTCTTGATTTCTCATAAATCAAGAATTAAAAAGAACTTTGTGTTTTGTTTTCTAAAAGAGAGAAAAAAAATTTGGTGGCAAAATAATGAGAGTGTGTGAAACCCTAGAGAATATAATATATTTATAGACATTTACATTAGGGTTTCACTTACCAAACAACCTTTTGGTAATTTCTCACTTATTCTTATTATGATTTTATTTAAAATTAACTTAGAAATAATATTCTATTTATTTAAGATAACCTTTACTTTAAATAAATAAATAAATATTTTATTTACTTATTTCCACAGAGCTTATTTGGGCTTGTTAAACCTATAGTCATTTTAGGCTTGTTCAAAGTATGTGACCCTATAGGTTCACATAATGTTGGCAGTGGGCTTTAAATCTCTATTTAGGCCTACAAGTCATAAGTGGTCTCTAGCAAGACATTATGACTACCAAAGTAATGTGAAGTCAATAATTTGACATAACATAATATACAGTGAATATTCTTGTCCCTTTGTCACATGATATCTTGATTGAATATAAGGCATAGATTATGTCATCCTTATAGAATTCAATTATATAATTTCTTGATTTTAAGTAAACTAAGAATGATAACTCTTTATCAATTTACTTTAGCATGGCCATGCATTTTCTTCAGTCTATCTTGTCAAGGGGCCCATAGATATCTTACTCATATTAAATAAGGGACAAATTCCTTCTCAATCACTCACATTCCTCATATAACTCATTTTATATCCAACAACAACCTATATTATCATCTGGTTAAAGACAATGTAAGATTGTGTCAAAATACAAAATAGTTATGTAGAAATCCATGGTGATTTCAAGGTCAGAGGACTAAGCCAATATTATTGTGATGATAATTACTTACGACAATTATCTATATGGTATTCTCATGATAGGTCAATATAGCAATTTATTTCCTAAATAAGTACCTATGAGTTGACTTAATATCTCATATTCATGATTCATAAAACATAATCATCAATCAACACCAAATTAGCCATAATACATTATTATGACTAGAGATAATTTGAATAGAACTCATATTTAATCTAAGGGTTTTATTATCAAGTCACATACTTGATTACCTTAGTAAGAATTGACTATTCAAGTAATTATCATAACACAAAATGATAATGAAAAAAGGCTCTTATTAAATAAAATGATAAAGTCAAAATATGGTCATACATGATTGACCTAGTGCATATCATTAATATAGACCACTTGAACTTATACATATAGAGTTGTTTAGACTAACTAGAGTTATTAATCTTAGTGGAATGAACTATGTGTATGTCTTGGTTGATGTCTGCTCTAGATTTACTTGGGTGTGTTTCCTTGCTTATAACAATGCATTTAAAGCCTTTGAAAATTTTGCAAAAAGAGTTTAAAAAGAAAAAGGTTTATGTATTTCTTTCATTAGAAGTGTTAATGGAACCGAATTTGAAAATGCATTTTTCAAAACCTTTTATAATGAAAATGGTATTTCACATACATTTTCTTCTTCTAGAACTCCTCAACAAAATGGGTGGTTGAAAGGAAAAATAGAACCCTTATGGAAATGGCTAGATCAATGCTTCTTGAGTATAATTTACCTTTATACTTTTGGGTGGAAGCCGTTAACACATCTTATTATATTTCCAATAGAGTTTTCAAAAGACCAATTTTAAATAAAACTTCTTATAAGCTATGGAATAATAGAAAACCTAAAATCTCATATCTAAAAGTATTTGGATCTAAGTACTTTATATTAAACACCAAGGATAATCTTGGAAAAATTGACTTTAAAGTCGATGAAGGAATTTTCGTAGGCTATTTCTATTAATGATATGCATTAGGTCAATTATGTTTGACCATGTTTTAACTTTATCATTTTATTAATAAAAAGGCATTTTCATTTTCATTTTCTGTTATGATAATTACTTGAATAGTCAATTCTTCCTAAGGTCATCAAGTCTGTGACTTGATAGTAAAACCCTTACATTAAATTTGAGTTTTATTCAAATTATCCCTAGTCATTATAATGTATGAAGGCTAGTATGACGTTGACTTATAATTATGTTTTACTAATCATGAATATGAGATATTAAGTCAAATCATATATACTTGTTTGAGAAATAATGTTCTGGATTGACCCATCATGAGAATACTATATAGATAATTTTCATAAGTAATTCTCATCATAGTAATATTGTTTTCATTTTCTAACCTTGAAATCACTATGGATTTTTACATAACTATTTTTAAATTTGACACAATCTAAGATTATCTTAAACCAAATGATAAAATAGATTGTTGTTGGATATAAAATGAGGAATGTGAGTAATTAAGAAGGAATTTGTCCCTCATTTAATATGAGTAAGATATCTATAAAATAGACTGAGGAAAATGCATGGCCATGCTAAAGGGAATCGATAAAGAGTTATCATTCTCAGTCTATTTAAAATCAAGAAATAATATAATTGAATTGTATAAGGATGACAGAAACTATGTCTTATATTCAATTAAGATATCATATGACAAAAGGACTACAATATTCACTATAAATTAGGTTATGTTAGATTATTGATCTTCACATGACTTGGGTAGTCATAATGTCTTGTTAGAGGTCACTTATGACTTATAGGCCTAAATAAGGATTTCAGGCCTACTACCAATGTCATTTGGACCTACAGGGTCACACACTTAGAATAGGTCCAAAATGAATATAGGTTTACCAAGCCTAATAAAGCTATATGGAATATATATATATATATATATATATATATATATATATATATATATATATATATATATATATATTCCACATAGCTAATGGTTATCTTAAATAAATAAGAAATTATTTCTGATTTGGTATTGCATAAAATTAGAATTTGAATGAATGGAATATACTAAAAAATGTTTTGCTAAGTGAGGAATTACCAAAATTTATTTTAGTAAGTGAAACCCTAATTAAAAGGTCTATAAATATCACATATTCTTTAGGGTTTCACATACTAACCATTCTGCCACCTAAATTTCATTTTCTCTTTTTTAAGAAAATGAAACATAAAGTTCTTTATTTTCTTGAGTTATAAGACAATCAAAAAGGGTGCTAGCACACATTGCACATTCATTTTTTAAAGGGTTGTTCATATGGATATTTGTGGAGGGTGTATTCTTTTGGAGATGTCTTCATCCTACAAAAGAGAATGAAAAGCTTGAGGTAGGGTTCACCAGTGTGAACCTCCTTTTAACCTTCCATCATTCTTGCTTAATTTTCATTCGTGGTAAGGTTTTAAAAACCCTAATCAAATTAATTGATCGAATTGCATGGATCCTAGTTTAGGTTTGTGATTAAAGTTTTTTAAATTTTCATTATGTTTTGAATCACATAACCCAACAAGTCTACCTCTAGCAAAGCATATAGAGTGTTTAATAAGAAAACTTTATTAGTTGAAGAGTCAATGCATGTTGTCTTTGATAAATCAAACTCACTTGATCCTAAAAAGGATGTTTGTAGTGTTGATGATCTTGTAAGTGACAATAAGATTATGGATACTCAAGAAGAAAATACTAGTAGGCCTTTGGAACATGAAGGTCCAAGCAAGGAGGACAATAAGGATATATCTCAACCTACCTTGAAGGATGAACTTCTAAAGGATTGGCAATTTAAGAAAGCTCATCCTCAAGACCTCATTATAGGTGATACTACAATAGAGGTAACCATTAAATCTGAATTAAAGTCTATTATTAATTTAGCCTTCATTTCTCAAATTGGACCCAAAAATATTAATGATGCTTTGTGTGATGAATTATGGGTCCTTACTATGCAAGAATAGTAAAATCAATTTGAGAGAAACAAGGTTTGAACTTTGGTTCCTAGATAAAACATTATCCTATTATAGGCACCAAATGGGTGTTTAGAAATAAAATGAATGAACAAGGTGTTATAAATAGGGATAAAGCTAGACTAGTAGCTAAAGGTTATAATTAAGAGGAAGGCATTGATTATGATTAAACCATTACCCCCGCCACAAGGTTAGAAGCTATTAGAATGCTACTTGCATTTACATCATTCATAAATTTTAAACTTTATCAAATGGATGTTAAAAGTGCATTTTTAAATGGTTTCATTGACTATGAGGTATATGTTAAGCAACCTCTAGGTTTTGAAAATTTTAATTCTCCAAATCATGTTTGTAAATTTCCAAAAGCATTGTATGGATTAAAATAAGCTCCAAAAGCTTGGTATGAAAGATTGGGCAACTTTTACTAAAGGAAGGGTTCTCTAAAGGAAAAGTTGACACAACTCTTTTCATAAAGAAATCCAAGCATGATTTATTAATTGTTCAAATATATGTTGATGATATTATTTTTAGTGCTACTAACCATTATTTATGTGAGGAATTCTCTAAGCTAATGCAAGGAGAATTTGAGATGAGTATGATGGGAAAACTCAAGTTCTTTCTTGGACTTCAAATCAAGTAATGTAAAGATGTGATATTCATTAATCAAACCAAATATACAAAAGACATTCTAAAAAATTTTGGCATGGATGGAGCAAAGACAAGTAAAACTCTAATGAACACCATAACCAAACTCAATAAGGATGATAATGGCAAACTTATTGATGAAAAGCGATTTAGAGGTATGATCACATCCTTTTTTTATTAAACTGTTAGTAGACTCAACATTATGTTTACTACTTACTTATGTGCTAACTTTTAATCTAGTCCTAAAGAGTCTCATTTGAATGCCATTAAAAGTATTCTCAAATATCTATATAGAATAATGTATTTAGGACTTTAGTATCTTAGGAGTTCCTTCTTTGACTTAATTAGTTATTCAGATGCAAACTTTCTTGGTACCTTACTAGATAGAAAAAGCATATCCAAAACTTGCCAATTTTAGGACAATGTTTAGTTTCTTGGTTTAGCAAGAAACAAGTTTTTATTGCCTTGTCCACTGCTAAAGCTGAATATATTGCAACAAGTCTTTGTTGTTCACAATTCTTATGGAAAAAACAACAATTGTTAGGATCACATTCCTATCAAATGTGATAATATAAATGCTATAAACCTTAGCAAGAATCCCATTCAACAATATAGAACTAAGTATATAGACATTTGAAATTTTTTTTTGCATGACCATGTTCAAATTAGTGATATCTCACTTAATTTTATTGATACAAATTATCAACTTACTAATATCTTCACCAAACCTCTCAATGAAGAGAGATTAAATTTCATTAAACATGAACTTGGCATGATTGATGGCTCTAATCTGTCTTGATTTTGTGTTTAAATTACTACTTTAATTATTGGTTTCATTTAATTTTTATTTATGTTTATTTTTGGTATATTTATTATTATTTTATATGAAATCATGTGGTGTTTATCTAAATTACATCAATTGTTTTAACTATTGATTTTGATCTCTTTATTTTCAAAATATTTTGTAAAATCATTTTTCTAATCCTTCCTTTTTTTTATGCTTCTTATTTTGCAAAATTAATAATTAATTAATGAAACTTTTTTTCATTCAATCAATTATTTTAATTTTTAGCAAAATATATGCTTCTTTAAATGAGTTTATTTCATATATTCATTTAATCCTTCTCAAAATCTTTAATTAATTTAAAATAAAATGAAATTAATTCACAAAGACTTAATTGTAGGTATTTTGGACATAATAGCAAAGATTTTACAATCTTTGGCTATCAAGGACTCAGCCAACCCGGGATCACCCTTGTTCAGATCAAAACATTATTCTATCATTTCTGTGTTTTTATAAAAAACTGATCCCAAATAGTATCTTAATTGGGATATCACACATGATAGTGTGTCCCAACTGGGATGAGAGCATGTTCCAACCAGGATGAGAGCATGTCTCAATCAGGACATCGATCTTGACAAGATTAGGATCCCAAATCTTTTCATCTCTTTGACTCTCCAATTATAATAAGGAATGATTTTTGAGGTTCCTATTCAATTCAAATTCAAATTTTAAACTATTTCCAACCCTAATCTCTTACCTATAAATACCATTCTATTTCTACTTAATTTTCTACTCAATCAAGATTTCCTTTCTCTATAAATTTCTTCTTATATTTTCTCCTCTCTCACAATGGCTCCTAAGAAATGAAGCAAGGTTTCTTCCTCTTCTTAAGATCCTCCTTCAAAAAAGGATAAAACTAAAATAACACACTCTCCATTCTCATATTCTTCTCAAGATTTGAAGAAGAGAGTGCCACAATTCCAAAAGAGAGCCTTTATTCCTTCAAGATTTATGGATAAACCTACTCTCAAAGCAATTGGTTAGTATGATGAAGTTACGAATTTTCTTCTAAAATGTGGGATATATGATTTTGCTTTCAAACATTTTTTATATTATCCTTCCCTTTTTATTGAATTTCTTTCATCATACACTCTTTATTCCATCAAGTATGATGATGCTAATCCCAACTTCTCCATGAGATTCAAGTTGGGAGGAAGAGATTGCTTCATGACACCCTAAGATTTTGATACTCTTTTTAGTTTTTCCTAAGAGGCACACATTTAAGTTAAACCTTATTGGTTTGATTCTTCTTTTTGGGATAAAATCAAGGCTCCTAATGCTCCTCAATTTTTCGTAAGACATACTAGGCTTCAAACATTAAATCTAAAGCACTTTAGTATGTTCACCACTTCATTACCTATTTTATTAATGGTAGAGCTCTTTCCAATGAAACTCTTTCTCTTGATGATCTTTTCATCATTTATTGCCTTTGTGATGATGAAAAGATTGCTTTAAGGAGATTTTTACAGTAGAGAATTTGGCTAATTAGTGATAGTAACACCGATGCAATTTGTATTGGCGAATTTATCACTTAGTTAGCTAAATTCTACAATGTTAATCTTAATACTCTACCCTCTACCAAGTCTATACTTCATAATGAACCTTTCATAAAAAAAACTCCAAATAATTCACCTTTATTAATGGAGTTTGGGTTTGGAAACATGACCTTGGAGTAAGTGAAAATATTGGAGCTATGTTTAAAGAATTATAAGAGCAAGAAGGTTAAGACATTAGGGAAGAAGAAGAACTTTAAACTCATGATGCTCCTCTAAGGAAAAGGATGAGGAGTGAAGGTACCTCAACTCAAGGTGCTTAAGATCAAGGTTGTGAACCTCTTTAGGTGGGATAAATTTTTGAATGCATGAATTTATTGGAATCTAATTTTAATTCTCGCTTTAATGAAGTTGAATCCAATTTCAATATGCATTTCAATCAATTTGATGCTAACATTGCTCATCTTCAATATGACGTGCATCACATTTATGAGCAACAAGGCTATACTTGCACCTATCCATCCTTCATGCCTCCTCCTCTTTCATCTCCTCCTATAGAATAAATGTTATTTGTATTTTTCATTTTTTTTATTTTTAGTATCTATTTGGTTTATTTTTCGTATATGAGCCTTTAGCTGTTAGTTTGTTTTTAGGCTCATTTTATGCTTGTTTATGCTTAGTTAATTTTGTATTGATTTTTAGTACTTTTATCTATGTGTTGTATGACTTTTCTTTATTAATGAAAATTTTATTTTCAAAATTTCAAATTCCCTGTTAATTATTCTATTTGATTTTTGACAAAGGGGGAGAAATATTTAAGTTTGCATGTGTATTTAGTTAATTTCAATATTTTAAAATTTGCATGTGCATTTAGTTAATTTAAATATTTAAAATTAATAAATGTACTTTAAAATTCTTTCAAAGGATGTGGTTATGCTAGTGATTTTTTTCAATTAATTAAAATAAAGGGAGAAAATTATTTGAATTTATTTTTACATAATTTTGTTTCTGCATGTATATTAATATTGTAAGTGTGTTTAGTTTTGTCATATATCATATATGATAAAAAAAATTCTTGCTTTGCTTACTTTGTTTATGTATGCCATGAATTTTATAAAGATTTAATGTATCTTTATTTTTCATTATTTCAGTTCTTAATCTTTCATTTCCTCTAGGATTTTTTTATTCCTTTAGGTTTATTTCCCTTTATATCCCTCTTTTTCTTTTGTCTTTAACAAAGGGGGAGAATATTATGAATAATTATGTTTATGACATGTTAGTGCCACATGATCATATATGATTAACTAGCTAAGCTTTATATGATCATGTGATTGTTAAGCATGTTAAGCTTCAACATAAGTGCTATATATACTATTTTTGTGATGCATTTTAGTAGCACTTTATGCATATATGTTTGAAATTATTTCCTTCATATAGCCTAAAATTTATTTGAATGATCATGTTTTTATGTTTTCAACACATTTTTTATGTTAGGCCATGATTCTTTCATGATATATTTTATGTTGTTTCTGTTTGTGTAAAAGGGAATAATTTATAAATTTATATTTCATATCGTGTTGATATTCATAGAGGGAGAAAAAAAGAAATATATTTTATTTCATTTGATATCATCATTATTATCATAATTGTTATCCATCATACACTTCACTTTGTATTATTTTTATCAAACTCAAAATAATTTTGTCAAAATCAAAAATGGGGAGAATGTTGACCTTAGCAAGTTATCAATCTCGATTTTGATCTTAACACATTTATTTTTTAGTAACTAATGTGTTTGCTTCAAGTGTGTATAAGTTAAGAACTATTTGGAAGTCAAAAAAATGATGAATTATCAAAGAAAAATCATCTTAGAAAGACATCACAAGCACTATCTCGATCGGACTCATGACAGGGACCAAATTGTACATTTTTGGTAATTTTGGAACCTATCTTGAGCTTAATCCTAACCAAGACCAAGCTTGGGACTAAAAAGCTAAAATTCTGCTCAAATGGGATTTTAGGACAGTGAGGATCCTGATTAATGTCCTAATTGAGACATTGCTTGGGACTATGCAATCCCAACTAAGACCAAAGGTCACGACCGGGACCTAATTCTGTAAAATTTTAATTTTTAGGCAGAGCTAATCTCGATCGGGACCATGCCCGAGACTAGAGAAATTCAAACCTGAAACAACTATAAATGGCTACTTTTAAGGTATTTTGACCAAGACAAATGATATCCCAATTGGAAGCAAGACATTTCCATCTCAAAAGTCCAAATGACATTCATATGGTGTTTGAATTTGTTGGAAATGAAATTATTCGTTCCAACGGCTATAATTGAATTGCTCAAGTATAAATACAACCTCTTAAGATCATTTTAAAGTTAAGAAACTTTTTTATTCATCATATACTTTCAAGCATTCAATTAAGCTCTCTAAACTCTTTCAAAATTCATTTTATTTTTGTATAACTCTTATGAGAGTTTGTGAGTGTTAGAATATAAATTCTTATTCTTCTATTTTTTAGGGTTAAGAAAATGATAAGTGATATTCTATTCTAAAGGAATTGGTTTAAGTGTTTAGCCATTAAAACACTTAGGAATTCAGTTTTAGTGTGAGCCTTTAAGAACACTTGTGTATCAATTTTTGAGTGATCCTTGAAAACTCAAGTTGTAAGGTTAACGAGTAAACCACAAAACTCTTGTGTAATCTCAATCTTATAAATAAGACTCTGGGGAATTGAAAATCCTAACTTGGGGATAAGTTAGGTGGAGACATAGGATTGTTAAGAATTCAAACTCCTTAAATTTTTGTGTTCATCATTCTTCTTTCTCAACTTTCCTTTTATTTCTTGCTCAACTCTTTTAATTTCATATTATTGTTTGATAGCCCTATTCACCCCCCGCGCCCCCCTCTATGGCTCTTTCATGATGTCATTTTCATCATAAAATAACTTTATGATAAAAGTATCAAATTTACCATGAAAGGCATAAAATCAATAAAAATAGGAAAAAGGGGCAATAAAATAATAAAAATGTGGTAAAAATACAAAAAATAAAAATAAAAATGTCATTTCTACCATAAAAATATTAACTTAAGATAAAAATGGCAAATTCATCAATAAAAGATAATAAAATAGCAAAATTGGTAAAAATACAATAAAAATAATAAAAATAAATAAAAGTGCAGAAAGTGGAATGAAAATAAATAAAAATATAGAATAAAATGATAAAAATGATAAAGATGTCATTTTACCATAAAAACATCAACTTTATAATAAAGATGACAAGTTTACTAAAAAAGGCATAAAAGCAGTAAAAATAATAAGAATGCAAATAAAAATAAATAAAAATATAGAATCATAATAAATATGCAAGCAAAATGATAAAACTATTATTCGCCATAGAAATGTAAATTCTATGATAAAAATAATAAATTTACCAAAAAAGGCAATAAGAGTAACATAATGCAAATAACATAATAAAAATGATAAAGATATTATTTTCATCATAAAAATGTATATTTTATGGTAAAAATAATAAATTTATCAAGAAAAAAAAGAGAATGACAAAATTAATAAAAATGCAAAAATACAATAAAAATGTTAATTTTACACCAAAATACCCATTTTTTATATATAAAGAAAAATGATACAAAAATGATGGAAAATACAAAAATGAATGCAAATACTCTTAGATTCACTCAAATTGCCCACTCCTTCCACATATCTTATTCTCAAACTTCAAATCACCACAAAATCATAACTTTACCATAACATAATAAATAATAAAAATAAAATGCAAAAATGATATAAAATGCAAAAAAAAAGTAAGAGAGGAGAAAATGCTATTATATACAAATTTTAATTAAAAATAATTAGAAGATCCTCAAAAGGACTAGGTAATTACCTTTGAAGCGTGCTTTGACTTAGTTGGAGTTTGGTTTGGATTTGGGATTTTCCTAAATAAAAATGATTTTTGGATTTACCGAGAGAGAACATGATTTTAGGGGTTGAAAGTGTATGTAATGGAAGTCTTGAGTCTTCAATTCTGTAAAGTTTCAGTATATTTTTGTCCCCTTCCCTAAAAATGAGGTGTGGAGGCCTATTTAAAAACAAAAATTAGGTTTGGAGCACACCCATTAAGGTACATGCGCACCTAAGGCGCACGAGCACACCCTCCTTTGGGCTTATTGACATATCGGTTTTAAGTGTTTTAGGGCTTAAGTGTGTGTTTTGGACATTTTTGGGTTTTTTGGATTTTTAATTAGTTTAAACATGCTCAAGAAGATTTCTAAAGAAATTTTCCCTTTGTCTAGTCGACAAAAGACCTTCATCATCAAATTTTTAAGGAAACCACCAAAATTCAGGTATCAACAATTGCCCTTGCTTCACATGCATTGATTAAGCTAATGCTTGTCATCAACTTAATCAATGCATGGGAAGCAAGTTTTAAAAGCAGATGGGATGTAAAACTTTCATGAGGGTGCTATGTAACCTTTACTAGGCTATAAAGTGAGGGTGTCGTGACCTTTTCCAAGCCATAAGCAATGGTGTTACGACCTTTTCCAAGCTATAAGTGGAGGGTACTGTGTAACCTTTATTAAGTTAAAAGTAAAGGGTGTTGTGTAACCTTTACCAAGCTACAAGCATGGGGTTTCGTGTAACCTTTACCAAGCTACATGTAAAGTGAGCCCAAACGAGGCTAAAAAATGAACCCCAAATTAGGTTCAGCCAAAATCAGGCTAAAAAGTGTGTTTGTGTGTTATGTGTTTTCAAAAATTATGAGCCTAAATAAGGCCAAAAAAGTGAACCCAAATTAGGCTAAGCCAAAATTAAGCTAAAAAGTGTGTTTGTGTGTTGTGTATTTCTAAAAATTATGAGCCAAATGAGGCTAAAAAAGTGTGGTGTTTGTAAAATTAAGATGATGCAATGCGACTTGGTTTTTTAAATAATGATGCATGTAGATTTTGTGCTTTAGAGGTTTACCTTTGCTAATAAAGTGTGAGTATTTGAGACTTTGAGTGACTCTAGCTATGGTAGCCTTATCTTGATGATGTTTTTGTCATTTCACAAGATTTGAAAAATAACTCTTTACTAAGGATGTTTATGCTACCAAATGGAAATCAAGCATCCCAAATGATTGGATGAGTATTCTTAAAAGTGAGATCACTAGGGATTGTAACGAATAGGACAACTTTTCTTACTAAAACATTCCTCTATTAGGCATGAATGCTCGATTATATAACTCATGTTTGTAGGGCTATTTCTCTTTTCAAGCATTCCCTACCTTTCCAATATTACTTAGCGTGAATGTCATTAAAGAGTCATTAAGGTACTCTTACTCTTTTTGGGAGCATTGGAATATATGCCTTTCTACATTAGTTTCCCCTTTTTAGGTATTCCCTGCCTTTCTTATATTACTTAGCATGAATTCCCCTAAGGGATCCTTTAGACTCTTACTCGCTTAAGCATTGGAGTAGATTGAGTATGATCTTACATTCATGCTAGTTTTAGGGGCTTACTAGGGTAATCACAAGCTGCTTAAGCATTACAACTCCCTGTGATTCCCTTTTGATGAACTCTCTTCCCTTTATGAGGTCATCAAGCATTAGGTTGACTAAAGTTTGATAATCTTGGCTTAGAGTTGCTAATTAAATTTGTGAAATTTCAAAAGCATCGTTAAAATGAGGTGACAACTACCAGTGTCAATCAATTGATCTTTGCTACACACACCCCTTAGTGTGGATTCACTTTCAAGAGCACAAAAAGAAAATTTTAGAATGAAAAGGAGTTCATGGATGCATGAATGCACGTGCATGTTTTCTTTAAAATAAGGAGAGATAGAGTACTTCCCTAAGGATATAGCATGTTTACTTGAATGTGTTCTGTCTTTCTATGTCTATTATTGGAGCTTTATCGATGTCTCTTTCTTTTTATTTCTTTATTGTTTAACACCTATACATGCTAGATTTCTTCTTTTATTATTGTTTATTTGGATTTTTGTTTCTTTATTGTTTGTGATTATATTCTCCTACAAAACAACCAACAAAAAGCATTTTAGTCAATGTTGATTTTGTTTATGGATGATCATTCATACTTAGAATACTTTTTAACTTCCCTTTTGCTAACACTTCTTGCTTTTGTTGTGTTTCCCTACAAAGTAAACAACAAAAGAATCTTCATTAAAATTAGTTCTGTTTTAGGCAATGATTCTTATCCAAGGTATTTTCTTACTTCCCTTTTTATTAACCTAATGTGCTAGGAGGATCATGCACATGTGACCCTGATTGGTGGTGGTCATGGGGTTACCTTGCACTCATCTTTTGTTGAGATGATTATCGTACTTTTTGATTTTGTTATTGTTAATGACTTCACCATTTATCAATATGAAGGTGCCTTTTATTAAGCCATTAAACCCATTAGAACTAGAGTTCACGATTGTCCATTTATTAACTTAGTTGATGTTATTAGTGCTTGTTCAGATGTTGCTCCCTAGGGACCACTCATATGAGTTAATGAAACCTTTTTATAGTCCTTGTCTCGATACATGTTCCTTGGGATGTTATTTGACATCTACATTGGTGTGCTTTTGACTTCCTCAATTATCTTATAAAATACTAAGGTGGGATTTAGACATTTTGGGATTTCATATTGCTTATTAGGATAGGATGAGGAGCAAGTGTTTAAGTAAAGGTATGAGAATGGTTTAATGGATAAATGATGCAAATCATTAGGTTTAAGCCTTGTACTGAAGGGGTTGTCTGTTTACCCATGCATATGCTTGGGCAATAGAAGGAAAATGTTTTTTAATTGGATTTTAGTGAGGTGTTTTTATGGTTCTTAACTATCATGGTGGTCTATTGGGTAGGATTTATGACTTTTAGACCCATTCAGGTTTTACACCTGTATAAAGAGTGTGTTAGAATAATGGTTGGAGCTAGTCCTTCCAAGCTAAAAGATTTTCTTATGAGAGATGACTGATGCATGTTGGATGAGTTCAAAGCTTTTAAAGAATGTTTTGCCTCAAAATTCTTCAAGATATTTAACTCGACTATAGGTTTCTATAAGTTGCCATTCCATTTTGAAGTCTCTAAAAGCACTTCCTTGATTCCCCTTTTGAATTGTATAAATGCATGTATACATGTAATGTCAATTGCACCTTATTATTATGCTTTGTATTCAAATTCCAATATGTACATCGAGATGATTTAGCTTCTCTTGAGTATGTTTATGGATGCATGTATGCATGTGATACGGATGACTATGCTATGTAATAATACTTATGTGCAAGTGCATATTTGTAAGGAACGTTGGTGATCGTGGTATCTGATGAGAAGGTTGACCTTCTTGTGCATGATGTATGAAATGCCAATACATGCATTGTACGCATGTATATGAATGATCATACAACTAAGATGAGAAAGAAGATATATGAGTGTATATGTAGGTGCATGTGTAAGTGCTATGTTTGGGCTTATACAATGTTGATGGTCCTTACTATTTATTGAAGATGAAGATCATTTATTTTCAATGGTGCAACTGCATGTATTGAATATGAATGGACAGATTACATGATAGAGGGAGAGATGTTGTGTGTGTGCACACATGTAAAGTATTAATAATTTTTCTTCAAAATGGGGGAGACCACATTCTTAGGGTATATGAGCAAATGCATGTGTGAATGGTGATTGTGCTACAATATAAAGGGAAGATGGCTTATTTCTTTGGTGTGCACAAGTGGATTCATGTAACGTAAATGGTTGTTGGGATATAAAGAATGGAATGGATTGTATGTTCATTTATCCATGTAGTGCTAATGATTATGCTTCAAGGTAAAGGATAAAATGACTCGCTTGCATGCAATGTGAATAGTTCTGGCTTATAAGAATGTGATGCTATCTCACTTTACTAAGCATATGCATAGGCATGTGTAAAATGGGGATATTCATGTCATGGAATTAAACATTTGTGTAAGAGCACATGCTCATGAGGCATTGGTTACTATATTACCTAAGGAGTATGTCAATGTGTAAGCTTACGAAATGTTAGTCATTATGCTTATGAAGGAGAAGTTCCATCATGTATGCAATCATGCATGTGCATGTAATGTTGTTATGGATGTTTGATTCATAAAGTGTTAATGGTGATAGAGAGGACAATTGTCCATTTTTCTGAGGTGTATGGAAAGTAAAAAAATGTTGAAATGTGGCATCGCTTATCATCACACATATGTATGCCAGTGAATGACTATACTTTATGAAGACAAAATGATTGCTTATTTTCTCAAACTTTTGTATAGGTGCATTCAATGATCATGATGCAAGATAATGGCAAGACCTCATGTATGGGTGCATTTAATGAGTATATACGCAAAGAATGATGACAGTATTGCTATGTGAAGAAGAGTAGCATTTTACTTGCACTCTTAAGGTATGAATCATAAGATGTATGTTCTTATGTAATGCAAATGGGTATAATGCATGTTGAAGGCTAGGGCTAGGTTTCAAGTGGCCTTTTTGTTTTTTATTTTTTATTTTTAGCTTGTGTAAAAGGAGTTTATTTTAAATTTGAGGCCCTTTTTAGGAGAGTCAGCTAGTTAGAAATTCATGGTTTAAAGATATTGAGATCAGTGTTGATGTTTAACGGTAAAGCTAGAGATCTTGATGATGGCACTTTAAACTAATGGCCATTAAAGGACTTGGAGTTTTAGGCAAAGTGTTTGATAATTTTTTTATCACATAGGTGGCTCTTGGGAGTTTTGGTGCAAATTTGAGTATATGAGCACATTTAGATTTTATCAGGGGAGGATAGCATTTTGGGCCTGATCTAGGTCTTCATTTTGAAAAGGTTGATTTTAGAAGAAAAAAGATTGAGAGATGGTTTAGAATTTATTAAGGATGATTGCTTAAAAGTGGGTTTTGGGTTTAGGGTGGCTTTAAGTAGACATATGTTTAGGTATTTTTTCATTTAGTGGATTTCTAGCTTGCACCATTGCATATGAGATTTAATGTGCCTCAAACAACATTAGAATTCAAATAGGCTATGGCAATTATTGAGCATGCTATCTTTAAGTAAAAGTCTTTGAGTTTTCTGGATTTGAATTGGCATGCGATCGATGCTCTCATCACCTTGACTTAACCAAAGGCATGCCAGATAGAGTATAAATTCTACTACTTATACCCTAGTACCCCTTGCAATCTAGTGACAAAATAAAGAATTTCTCATTGTAACTTAGGATGGCAAGTATTCATTCAAGCATATGCCTCATATCCTCATTATTTTATTTCTTTTTACCTTTTTTGCCTAGGAAAATATTGCGCCTAGTTGGGTCTTCTTTCTTTCTCTTTTTTTTGGGATTCGTGATACAAACGCAGCGGAAAAATTAAAATTTTATCATGTTCCCAAGCCTGGATCCATGTAATTCGACTACTTGATTAAATCTAGGGTTTTAAAATCTTACCAAAACGTAGAAGAGGCAAGATTCTCTGGAAGGATGAGAGGAGGTTCACACCGATGACACCTTACCTCGAGCTTTTTTTGGCTTTGTTGTTCGGATCAAGATGTCTCCAAAAGGATGCGTCCTCTATAGGTATCCACACGAACAGCCCTTCACAAAACGAATTTGAGTGTGTGTGCTAGCAACCTCCTTGACTATCTCACAAATCAAGAATAAAAGGAAAAACTTTGTCTTTGTTTTCTAAGAGGAAAGAAGACGAATTTGGAGGTAGGAAAAACAAGTGTGTGAAACCCTAGAGAATATAACATATTTATAGACTCCAAATTAGGGTTTCACTTACCAATGACCTTTTGGTAATTTTTCATTTATTATATTCTGATTTTGTTTAAAAATAAATCAAAAATAATATCTTATTTATTTATTTAAAATAACATTTATCTTAAATAAATAAACAAATAAATAAATAAATAAAACACTTTAATTATTTATTTCCACAGAGTTTATTTTGGGCTTATTAAACCCATATCCATTGGGCTTGTTCTAAGTGTGTGACCCTATAGGTTCACATAACATTGGTAGTGGACCTAAATCTCTATTTAGGCCTACAAGTCATAAGTGGCCTCTAGCAAGACATTATGACTACCCAAGTCATATGAAGTCAATAATCCGACATAACCTAATTACAGTGAATTTTATTGTCCCTTTATCACATGATATCTTAATTGAACATCAGGCATAGAATGTCATCCTTATATAGTTCAATATTATGACTTGATTCCAAGTAGACTGAAAATGATAACTCTTTATCAATTCATTTCAGCATGGCCATGCATTTTCCTTCAGTCTATCTCATCAAAGGGCCTTTAGATATCTTTCTCATATTAATGAGGGATAAATTCCTTCTAAATCACTCATATTCCTCACATAACTAATTTTATATCCAACAACATCCTTTTAATCGTCCGATTAAAGACAATGTTAGAATGTGTCAAAACATAAAATAGCTATGTAGAAATCCATGATGATTTCAAGGTCAAAGGACCGAAATAAAATTACTGTGATAAGAAATATTTATGACAATAATCTATGTAGCATTCTCATAGTGGGTCAATCCAGTACATGATCTCTCATCATGTACCTATGAGTTGACTTAATATCTCATATTTATGATTAGTAAAACATAACCATCAATCAACATCATACTAGCCTTAATACTTTAATATTCATATAATGAATAAATGGCTAGGGATAATTAGAATAGAACTCTTATTTTAATCTAAGGGTTTTACTATCAAGTCACATACTTGATGGCCTTAGTAAGAATTAACCATTCATGTAATTATCATAAAATCAAATGATAATATAATACCTCTTTATTAATAAAATAAGAAAGTCAATACATAATCACAAATGATTGACCTAGTGCATGCCAGATAGAGTATAAATTCTACTACTTATACCCTGGTACCCCTTGTAATCTAGTGACAAAATAAAGAATTTCTCATTGTAACTTAGGATGTTTCTCATTGTAATTTAGGATGGCAAGTATTCATTCAAGCATATGCCTCATATCCTCATTATTTTATTTCTTTTTGCCTTTTTTTCCTAGGAAAATATTGCGCCTAGTTGGGTCTTCTTTCTTTCTCTTTTTTCTTCTTTTTTTTGAATGAGGCTATAGCAGGAATTGAACACTTGCAATTTTAATAAGGTGCTAAAGAGAGAAAGATAACCAATAGATTTAGACATAACAACAAGCAAAAGGCATAGCCTTCCACTAAGATATTTGGTAAACTATATGGATATTTAATTATATTCATACTACTAGCAAAATAACAAAGTAGGAGTTCATTGTTCTAATCTAGCTATTACATCTAAAAAGAGTTCTATTGGCATTCTTCATTCTTGTTGCTTCAGTCTTGCTTATTCATGATATTCACTAGAGAAAAGCTCCTTTCGCTTTCTCTTATTGGGAGGACCAATTGTAGAGTTTAAGAAGGCAGGTGGGGTTCATAAAGTAGGTGCCCCATCACTTCCTTGAGACTCATGTGACTTAAAAGAGAGGATATCCATCTCTAAGAGTGGTTGTGGTATGGTTAAGCGAATTAATCAATGGTTTGTTCTTAGGAATGGCATAGGATACAAGTGGTGGCACATTATGGTAATTAGGTAAAGGGTTAGTTTTAACATCAGGCTGCTTTTCAAGGTCTTCAATATTGCCAAAATCTATTAGGTCTTGGATTTTATTCTTTAAGACATAACAATTATTAGTTGTGTGGCTAGGCATTTTGTAGAAATGACAAAAAGGTCATAGTTGATGTAAGAGGGTAAAGGGTTAGGTAAAGGTTTGGGCATAAGAGGTTTAAAGAGGCCTTTTTATTGGAGTCTTTAGAAGATTTTAGGCAAACTCATGTTGAAGTTTGAATATTTTCAATTTCTTAGGACTTTCACATTTAGGATTGTTTTAGTTAGGTGAGTGTTTTGGTTAGGCTAAATTGGTTTTCAGTAAGGATTCTTGGTTTGAGAGGCTTCTTTATCCTCAATGCAGATGCCAACTTGGTAAAGTGCTTTAAAGGTGGGATAATGGGCAAATAGCATTTGTTTGCAAAAGCAAGGTCGTGCTCCTTTTATTACCATCTTTATTTATTCATCTTCCGGAGGTCTTTCTATTATCAATGTAGCTTTCCCTCTCAATCTAGCGATATAGTCTAAAAAGCTCTCACCCTTTCTCTACTTAGTGGTTTCCAAGTCATACCTCATGGTATTTAGCTGTGTATCATACTCATGATGCTAAATAAGGAACTCAGGATTTAATGGATAATAACCCTCTATACTTTAGTTACCCATTTGTAGACTTTTAGCTTAATTAAGCTTGGAGCGATAGGGCTGCTTAGGGTGACCTTATGAAAGTTTATTCATGAACACAGAGAATTGATCAAAGCCTTTAATCATGGTTTTAGTATTTTCCTTCACTAGGACTTAAACTGAGTGATCTTGCACTTTATTTGAGCCTCGAACTAAGTGATATTATAGGCTAACTCTTGAATCTCCATTACTAATTTAGATTCAATTACACTAGTTGACTTGGAAAGGATTGTAAAAGCCTTTCTTTAGAAAGCTCATAATTTTCTTAAACATCCCCTAGCATGCTCATAACCTCTTTTTTTTTTATTGATCTCATAGGAGTTCTTATTGCCCCCTTGTCATTACTGCCTAGAAGAATTATCTCATCCATGACACTTGGAGTTTAGTCAAAGGTGTTCTTAACTTGAGTTTTAAGGATAGTCTTGATCTCAGCTCGAAGGATGTCAGTTAAGCCACTATCAGCCACAAATCCTTTGACATGCTTTTTGAGTAGGTCACTGATGTTTTGGTTCTTAATTTTTTCAGCCATTTCATTGCTTAACCATTGCTAACTCTCCTTGAGGGGGGTTTGAGGGATTATGATGGTAAGAATGATGATGTTAATGTAGTTACAATGAGATGCATGCATGAAATGTTATGCTAAATAGTGATATTAGCATGAAGAGCAAAGATATTATGAATGCATGCTACAAAAGGACAAGATTAGTATTAATGCATGTGACCTTATTAAAAAAAGTACTTTAACTATACACAAGAAAAGAGAAAGGGGTAGTAAATAAAAAAAAATAAGCTAGCAAGAAGGATCATGAATGAGTATCGTGTAATAAGCTATAAAAGAGCTATCTTGTATGCATAACATATCCCTATAAAGGAGCTATCTTGTGTGTATAATATGTCCTTATAAAAGAATAATGTGAGCATGTGCGCATGGTGTGACATGTTTTGTAAAACGAATGGGTCAACGTGTATGCATGGAGTGATAGTTATAATTTTGCTAACATGATGATGCAAAATGGCTACAAGAAGATCATGGGTTAATCCATAACTGAATGGCCCTAGATGTATGTATGTATACAAGCATGGATAAAAAAAAACAAAACAAAATGAACAAAAAGGGTTAGCATAAGAACTTGTAAAATGAACAAACCAAACATAAGTAATCGCTCCTTCCAACCTTATTTCTCCATACGGTAAAGATTTTATCCTAGGTGGGTTTTCAAATCATAACCATCAAGGGACTATAATTTCACTCTTGGACTAGGCTATTTTGATTATCATTGATCAAACTCAAAAGGTAAGCTAAGGAATGATACTTAAATGTACTAAAGGTAAATATACAATGTCAATGACAGGCCCCATCATTGGGTCACAAATGGCATTTATAGTCTATACGTGCCCATGAGTGCAAGAACTATAGTTAGTAAAAGGGATCCAAGTCCATGTCCCTCTCATCGACATTCAATATTTTTACTAAGAAACATACAAGTTTCATTCGGTAGTTTACAATTTGATTCGTTCGACATGAACGTCCATAATTTAGTTAAAATTTCTAATTCATTCATCTGATCTAATAAGGACAAATAAATGACTTTCATAGGTTCCATCATCCAAAGATGCCACTATTTATCAGTCCTTATGGACTATCCAAACCGAGGCATATGATTCTTATCATTCCTTATGTATTGGGCTTACATAAGGTAAACAAGGTTCACACGGGTTTAAGCATGGGCAATTTATGAAAATTGACATAATAACAGCAAATGGTGATAGACACTAAGGATGCCATATCATTTGTAAACAATAGGTCAAACAGATAGCATTAAACAAGGAAAACATGCAAGAGCTAGGTAGGACCCTAAGGGAAATCTCTACTGATTTATTTATATAAGTTATGTCAGGCTTACAACTAAAGGCTCCTTTAGTAAGAATGTCGCTATATGACTAAGGTTATGGACTTCAATCAATGAGTCTAGCATTCTTTTACCTACTTGAGAAAAATTGTACCCCATTTTGGACTTAGGAGCCAAGATGCATCACTTTAAGCCCTATAACTTTTCTTAATTGAGTAAAGGCTAAAGGTGATAATATCGATCTCGTCGCCCCTTGACTTAAGTAGAATCATGGTGGCAATGTTATTAAATATCATCAAGAGTTTAAGGACTAATGGTGCAAGTGGTAAGTGTAGTGAAATGCAATTATGGTGTTGTGAAGGTGAGTAAATAAGTTATGTATAATAAAAAAAATAGTCTTTTATTCATACCCTTCGAACCAGAGTGCCCCCAATGGAGTCACCAAAAACTTGTACAAAACTCCTTTAGGATAGGAATAAGGTTAGTGTGATATCGAGGCACACAGGCTAATAGTAACCATCTATCGGTTTGTTATTGATATGGGAGGGTTTGCCTGAATAAGCCTTGTAGATTGGAGTCACCTGTTAGAAATCAATTATGGTATTTAAACATAAATACATGTGTAGTAAGCACAAGTCTAAATAGAGTAAATTTAAAAAATTTACTCACCATAACCCTTCATAAAACAAAGAATTTCATTTGTCTAGGATTCAAATTGCATTGAAATACAGAACTAAATAAATTAAGCAATATACAAATAAATAATTAATTAATTATAAGTTTGCAAACTTACTTGTTGTAGAACTTAGCCTTCCTTTTGTTCAATTCTTTGAATCAAATGCTTAGCCCTCCAAATGTAAGGCCTCTAGTTTGAAACACCAAAGCCTTATCTATCACTTACTTGTGTTAATTAAACTTAGTAACTTGTACTAATTTAATTAAAAGCACAAGTATAGAGTATATGTTTAGTATATGTTGTATTTATTTTTGGTTTATGATCTTATCATAACCAAAATCACTTAGTGATTTTTCTTAACTCTTTAAGCAAAAACTCACTTAAGCATTATTTTGCCTCTTCCTTCTCTTACCAAGTCACTTAGCTTGCGTTAGATATATGAAATGATATATGTGTAGTAATTTTCCACTAAGGAAAAGTATGCATTAATTAATTAAGTGATTATTAAGTATGCCACCTTAGGTATACACCTAACCATCTAAATGATTAAAAATGACACCTTAGGCATACTTTAGAAATATCCACTTAATTAATATGCCACCTTGCTTAATTCAATAATTGAGTTTGCCACCTACACATATTAATGTATAAATTTGTATGTAAAGTATACATCAAATGTATTATTTTACATATAAAATTATACATATACATAGATATGGACTTTAATTAATCTTTGGTCCAAAATAAATTTTTGCCTATGTCCAAACCAATTTGGACCATTAATATAAGTCCATAAATATATAACAACATATATATATTTATTAATTTAATATATATTAATTAATATCCAATATTAATTAAATATTAATTAATAAATAATACTCTTATTTGAATTAGATTTCATGATATACTAGAATCATTATTCAAAACATAAATCTAATTCTATTAATCTTGATTAATTGATTAAAATCTTTTAATCAATAATTAGATTTATACTATAGTGAATAAATAGAACTCTATTGGATGTGACTTACTAGGTTCATGTCTAAACATTTAGTTCTCATAAGCTGTGAGTGACCCCTAGTATTGATATCACAACTACCCAATTAGAAATGAATGCATATTATAATTCACACAAACCTGATCATAATTACCGCACACTAAATTCATTTCATTAAAGATCCCAATATAGCCTAGAGTCAAGGTATTATCAAACTCTAATAGCTTTATTATATGACCTCATCTTAAATTTTAATTCTTGATAAAATCCAACAAATACTAGAACTCTTTCTAGTACTGAAACTCTTTTTCAGATTGTGTTGTATTTATTCTGGCCAGGAATTTATTCATCAAGAATAAACTTAGATAGCATAGGATCTATACCAGTTCACACCAGGTAATGAATCCTATCTTGGTTAAACATTCACCCCTACATTTAACTATTTAGAGCTACCGCACGCCATATACTTATGTGATGATTAACACAAATATGTAAGCGGTAACAAACTCTAACCACCTAAATGTGGATGACTATGCCACCTCAAGTCAAAGGACTATATGCACCATTATAATCTAGATTGTGATTGTTGATTATATGTGAATATCCTTGCAATCATAATACTAATGTCACTGTTCAATTAACCCATCCAATGAGTATCCACATGTCTATTTTGATCACTAATATAAAGTAGCATGAGATTCACTACCTCCCACTATTAGTTTCTCACACTAATCAAGGAAAATAAACAGAGGTGATAGTCTAATTAATATTATCCAAATATTAATTAATCAACTACGAATAATTTATAGTAAATGTACTGAATAAATTTGTAACTCATATTATTAACTCTTTGATAATAAATTTATTCAACATAATACTAAAGGATAAATACTCAAAAAAATAACATATTTATTTAAAAGAATATTTTATTGCCACATCGATTATATACAATGTCTAAATAATTACAAGAATGCCACTAGGGCATACATTATACTAACATCACCATTCAATTGTAATCAGGAAAAAGTAAAATTTAAAAACTCACTTTCCTAACCAGAGATTCCAGGTTCGGGGGGTAGCAGTTACTTATCCTATTTCTTACTACACATTTCTTAATTACTCATTACATCACCTTAATTATGGTTTTATGATGCATTTTAACTTGAATTACAAATTGAAACACAAGATAATTGGAGTTGGCACACACACATCATAGAATAAGTAAATAGACATTCATCCATCACATTAATTAAGCAACTAATAAGCAAACAAGTGGCACATAGCACATAGCACACGAGCATGCAAGAAATAATGAATAAAATAAACACACAAATAAGCAAAATAAAAAGAAAAGAAATAGGGAAAGAGATTAAGGATTACAACGTTTAGAAAAATGCTTAATCTAATAAATACATCCAAAATAGAAAATAAAAGGGGAATTGGGATTAATGATTGCATTGCCTTGGAAATTCCCTATTCTATTAATTACATAAAAAATGGAAAATAAAAGGAAATTCCTATTCTAATAATTCTATAAAACAAAGGCTAGCTTTCACATACATGCAAGCACACATCACATTTAAGGCAATTTCATATATTCTATTTATCATAGAAATAACAAAGAATAATTAAACAAATAAACAACAAGGATGCTAATGAGTATGTAAGATGCAACAGTTGAGAATTTGGGTATTTTGGCATAAAATCACCATTTTTATTATAGAAATGTAATTAATAAAATAGTAAAATGTGCAAATAAAGTAATAAAAAATGATAAAAATACTATTTCCACCATAAAATGTTAACTTTATGATGAAAATGGTAAATTTATCAAAAGAAAAAAAAATGGAGTAACAAAAATAATAAAAGCAATAAAAATACAAACAAAATAAGGGAAATGATAAAAATACTATTTCCACCATAAAAATACTAACTTTATGATAAAAATAGTAAATTTATCAAGAAAAAGCATAAAAATAGCAAGAATAATAAAAATGATAAAGAATACAATAAATGCAATAAAAATTATAAAAATGCAGAATTTAAATAACAAAAATGATAAAAAAAAAAGTCATTTTATCATAAAAATATTAAATTTATGATAAAAATGGCAATTTTATCAACAAAAGACATAAAAATAACAAAAACAGTAAAAATAGCAAAAATGCAAATAAAAATAATAGAATGCAGAATTAAAATAATAAAAATGATAGAGATGTCATTTTTATCATTAAAATATTAACTTTATGATAAAAATGCCAAATTTACCATGTAAGGCATAACAAAAATAGGAAAAAATGGTAATAAAAATAATAAAAATGCAGTAAAATACAAAATAAAATAATAAAAATATTATTTTTACCATAAAAACATTAAATTTATGATAAAAATAGTAAATTCATCAATAAAAGGAAATAAAATAGCAAAAATGATAAAAATGCAATAAATATAATAAAAATAAATTAAAATGCAGAAAATGAAATAAAAATAAATAAATAATTCAGAATACAATGACAAAAATGATAAAGATGTTATGTTTACTATAAAAACATCAACTTTATGATAATGATGACAAGTTCACCCAAAAAAAAAGGGATAAAAGCAATAAAAATAATAAGAATGCAAATAAAAATAATAAAAATACAGAATTAAAATAAATATGCAAGCAAAATGATAAAAATATTATTTTCACCATAGAAATGTAGATTCTATGATAAAAATAATAAATTCACCAAAAAAGACAATAAGAAAAGCATAATGCAAATAACATAATAAAAATGATAAAAATATTATTTTCACCATAAAAGTGTGGATTTTATGATAAAAATAATAAAATTTATCAAGAAAGAAAATAAAGAGAATGACAAAATTAATAAAAATGCAAAAGTAACAATAAAAATGGTAACTTTACACCAAAATACCCATTTTGTATATATGAAGAAAAATGATACAAAAATGATGAAAAATTCAAAAATGAATGCAAATACTCTCGGATTTACTCGAACAATCCACTCCTTCTACATATCTTATTCTCAAACTTCAAATCACCACAAAATCACAACTTTACCACAACATAATAAATAATAAAAAATAAAATACAAAAATGATAAAAAATGCAAAAAAGGAGTATAAGAGGAGAAAATGCGATGATATTTTAATTAAGCACAATTAGGAGATCCTCAGAGGGACAGGATAATTACCCTTGAAGCATACTTTGACTTAGTTGGAGTTTAGTTTGGATTTTGGATTTGCCTAGAGAAAATTGATTTTTGGATTTACCAAGAGAGAAGATGATTTTGTGGGCTAAAAGTGTATGTAATGGGAGTCATGAGTCTTCAATTTGGCAGAATTTCAGTATATTTTTTGTCCCTCTCCCTAAAAAGAATAGGTGTGGAGGCCTATTTATAGACAAAAAAAATTGAGTTTGGAGTGTGCCCAAGGCGTAGGAGCAGGCACTCCTTTAGGCTTATTGACATGTTGATTTTAGGTTTTTTGGGGCTTAAGTGTGTGTTTCGGGCATTTTTGGGTTTTTTTTGGCTTTTTAACTAATTTAAGCACACTCGGTAAAATTTCCAAAGAAAATTTCCCCCTTCTAGTTGATAGGAAACCTTCATCATTAGATTTTTAGGGAAAATGCCAAAATTTGGGTATCAACAAATTGCCATTATTAGCTGCTTGTGAATTGTTAGGAATTTGACTTAAAGATCTTATAAGTGGTGGATTAGCAATAGGTGGTTGTACCCATATCTTTGTCATTAAGGGAATGCCCTTCCATGGTTTGGAAAACTTATAGAAATAATGAAAATCAGAAAGTCCATGCTCATCGAACCAATAATAATTTGATTCCTAAGAGCTTTATATTCAATGGAGTAGAAATTAAGTTATCAACGGAGGATTAGATGATCTGCAAAACAAGAAGTGTTAGAATGTGGCCAGGTGGTGTCCTAGTATTCCTACTCTTATGCTTAAGTTAGCAATAGTAGATGATTGGATAAGTAAAAAAGTAGTTGATGGTGAGTGAATGACTTACCTTGTTAAGTTTGAGTGGGAGTTTTTTTAAAGATTGAGGGATTACCACCTAGCTGAGTAATTTACACTTTATAGAAGAGTGGTTACTTGGTTGCATGATTTTAGAATAGTTAACCAACAATTAAGGATGTGGGAATTTGTGTAATGATAATGAAGAAATGGGCAAGGCTTAAAGTGCCTTCATATGTGGAAGGTCACAAGTCGAAGGCTAATAGGAATCTTGCTTATATGACTCATGACTAGGATTTTAACCCTAATCTTAAGGAGCTTCTTTGTTTTTATTATCACAAGCAAAATTTAAGCTCAAATTAAGTAATTATTGAGTTTAAATATTTAAAAATTTTAAACTTATATACAATTAATCAAATTGAGTTGGAATATATAAATTATTTAATTGAGTTGAATTTGTAATTTAAAAAGAAAAACTCCATTAGGTTGGAATTGAGTTTAATAATGGAGTGGAGCCCCAATTTAATAGTGGCTAGACTCGACTAGCTAGCGTGGATTACATCTCCCCTAATAATAATAATAATATACTATTTACTCTTACATCTTCCCTAATAAGTAACTATTTACTCTTTTTTGTTGGTGAGTGTTAAAGTGGCACTTTTCTCTTAGTGGATCCCCGCCCTTTCATTCTACCGTTGCCTTAAATATATTTTTGATAATCCTAATTCTAATGTAATTTATACATATGGTTACTAAACTTTATTAGCGATTTCAATTTGGTTATAAAACTTCAATTTGTGACTTTTTGGTCACGAAACTTTTATTTTTGTTTCGAATATAGTCTCTGTTTAAGATTTTAAGCCTTAAAGTTATATAATATTACCATTTTATTCCAAAAGACTATTTCCTTGCAAATAAGTCCAAAGGTTCTAAAAATAATATGCCTTTCATTGTAGAAAGTTTTGTCCATTATTTATGTTTATTTGATTGGTCTAATACTATCAGTTTGAGAGTTTTAAAATAAGAATTATTTGACTCAAGAGAAGAAAAGGTTAATATTCACCAACAATATCATAATCAATATATTGTGACTTTATTCAATACAATAAATTAAAATATTTTATATGAACTATACAATAAATTAAAATTTAATAAGTTTTTTTTGTGTGTGAAACATGGTATTTTTAGAAATTTATTTCAACATAAAGAAAGAATGTATGAATTAAATGGACTATTGTAATTAGAATATTTAACATTTATCACAATATTTTATAAAAAAATTAAATATTTATAATTTTTTATAAGTTTAGTTTGTAATTTGAATTTTAAATGACTATTTATTAATAAAAAAATTATTATACAGTTCGTATTAATTTTTTTTACAAAAAGCTCAATTGTTGTAATCTTAATGAATTATTGGAATCTAAACTCGTTGTTTGATTTTCCATTTATCTAACAATTATTTTAATGTAAATCAAACAAATGATCTAAAAAATTTAATATTAATAATATACAACTTTCTATTGTATTCAACACAATCACAATATTGATTATGATATTATTTAGTGAATACCAACATTTTCTTGTCTTGAGTTGAATAATTCTTGTCTTAAAACTCTCAAACTATTAGTATTAGACCAGTCAAATAAATATAAATAATGGACAAGACTCTCTACAATATAAGATACAGAGAAAACAAAAATATATATTTATTTTATTTATTATTTTTAGAACTTATAGACTTACTTAGAAGGAAATAATCTTTTGGACTAAAATATTAATATTATATAATTTTAAGGCTTAAAATTTTAGACAGATACTACGTTTAAAATAAAAAAAATTAAAATTTAGTAATAAAAAACTCACAAATTGAAGTTTCGTAATCACTATGACCATTCAAATAATTTATACCTAATTCTATGATTCATGAAACAATAGTTGTCATCTTTGTTCCAGGGGTTTAGTTCACCGTTGGTATCATAATTTTGGGCTATGTTTCACTTTGGTACCAAATTTTTTATTTTTTTCTTTTTGGTCCAACAAGTTCTATTTTTGTTTCAAGTTAAGTACCTTGAACATATCCAATCAAAATTAGCATACATAGCAACCAAAAATAAGTATATTTTTAATATATTCACAATGAAAGAATCTCATTAAGCGGTTTAATCACCTTGTGGACTCCATAAAATAAATTTTACTAAAATTTTATTTTATGGGGCCCACAAAGAAATTTTGTTTTATGGGTCAACAAGATGATTAAACTATTTAATGTGACGCTTACAATGTAAATATACTAAATATATGTTTGTTTCTGTTGCCACGTATGTTAAATTTAATCGGATATGTTTGAGGTACTTTAACTTGAAACAAAAATAGAATTTTTTGAACTAAAAAGAAAAAAATAAAATTTTGGCACCAAAGTGAAACATGGCCTAAAGTTATAGTACGAACGATGCAACAAACCCCATTCCAGTATACCACCATCGGCACTGGCACTAGCTACCAGATGTCATGGGTCCACCTTTCAGCCCTGACATTTGACCCGTGTGGTGCCTAAACTTCCCCATGTTTAGGCCAACCAAGACTTATGAACATGCTCCTAGTATTAACACCAAGTATCCATCGACTATAGTCAAGTGTTGGCGAGCCTAACCAACCTCGCATGCTCACTACTATCGTTGTTTCTATGTTTCTCACATATGTTCAAGGCTCATGCTCGCCTTGTATCCTATATAAGTATTTAAGCCTCATTTCTATCTTGGGCTTTGTATTCGCCTCATTGTTCCTGCACATTACCGAATCCCATATTTTCCTCACAACTCTCATATACTCAAAGGTCTTGTACTTATTTTATAATTCCTGCATATATTCAAATCCCACTGTGCCTTGGAATTCTCCTATATGCTAGCATATACCGCAAGCCATGTCCTAACCTCGAGCCTAAGAGAAATATGCACTATAGCACCTCAGCCTCATAGTTTCCATAAAGCTCCTTCTCTATAGAGATACCAAATTCTTCTTTCATGAACTCGATACCTGTCGCCTAGCTTTACACTAAAGAGCTCACTTAAGGCTATATCATCAAACATGCATACAAGCCTTGGGAATGGTGGAGAGCTTACATGAGGGTATCCCCTAAAGAGCATAAGGAGCACCTTGAAAGTTAGTAAGATAAAACATTATAATATTCCACCCTTCACACTCTCATAAATATAAAATATATAATATTTATTCATCTTTATCAAAGTATCCTTCAATATACTTTTTTTCATGTACATACTTATTCGGTCATATTATACTTTTCGTGACCCTATGCCCTTAGAATTAATTAAGAACTCTAGAGGTGCATTGCCAAAGGTTACTTTTGTCGCCCCATTGTTGCCCTATTACATAAAAAATTCTCCATTATGTCACGGACCATTTGTCGTGACACATAGGACTGCGTGAGATGCTTGCTAGTTATGCTTAATGTGGGATGTGGGATAGAGAAAATGGTGTGAGTACGTGCCGAGCAGCCATCCATTCCTTGGATGGGCATGCTGATTAGGCACCACACTGGTCGAGAGCTATCCCCACTCCCTTGATGAGCCCATGGGAGGGCGAAACTAGTGAGCATCGGAGATGGAAAAGGCTTAACCTCGGGTATGCGGGAGACCCGGGGTGCCACACGGGTGAATGTCCCTGCACTAAAACTCTGAGCCTATGATAAATTTACGCGAGATGCTTGCTAGTTGTGCTTAATGTATGGATGCGGGATAGCAAAAAAGGTGTGAGTATGTGCCAAACAACCGTCCATTCCTTGGATGGGCGTGTTGATTAGGCACCACACTGGTCGGGAGCTGTCCTCACTCCCCTGATGAGCCCATGGGAGGGCGAAATCAGTGAGCATCGGAGATGGAAAAGGCTTAACCTCGGGTATGCGGGAGGCCCGGGGTGCCGCACAAGTGAATGTCCCTACACTAAAACTCTGAGCCTGTGACAAATCTGCGTGAGATGCTTGCTGGTTGTGCTTAATATGGGATGCGAGATAGCAAAAAGGGTGTGAGTACATGCCGAACAACCGTCAATTCCTTGGATGGGCGTGCTAATTAGGCACCACATTGGTCGGGAGCTGTCCCCGCTCCTCTGATGAGCCCATGGGAGGGAAAAATCAGTGAGCATTGGAGATGGAAAAGTCTTAACATCGGGTATGCGAGAGGCCTGGGGTGCCGCACAGGTGAATGTCCCTGTGCTAAAACTTTGAGCCTGTAACAAATAGTATCAGAGTCGGTTATGTGCTAGCTACAAGTTTGCCAAGCGATCTTTACCACACTGGCGGGTCGATGAAAGGGATGCTCGCAAGTGGGTCCTCTATAAAGAGATTGAGATGAGGACGAGTAGGTAGGAAGCCGTAGTGAAAGTTCGCCAAGCACTCGTATCCGTGCTGGCACACCCTGAGCAACAGAGGGTAGTTGCAAGTGGATCGCAACCTCAGTGTAAGAGGACAAGTAGGCAATGAATTGCGCATAAATCCTTGCCAATTAAAAAGTAAAGGAGGAGGATTCTTCCTCACGCAACAAGGATGTTACAAAATCAAGTGGGGGAGAATGTCACAGACCGTTTATCGTGACATGCAAGACTGCGCAAGATGCTTGCTGATTGTACTTAATGTGGGATGCAGGATAGTGAAAAGGGTGTGAGTACGTACCGAGCAGCCGTCCATTTCTTGGATGGACATGCTGATTATGCACCATACTGGTCGGGAGTTATCCTGCTCCCCTGATGAGCCCATGGGAGGGCAAAACCAATGAATATCGAAAATGAAAAAGACTTAATTTCGGATATACGGAAGATCCAAGATACCGCATGAATAAATGTTAATGCGCTAAAACTCTGAACCCGTGACAATTAGCTTCTTAAACAATTAATTTAAAGGTTTGGTAAATTTGAATTTCAGTAAGCCAAGCCTTGCTCTCAATCTTTATTTTAATATTAAAATCCTCTGCAAAGCAAAGACAAATGTCGGACGGTTACCTTTTCAACAATATCTCTCTGGAGGGCCATGAAGGCACTGTGCATTCTCTCTCTCTCTTTTCTCCCTGTTGCTGTTAATCACCTCATCCAATCATAATTTTTATCAATTTTTCGTTGTTCTTGATGTCTCCAATTTTTCTGCTATTTGAAACACTAGTGTCTTCATTTCACCTGTATTTTTTGTTGTTTTTTTTTGCTTGATTCGTCTTTGAATTATTGGCTAAAGTATTTTATTTTATCATTATTCTAATTTTTTATTGTTCCTGTTGTTCTTTTTGTATTTGTACATTACATGTGTGTTTTTTGAAACCTTAGGAATAATTCTTCATGGGGAAGCATTTTTTTTGGCTGAATGTTAGGTGTCAGTGACTATCATTTTGTATTTGGTGTCTTATTGCTTTACGTTTTGAACTCTCCAGTATGGATATTTTGTGTCTTTTTTTTCATCTGATAAAAACTACAAGAAAAAAAACTAGAGTTTGGTTCTTTTGTTTGTGAAGAAAATGCTGGAGAATGTGAGAAGCAACAATTTTTTACACTCATTTCTTGGTAAATAACCCTAATTTAAGGGATGTGCTTCAATTTATTCAGCTCAAAGTGTAATTTTGTTATCTTAGTTATACTAATTTCTTCGGGACAATGAAGGAAAAAGTGAATCACAGAATTTGCTTATCCTTTTTCTTCATCATAAACCACTTAGTCGTAGCGTTAACTATTAATGAATTTAATTTTAGAGGAGCTTTGGAGTAGGAAATCCTGTGATTAGTTAGAACAAACAATTTTCATTTACTTCTTTTTTTTTTTTGGTGATTTTAGTTGTTAAGTTTTTTACTTGTTGACGAAATGTTGGAAGGAATAACATCTTGGGATCAGACAATTCTTTTATCCTTCAAATGTTCATCTCCATTCTCTAAAGAGCATGGCATTTTCTTTCCTAAATTTTTATATATTTTGTCCTGAATTTCAGCTTTTTCCTATGTGATATTTGATAATTGAATTGAGTACACTTTAGACAGCTATTTTCTTTGACTACATCGACCCTGGTTAATTACAGAACTCATATTTACATAATGAAGATATCCTTATAAGTCTAGAATTGGAATCTCATAAATGTGGCTTTTATTGGTAAAATGATGTTATGCATAACCCTGGGCAGCTTAAGATACGTTCAGGGGGGATTCTATGGAAGAAACAGGGAGGTGGTAAAGCAGATGAAGTTGGTAAAGCTGATATTGTAGGACTAACATGGATGAAGGTACCAAGGACAAACCAACTTGGTGTTCGAATCAAAGATGGATTGTTCTATAAATTTACTGGATTTCGGGATCAGCTATCCTCCATCTTTCTCCTCTTTCCCCTTTCCCTTATGACTTGTATTATTACGATTGTTTTGGGTTGTTGCAATGGATTCACCATATTACTTTATAGACCTGCATTTTTTGCTACATGCCTCTGAGAAATCCACATTACATGTATAAGCACATTAGAACTCGAATTTGATAATAAATTATCTGTATTTTTATCGGCTGATGTGCTAATGCTCCTCTTATTCGGTTTTCATTTCTAGTTATTATTTTATGGAACTCGTTTGGACTTTTCCCTTGACAAATTTTGTATGTGACATTCACAACTCCCTAATGTGCATTTTCTTTCTCATTTTAGCCTTGTTGGACCATGTAAACTTGACCAATTTTTTTCAAAGCAATTGTGGCATAACACTTGAAGAGAAGCAGCTTTCAGTCAGTGGCTGTAACTGGGGAGAGGTTGATTTAAATGGTTTGTAACTTTATGTCTATTAGTTTCTCCAGCTCATCTAGTCTGATTTTCTTTTTTTTTTTGTTTTAGCTTCTGATGATCTTTGTTCTTTATTGTTTGTTAGCTTCTTCAAAGTTTCTTCATTTGCGATCTTATGCTTTGATAAGTACTATTGCATTTATAACTTGTATTTCTTTTTTCCAGGAAACATGCTTACCTTCTTGGCTGGTTCAAAGCAAGCATTTGAGGTATCTTTAGCAGATGTCTCACAAACACAAATGCAAGGAAAAAATGATGTCCTTTTAGAGTTTCACGTGGATAATACAACTGGGGCTAGTGAGGTTTGTTTATAAGATTACAATACCTTTTGTTCAGGATTCTGAACTGTTATATGTCTCATAACTACTTTGTTCACATAGGTTTAGTTAAAGGGCCATTCGTCAAATCTGTTATTGACCACTTTATTTTTTAAAATTGTGGCAAGTAAAAACTTTTATTATTTCCAGTGTGCACATTTTGGAGTGATGATATTATTTCTGAACTATGTTGTTGTTTGTTGAACATAAAGATTTATTGATGGAGATAAGTTTTCATATACCAAGTAACAACGCCCAATTTGTTGGTGATGAAAATTGCCCTCCTGCCCACCTGAATTATTTCTCAATTGTAGTTTGTACATGTTCTTTTTCTAATAATTGAATTTTCACATGAACAAGTGATTTATCAATAAAGGTATGAATAACAAAACATAAATATGTATTGTTTGTTGACTCTGTCATTAACTATGTGCAAGGTTTTTCGGGAGAAGATAATGTCAATGGCAGATGTTAGTCCTGGAGGTGAATAAGCCGTTGTTACATTTGATGGAGTTGCAATTCTGACCCCCAGGTAGAATACTGATAGAGACATGCAGATCCATATTATCTAAGTAGTTGCTTTGAAATTAGTCATTACACATCCATGTCTTAGACTGTTGATGCATTTCACACTCTGATTCAGTGATTATACTTTTTCCACTATGACTTAAATGTATTATCATTTTTGTAGGGCCGTTATAGTGTTGAACTTTATGTCTCATTCTTAAGGCTCCAAGGACAGGCCAACAATTTCAAAATTCAGTACAGCAGTGTTGTCCGCCTCTTTTTGCTTCCAAAGGTTTTCTTCTCCATCCTTAAGGGCACTTTTTTTTTTGGTGCACGTCTGTGAAACTGCTGATGACTTTCAATATACATGTCTGTTTACCATATATATACATATAAATTTCATGTTGTCATTCTCTTTGGCCTGTTTGGTTAACCTGCTAATGAGAAATCTCATGTGCTTCTATTTATTCTACAGTCTAACCAGCCGCATACCTTTGTTATTGTTACCCTTGATCCACCCATTCGTAAGGGGCAAACTTTATATCCCCATATTGTCTTATAGGTAATGTGTTAGATTATTGACCTGTTTGGTTTCCTTGTAATAGTTGTTATTATATTCTTTCCGTTCTCCTCCTAAACTCTCATTCATTCATTAATTGGTGGTCTATTTTTGTGTAGTTTGATAGTGACTCGGTGATCCAGAGTAAATTATCAATAAATGAAGAACTTTTGAGCACAAAGTACAAGGACAAGCTAGAACCATCTTATAAAGTAAGAGCATACATCTTGTTTTCACTCTAATTTTTTGGTTAAACAATTTCAAGTGCTTTAAAATTTGAATTTGAAGGGAGAATAGTTTGCAGATGCTTTCTCAAACTTGCAATGCCTTTGCATGACCTTTTATTTTTCATTGAACAGGGACTCATCCATGAAGTGTTCACAATAATATTGCGTGGTTTGTCTAGTACCAGAGTAACCAAACCAGGGAAATTCCATAGCTATGAAGATGGTTATGTTGTGAAGTCATCATTGAAAGTTGAAGATGTCCTCTCATATCCACTTGAGAAAAGCTTCTTCTTCTTCTTACCTAAACCCCCAACCCTCATTCTTCATGAAGAGGTAGTATTAAAAAAAATAATAATGATCTTGATGTTGTGTATATTGCTTTTGTTTTGGTGCCTTAATATGAATCTAGGGACTAGTTGTTAGATGTCAACCTTTTTCTTGACATTTCTCTCTTGATTTACTGTACAAGATTAACTATGTTGAATTCGAGAGGCACACAGCAGGTGGTTCAAACATGCATTACTTTGATCTTTTAATAAGACTGAAAACAGAGCAAGAGCATCTATTTCACAATATCCAAAGAAACAAATACCATAGTCTCTTTGACTTTATTCGGTCTGTTGGCTTTCTTGTGTCCTGTTCTTAGAGTGGTTGTGTTTTTGTTATTTATTAGCTTTTTGTTTATCTACAGTGGGAAGGGTCTAAAGATTATAAACCTAGGTGATATGCAAGCCAGGAATGGGGTGGTTTATGTTCTCCAGAATGATGATGATGCTTTTGACCCACATCTTGAATGCATTAAGAATAAAGATGGAGATGAGAGTGATTACGAGATAAAAATTTAGATAATATTTGAACATTCATAATGTCTCTTCTGAAAGCTTAGAGCCTTTTAAAAGTTTAAAGCTTAGAGCCATAATTTGTAGTTTTATGGAATTAATTTTAACATAACATGTATTATTTGTATTTATACACACATAACCTAATTGATTTTGCACACTTTTGTATGGTTGCATATTGTCATGTGCTTAGCCTCAAAGGTTTGCTAAGATGCATGACACTTAGTCTACAGGGGGGGTGAAGTAGAACTAAGTAAGTCTAAGAGTTGGAACGCAGCGAAATATAATTGAGTAAGTAGACAACGAAAGGTTTAGAACGTAAATTAGATAGCAATTGAATGAGAGTAAATGTGGGGCTTTATTAGATTTCTTAATAAATTCTCATCATCCTTTACAAATGGGAGGAGTGGTCTTTATATAGGTTTTCCACCTCCTCAATATGTGGTTACAATTAATTTTTCTAGACATTTCTATAAACAGCATATGTATAAAGCTTTTCTTAGAAGCTACTTGATATGTATATTATGGTGGGAACATTTTAAATGCTGGCCAAATAGCCTAGCATGGGCAGTAAGCATTGGAGGCATGGGAACTTTTTGGAAGGTTGGCACTTTTGCTCCTTGATGGAAGTTTTTGGATGACCTCCTTGGTATGGCTAGCAGCATTCAGCCTTGCCATATTTCTACCGATCTCTAAAGCCTTCCCACGTGCTCTTGGGCTCATTCCTTACCCTAGGCATTTTTCCTTTAAGTCCAGCAATTCTAGCAGCCTATAGCATGTTCTAGAGGCTTCTTGCATTTTCTTAGGCACTTGGCTTGGCCTTGGTGGCAAAGCAGCTCTCTTTGGCTTGCCTTGGTCGAATTTTCTTGCCCTTGTGCGTGGCCTTGGGGTGGGTCAGACATTGTGGGTCGTAACACCCTCCCCCACTTGAGCTCGCAATGTCCTCGTTGCACTTTAAGCTTGGTACTTTAAGGCGTTGGTGCGCTTGGGAGGTTCTTCACACACCTTTGCTAGTTATCTTTGGCGTAACTATAGGCAGCGGGGTTTAGCACGCGCCCAAGTGTTTGGAGACCACGACACTGTGTGGGCTCAAGGCCCACTAGGAAATACAATATAGGTCTTGGGCCTATTCGGAGATGGAGCCGCCCCTAGATAAAAATCGGGACACACTGTACAACAACTGGATCCCACGGAGGTTCCCAGAAGCAGTCATTAGAGATCGGGTTCGGAAACTGGGTATGAGCGTTTGAATGCTCACCCAACCTTGCGGTTGGCTTCCGTTTGTATTTTGCATTTTTATTACCATTTAATTATTTAATTATTTCCTCATTTACCACTCGTAATGAAATTGTCTTCGGATATTTGCCGAATTTTATAATTAAGTCCGAGTTTGCACATTAGTCCAATTTCATGCCTTTAAGTCCCAACATTAAAAAAAAACACAGTAAATAAAATAAATAATAATTTACAACCATACATTCAAAATTAAATAGGGGGAAGGGATTCAGGATTACAACGCTTTTTAACTAAATAAACGAAATAATATACAGAAAATAAACCAAACATATACCAAAAATAAACTATTAAAATAACATAAAGACGACAATATACAAAGGATAAATAGCAAAAGTGATTTTTTGATGATAGAAATTATCAAATAATTCCTGCGAATAACACGCGGTTAGCTCTTCTTTTTACAATAAAGATGACATTACATGTAACGATATTCACAAAGAGGTTTTCACATTATAAACTAGAGAAAGCATCAAGTAATTAAGATAATCACCATCATGCAATTATACAGACATATTTAAGGTCAAAAGGGGACATATTAAAGCAGGCGTCACAATAAATAAACAACAAAACAAAGCAGGAAACGGGTTAATCCTGCCAATGAGGCGGTCACCTCATTGAAGAGGCGATGCCTCATCAATAAGGCTCTTACAGACTCGAAGTAAAACAGGTAACACACACACAAAAGATAGGCTCCTTGAGGGCCTGTCATGGGGTGATCGCCTAATTGATGAGGTGATCGTCTCATTAAGATGAGGCGACGCCTCTCCTTGAGGGCCTGTCATGGGGTGATCGCCTCATTGATGAGGTGATCGTCTCATTAAGATGAGGCGACGCCTCTGTGAGAGGCGTCACCTGATCACCAGGCCGGTTTTGACTCCCAAGACGTACAGATTTCTACTCTAAGTAACCAAAACATGCATATACACACTCTACACTCATCATACTATGACTACATGCAAAAATATTCGAAGATCCATCAATGAGGTGAGATATCAAGCATGAGACACTAGAGATAAACCTAAAATGTATCAATAGCTCAATTCCACATAAGCAAGAATACACAAAATGATGAACATATTGAGTTTAAGTGCAGGTTTTATACCAAAATGAGTGATTGAGATCCTTGCTAGGATGTATTATCTCTCCTTGACACAAGTTTCTTCCCTCTTCTCTTATGGGAAAGTGGACCTCCTCTCCTTCCTCTGGACGTTTTCTTCCTTCTCCTTTTTTCTTTCTTTTTTGCTTTTTCTTTTTTCAGAGCTCCCCCTCCTTCCTCCTCCCTTTCTTCTCTCTCTTTTTCCTTTTATCCCATAGCTTTCCCATCCCCCTAAGCCTCCTAGCCCATCATGAGCTCTCCTAGCCTTTTTCCCTTTCCCAAAAGTCTTTTCCTCACGCAAGAAGAAAGTCTAGAGAGTGGGGCCCGCACCAGTTGATTGTCATGATTGTAGCTGCATTAAATGCAGCTGCAAGTGGGTTGTCATAGAGGCGGCGCCTCATCGATGAGGCGATCGCCTCTGTGATGAGGCGATCACCCCATTGGCAGCTGCCAAAGAGGCAATCGCCTCATTACATTAAGGCGATGCCTCTTGGGCCCAGGGGCTCGGGCCGAAATTGGATAGTTGGGCTCGATTTTGGGTTTTGCAGGCTTCTGGGTTTTCAAGTCCACTTTCCACTTAAAGATTCAGGCTTCGTCCTCATGTCCAAATTTCACATTCTCATCATTAGGCTTGACAATGGGCCGGTCAAACTGAGCACCCCTAATCCGTCCCTTAACACGGGCCGACCGAACCGGGTGTCTACAGTTTGCCCCCTGATTTTTTGAAAAATCAAATGCATGCAACGATAATTTTTTGAAAAAATCACATGCACAGTAATAAACAAACAATAAGATAAGCAACATACCTGACTCTCGGGTTTCACCCGAGAGATGAATCCTTCAATTCTGAAATGTGACCATGATCCTTGGGTTTTCCTGGTCTGATCAGCCACTCATTAATATTCGATAAAGTATTTAAAGATTGTTAACCTTGAGTTTTCCTGGCCCGATTATCGTTTCACTGGGGACATAGACTTATGGGTTTTCCTGGCCCAACCATCAATCACCTGAAACATGATTCTCGGGTTTTCCTGGCCCAATCATCACAACACACGAAACATGACTCTCGGGTTTTCCTGGCCCAATCATCACTGGGGATGCGATTTTCAGATTTTCCTAGTCTGATTATCACTCCTTTGGGGACACAGACTTTCGGGTTTTCTTGGTCCAGTTTTCCTTCGCTCTCGACTTCGAGGATACTACCTAAACAGTCATCTCGATCCTTTGAGCCTCGAGGATTCAAACCCGAACAACCCTTTCTTTGAGCTTTGAGGATTCAAACCCGAACAGCCCTATCCTTGAGCTTCGGGGATTCAAACCCGAATAGCCCTGTCCTCTGAGCTTCGGGGATCCAAACCCGAACAACCCTGTCTTTGAGCTTCAGGAATCCAAACCCGAACAGCCCTCTGTCTTTGAGCTTCGGGGATTCAAACCCGAACAGCCCTATCTTCTAGAAACTTTATTTTGAAAATCCGTACTTTGAGTTTCACCCTCTTGGTATGCGACAATAGCCATCATTTTCCATTCATCACTTTTCATTTTTCATTTTTTTTAGGGGAAAACCCTACATCTTTGCTTGTTATAAAAATGACTCTTTTCCTTTTGTCCTTTCTCCCTTCTATTTTTGTCACCTTTTCTTTTCCTCTTTTTTCTTATACTTCTTGTACTCCCTGTATCTCTCCCCACTTTTCAGTCGATGGAGAATGATAGAACACCCCCTGTACCTCAATGGGATCATATTCCACCTCTCATTAGCATTTCTAGGAGTATGGGATTGACCCGTGGAGACTCGATTCCGCTTCTGGCAGACCTAGGGTCTCACATCTGCTCTTCTGCATCCAGAGAGGTTAGCACCCTAAAATTTCCTGCAAAGTTTCATTGGGTTAGGGGTTAATCTTGCATAATTATCGTTCTAGAACATTTATTTAATCAAACAAAATATGGAATTTATGCTTTATTGCGTCAAAAATTGAACATTATTCCCGTCTGCACCTTACAGAGGCGATCGCCTCTTCGATGAGGCAATCGTCTCATTGATGAGGCGATCATCTCATCGATGAGACGATGGGCTTTTATGAAGAGGCGATTTCCTGTCGCCCCTTCACAGAGCCGATCGCCTCTTCGATAAGGCGATTGCCTTTATGATGAGGCGATCGCCTCTAAGGTGAGGCGATCACTTCATCAACAGAGAGGAACTTCACCATTTACATGTACATCCATTTTGAAATTCTCCCTGAGACCGCAAAACGCCCTGTCTCTTTATTTGCAGCATGATGCTCAGACTTTCAAGGGTGCTGGAATTTCCATGGAGCCCGAGTTTTTTTCAGTGACTTAATTGACGAGTAGAGGGACCGAATTCAGGAGATGGGGTTCGAGGACTTCGTACTCTCACTTCCATCCTAGCAGGGGCGCATGGACTACCAGCCATTGCATGCCCTGATGGAGAGGTGGTTTGATACGATCCACACCTTCCGCCTCCCGTTCGACGAGCTTACTGTAGACCCGGTATCATTTGCTGCCATCACGGGGAGTGCCTGCGCCGGGGATCTTGTTCCCTTCGATGCGAGTCTACATCAGCTATCTCCAAATAAGGCTGCATATATCGAGCGGCTTTTGGGGATGACTCCTGACATGAAGGGGACTCATACCCTTAAGTTGGACTCGATTAGGAGTTTCTACACTCGAGATTGGGCCGCAGCGATGATCTCTCCCTTTGAGATTGACCAGGTGGTGAGGGCTTTCTTGCTCTACCTACTCGGTACCACACTTTTTACCGACATCGCCAGCTCTATCGATCTGATGTTCCTACCAACCCTTCAGAATCTTGACCAGATTTCCACATTCGATTGGGGTAGTTGTGCCCTGGCGTACTTATACCAGAGCATGGACGAGGTGGTCCGAGGGGCTAGGAGGCTTTGCGGCTTTTGGCATGCTGTTCTGGTACGTCATGATCCCCTTTTTTCCTTTATCTTATTCTAACCCCTATTACTTACATCAGTTTTCTCAACTTCTCCCATTCTATTTTTTAGGTTTGGGCTCTAGAGCTAGAGTTGCTTATAGGCATTACCCGAGTGGGAGACCACTTCCCTGCCCTTTGTAGGTAGGGCACCAGCCGCATTGTGAAGAGGCACCTCGCGTGAGTTCACATCCACAGGCAGCACCTAAACTCGTTGACACAGGATGCGGTACCTGTAAAGCACAAACCTACTTATTAGTAAATTATTTGCATTCAATTTACCTACATATTGACATCTCTCTTGTCCTGCAGATCCGAAATGACTTGTGGGGGTCCGAGGACACTTGGACCATCGAGATGACCCGCTCCAGGCCTTTAGCCCTAAAGAGGGCACTCCTTTGTGGCCCTGGGTATCGAGCTTGGTACTTAGGAGAGCGGGTCCTGAACTGGAAGGCAGGCGTTAGGGCTAGGCGGGTCCCCAACTCCCCTCCTGACAGTATGCTTTGGGCTCATGAGTTGGAGGGCGACAACCTCACTTAGGTTGTTGTGGGCTCACCAGCTGTGGACCACACAGTTCGCGTGAAGTGCCGGTATGCAGAGTCCATCTGCACCCACCTTCTATTGACCGTCCCCTTCCAGGCCGCTTCTCATTCTCAGGTAAATCCTTGCAAGTCCTCATTTTCTTTGCAAATTCATTGGATTCTTAACATGTTCCTCCTATTTTCGTCTTCAGGCTGCACCTGCTAGGCCTGTAGCCCCGGTTAGGTCCCGAGTGCGAGAGAGGGAGCCCTTGAGGTGTCGATTGGATCCAGGCAGAGAGGAGACTTCCACTGCCGGTGAGGAAGCCAGGCCGATTGCTGCCCTCGGTTCTGAGTTTGTCCCAGGCAGCTTCATCCATGTCCCCGACCCTCTAGCTTGATGTTGGGTTCCCCCTGGAGAGTTATTGCACCAGTTCCTGGCCTTGGACAAGGACTTGACCCCTGCATGCATCCCTGGTGTTGCTACTCACGTATGCTCTTTTTCCTGACCTGCTTTCACTATAATTCTCAAACCAAATGTTAGTTCCAACATTTATTTTGATAATATAGATTCTGCTGGAGCAGGGCCTATATATGTATCGCATGATAGAGGCCTAGAGAGACTACATGCCGAAGGTCACCCAGCAGTGGAGGGTAAGAATTTCATTATTTTCTATATGTATGCATTCTTGCATGGTTTACTAACCTGTGATTTGTCCGAATAGAATCGGGATGAGGCTAGCAGGGCGAGGATCGCCACCCTCGAGCATCCAAATTGACGTATTTCAGATTAATGAGGATGACGAGGACGAAGATAGGAGCGGCAGCGGCGTCGGGGGAGAAGACGACCCTGAGGGTACGGGATCAAATGCTTAACGTTCCAGGGTTAAAATTTATGTAGTCTCTGAGTAGTGAACAAAAAATTTTAATTTTTGATTTTTATGAACAGAACGCTTATAGAATTCAACATTTTCCTCGATTAAATCCACTTGTTTTTCTTTTCTCATTTCTTTACATGTGATTTAATTTCGATGTTTGCATGCGTAACTGTCCCACTATATTCTAACGGCACCTGTTTAGACTGTGTGACTCGAAGAAACGCAATCGGCCCGTACTGCTGATGAGGCGATCGCCTCATTGAACCCTGGTGAAAAGGCGATCACCTTTCTGCTGAGGCGGCGCCTCATTGATGAGGTGATCGCCTCAACGACAGGGCGACCACCTCAGCAACAGGCGGTTCTGCCCCTATAAAACCCATATTCCTATGTTTGACCTAATTCTCGAATCCCCTTCGTCCTTCCCTTTCTGTTTCTCCCTCTAAGTGTCTCTGAAAAGCCACAAACATGACAGAATAAAGTCTAAGGTCCCTACAGTTGATTTTGAAAGGTTTGGACAATAAATCCTAGGTCGGGCTAGAGCCATTTCATCTTACGGTCTTCAAATCACTCCATACTAGGAGAATTAATTACCCTTTTCTCCATGCCATGGTTCAATTTTGGGATCCCCAGAAACACGTTTTTTGACTCAACATGATAGAAATATGCCCCCTACCAAAGGAATTCGAGGCAATTCTTGGTCATCGTACAGATTCCACTTGCCAACTTGCAATTCCTGCTCTTGAAAACCTAGATTCTTGTTCCATATAACCACAAATGGCGCGCATGTTCAATCTTCCACCTCGGTCTTCCTTCCATTGTATCTCTGACTCAAGAGTCAAATTAGAGTCCCTCCTTGAAGTCATCACGATCGTGGACAGAGGGGAAACTTATTGGCCCCGCATGTTAGCCCTTTATTTGTATGCTCAATTTCTACTGGTTTCCCCCTCAGGGCATTGCAATATGAAGATCCTCTCCATCCTTGACCAAGTGGAGTCAGGGCTCAATCCCTTCCCTCTCATCTGAGCAGAAACTATCATTGGATTGGATGACTTCACAAGGACGCAATGATTCTCTGGAAGCCCCTTTTTGCTGGAGGTAAGTTTCCCATTGCCCCCCTTTTTCTTTCAACTGCCAATACTACCTGTATCTAACCATTTGCAGTCCCGCAGATGTGGCTTTATGAAAAATTGGGCTTGATCGAACCTCCCCAAGACATTAGGCGTTATCAAGCCAAGCATTATTGAACAAGGAAACTACATCCCATCCCTGTAGACATTCACGGCTGGCTATCAACATTCCCTGATACACTGATTCGCTGGATGTGTCCCTGGTGGGGTTTGCAGCATGTGACCCTTCGGTCTTATACATATTGCGTCTCGATTGCCAGTCTCCATTTTACCACTTTCTACAATCCAGCGTGCCTCTGTCCCTAATATGGTCATAAACAATTGATTATGGAGCCTGCTCATGAATTTGAGCTAGGGCTGATTTCTCAGAATTTTCTGGACCACCTAGTGGCAACTTGGCCTCGAAGAGCCATCAAAAGAAACTTAAGCTACGATGGCGACCAGACCACCGATGATCATTACAAAGCATGGGTTTGCTTACAACAGACAGAAAGAGATGAGTTTATTAAATATAAAAAGATAAGAGAATTACAGATGTTAAGTTCACAGGGTAGGCAACAAAATAAGAGAAGACAAAACTAGCTCATGGAATGAAGTTATCGTTTTCCTTTTTGTTAGACGTAATTTCCCTTTTGTACTAGTTAAACGGCTTGTAATGGACATATTATGCAATGTTTAATGACAATTAAAGCAATCCATTTCATTTCATTTAAGCACAAAACGTATATACATTTCGCTTTTGGTATATCTCATGTTATTAGTTGGCTTACCTTTGTAATTTTTCCAACTAACCATTTTGTGCCTCTCTCTCCCCTTTCATATGTCCTTAACTTTTGCCTAGACCGCCTCTTTCGAGGTTTTCAGTCCAGTAGGACTCCTCTTTTTTTCTTTTTTTCTTTTTTTCTTTTTGGTCTCTAATTTTTGCCTAGATAGCCTCTTTTCGAGGTTTTCTCCGTAGCAAGACCTTTCATAGAAAGTATTTATTGAGCTTGTCTAGGTTGATGGGTTCTTTGAACTCCACGTCAGACAAAATGGCAGCGCCTTTCGAAAACAGCTTCTTTACTAGATACAGTCCCTCCCAGTTGGGTTTAAACTTTCCTCGATGATCGGTCGTGACTAATCTTGTGAGTTTCAACACTAAATCCCCCTCTCGAATCTTGCCTGGCTTAATCTTCTTATTGTAGGCACGAGCTATTCTTTTCTGATACAGTTGAGAATGATACAAAGCCTTCATCCTCTTTTCGTCCAACAGTGTCAACTGAGCCAATCGACTTTCGACCCACTGATACTCGGGGAGTTTAAATTCCAGAAGGACTCTCAATGACCTTATCTCGACCTCTATGGGCAAAACTGCCTCACACCCATAAACTAAGGAGTATGGAGTGACCCCTGTTGAGGTTTTAGCAATAGTTCGGTACCCCCATAACGCGAATTGTAAGTACTCAGCCCAATCTCGATAATTTTCCAGCATTTTAGCCAAAATCTTCTTCACATTCTTATTTGTTGCTTCTACCGCTCCATTTGCCTGTGGCCTAAATGGAGACGATCTGTGGTGCTCAATCTTATAGTCCTTCAGTAGTGTGGCCGTCTCTACTCGAAACTTAACACCATTGTCTATGACTATGTGGTGTGGCAGACCATACCTGTAGATTATGTTCTTTTCGATGAATCTCGACATCTGCCTTGCCCCCACGGTAGCATAAGATTCAGCCTCAACCCACTTGGAGAAGTAGTCGATGGCTATGATAATGTACCGATGACCATTAGTTGCTTTTGGCCTTATCTCCCCTATGATGTCAATCCCCTATACAGCAAACAACCAAGGAGATGTCATTCCTTGAAGTTCCGTAGACGGTAGGTGGCTAACATCACCATATGTTTGGCAATTGTGACATTTCTTCACAAATCCAACACAATCCGCTTCCATAGTGAGCCAAAAATACCCCTGGCGGGCTATTTTCTTTGCCAAGATAGTCCCATTCATGTGTGGCCCGCACACCCCTTCATGAATTGCTTCCATAAGCTTCTGACCTTCATCCTTGTCGACGCATCTAAGGTGTACCCCGACTGGCATTCTTTTGTATAACATCCCCCTGTGGCTTATGAACTATCGAGAAAACATTTGTAGGGATATCCTTTCTTTCTTATCAGCGTTATCCGGGAACTGCCTAGTTTCCAGATACTTTTGTAAATCATAGAACCAAGGTTTCTCAATGACATCAATTGGCATTATTCTCACCTCTTTGTAACTGGGAGCTTGAGACTTTGTGAGAATCAAGGGTCTGGCCTCTGGTTGTTTCCCACTTTCCCATATGGAGGCTAGTGTGGCTAAGGCATCAGCTACCTGGTTTCCTTCCCTTGGCAAATAGACGAATTTACATTATGTGAAGGAGCACAGAATGGTGGTCAAGTGTTCCCAGTACAGCCGTAATCTGTCTTCTTTTATCTCCTATTCTTTGGTGGCTTGTTTTATAACCAGCATGGAATCCCCGTAGACAGTGACATTTTCCGCCCCTGCACTGCGTAATGCTCCTAAGCCAAAGATGCAGGCTTCATATTCTGCTTGGTTATTGGTTACTTTAAATTCGAGCCTTTTTGCCATCGGGATTATTTCTCATTCTGGCGTAACCAAAATCACTCCTATCCCAGCTCTCTTGTTGTTGACAGCTCCATCAAAGTACATTTCCCAATCTTGTATCTCTATCGCCCCTAAATGCTCATCAGGGAACTCTAGCTTCCACTCTTGGGTGTCCCCGATCGAGCTTTACGCCAAGAAGTCTGCTACTGCTCTCCCTTTTATTGTCTTTTTGGTCGTATACTCTATATCAAATTCTGTGAGCAAAACAAGCCACCTAGCCAATTTTTCCATAAGAGATGGGGTCTGTTGGAGGTACCGAAAGGGATCATGTTTGGAAACTGCTTGCACCTTATACGACTGAAAGTAGTGTCAGAGTTTCCTCATTGCCCAAATCACTGCTAGACAAGTTTTCTTTACTAAACTGTAAGTAGCTTCGTAGTATAAAAGTTTCTTACTCAGGTAATATACAACATGCTCTGTTTTCCCTTCACCTTCTTGTGCTAGCATCGTCCCTATTGCATCCTTTTCAATTGCCAAATATAGGATTAAGACTTTACCTAGTCTCAGTGGTTGTAAGGTAGGGGGATTCATCAGATAATCCTTGATGGTTTCAAAAGCCTGCTAACACTTCTCGTTCCATACAATAGGTTGGTCTTTCCTCAGAAGCTTAAAGATAGGGTCGCAAATGGCTATTAGTTTGGCTATGAATCTGCTAACATACTGTAAGCGCCTAAGAAACCCTCAGACTTTTTTTCATTCTTTGGTGCGGGCATATCCTTGATTGCTCTGATCTTATCTGGGTCCACTTCTATTCCTCTCTGGTTGACAATGTGCCCCAATAGTTTCCCAGACGTGACCCCGAAGACACTTTTTTGGGTTTAGTATGAGATTATACTTCTTTGCTCTAGCCAGAAACTTGCCCAATGCTTCAAAATGCCCTTCCCTGGTTGCAAACTTCACCATCATATCATCCACATACACCTCGACCTCTTTATGGATCATGTCGTGTAGCAAGGTAGTCGCCATCCTCTGATAAGTGGCTCCCGCATTCTTCAACGCGAAGGGCATCACTTGATAACAGTACATGCCCCATTCGATGATGAATGATGTCTTCAATCTATCCATTACTGCCATCATGATCTGATTGGATCCTGAAAATTCATCCATACAAGAGTACATTGCATTGGAAGTCGCATTATCAATCAATGTGTCAATATGCGGTAGGGGATAGTCATCCTTAGGGCAGGCTTTATTCAAATCTTGGTAGTCCCCACACACTCTGACCCTTTCATCCTTCTTAGGAACTGGGACTATATTTGCTAACCACTGAGTGTCCTCTACCACTTCTAAAAACTTTGCCTTCAACTGCTTTTCAACTTCTTCCTTAACCAAGAGAGCCCATTCTGGCCTTAGCCTCCTTTGCTTCTGCTTTATTGGCGCTATGTGGGGGTATGTGGAGATTCTGTGTTCTGAGATCTCCCTATTGGCTTCGGGCATGTCTTCATAACCCCAAGCAAATACTTTATCTCTTTTTTAAGATTTCTTCCATTTTTTTCTCTCACCATGAGTTAAACTAGAAGCAAGCAGCATATTTTTAGGATTATCGTTTATGCCTAAATTAAATGATTCGGTTTGCATGGAATTAATGTCAAACATATGCATGAAATGATCATTACAAACAGAATAACCATTAGGAAACACATCGCACAAATAAGCAAATTCAGATTTCATTGCATTCACTTTTGAAAAGAAAAGATCGTCAGTTTCAAACAGAGAAGCTAGGGAGACATCAAAGTCATCATAAAAGGTATCTATGATGGAATTGAGGATGTAGGTTTCAAAGTCTAGGTCTTCATTTTGATCATCAATGCCCTTCTGCCCTGAAGTAGCTTCATCCTCTTTAGACTCCTCATCAGCCAGTACCAACTCCTCAGTAGGGGCCTTTTCAATAACGACTTCCCCGGTTTTGTTCACAAATTCAGCAAAAATCTCAAATCCCAGGATAACTTCCCCAGCCATTAGGAGAGGCTCTGGGGTCCTACTGTATGGTTGCCCAGTGCCTTCCTTTACAAAGGTTCCCCACTGAGTTTTCTTTCTAGTCACAGTCTCCTTTCCCTTTTTCTTCAGATTGGTATGACAAACCCCTTTCCTTCCCGGCTTCGTCAACCTCTTTGAATCCTAGCCCATGCATTAGAACAGGTACCTTGCTTCCCATAAACTCTGAAGGTCTGCTCTGATTTTTCCCTAACCCCATGTCGGGCAGAAATTTCATATTGCGCATTATTCTTAGAACCCTTTCATCCATCTCATCTTTGTAGATCACGCAGAGTTCAAAACTATGGCTAAGGGAAATCTCTTTAGGGATTAACTTCAGTGCGGCTATGGCGACTTCAGTTTCGGCTGAGATGGTAACAACCCTTCCCTCATGTGGAAACTTAACCTTTTGATGGACAGTGGATGGGACACCACCCAAGGGGTGAAACCATGGCCTTCCCAATAAAATGGCAAAGGTTACCGGGATATCAAGCACATGCAGGTCAATCCAAACTTCTATAGGCCCTGTTCTGACTAACACCTTGAAAGTTCCTTCCACGGATCTCTTGGTGTCATCGTAAGCCTTGATAACCACCTCAAAAGGCTTTAGGTCGGCTACCGTCAACCCTAGTTTTGGCAGAATCTTCAATGGACACACATTGATGCTAGAACCGTTGTCAACCATCACACAACAGGTCATCTTTCCTTTTACTTCGACTTTGATAAATAGAGCTTTATGGTGATCCCTCCCTTCTAGAGGCAGATCGTTATTAGAAAATGTTATCGTTCTTTGAGGAGTTTCTATTAAGGACTGAACCATCTGTTATGGGGTGGAATCAGTAGAAATTTTCCTTTGGTCTAGTGCCAGGATTAGGGCTTCCCTGTGATCCCTAGAATGCATGAGTAACTCCCAAACACTAGCAATGGTCTCTCTGCTTTGGTCTACCCCCTTTCCCTTCTCTGCACCTCCTGCCTTTTCGAGCCCCGTCTTAGTAACCTCGGTTCCTTTTTCCTTTTCTTCAACCTTTCCCATAGACTGATTTGGTTCACACCCCTCGCTGTCCCACAGGTCAACTTATTCTTTGCTTTCATCATAAAAAATCCATACGTCTAAGACTTGTACCTGTAACTCCGTGGGTCATTTGCTTGTTCTCACGTTTTCAGGCTCAGTCTGTTAGGAATTGTGAGAGACATCAATGAAGGAGTTTAGGACTTGTTCTTCTGTTAGGCCAAAGTTGACCATTAGAATGGATGGGTTAGGAGGTGGTACACTTCGGTAATTGAGTAATGGGTTGGTTTGAGTGTTTGGTTTTCTGTTTTCCGAGTCGGTGATTTTACCTGAGTCTATCAAATCTTAGATTTCATGCTTTAACCGGGTGCAGCTGTCTATGTCATGCCCGATGGTCTGATGAAATTTACAGAAAAGCTTTGGGTTAGCTCCAGGCAAGGGTTGTTGAAAAGGCAAGGGTCGTAGCAAGTTCTTCTCAATGAGCTTATCGAGGATCTTGGACATAGGACGTCCTAGATTAGAAAATCTCTAGGGTTGTCTGACTGCACTGACTTGTACATTACTGCTTGATGGTCGGATAGCATGAATCTGAACGTTACTGCTTGAGCTGGCCCCTTCTTTGCCCCCAAAACCTCTTCCAAAGAACTTTTTTTCTTGAACCAAATTTGATTCTTTCTGGACCCTAAACCTGTATAATTCTTCAAAATTCCTAATCCATAAATCCCTTAATTTCCTAGACAATGTGGGAACATACCCTTCTATTGCCAGGACCAACTGGTTAGACTCAATAGGCCTGTGCTTCATTAAGGACAACTTTCCTCTCCAACGAGTCAGGTAATCGACAAAAGGCTCGCTAAAGTTCTGTTTGGTATTCTACAGGTCTCTCAAAGACACCTCCAGTTGAATGTTGAGACCATATTGCTTGACAAAGGTAGCGCATAATTCTTTCCAATCCGACTGAACATGCTGTTCCAAGGTGTAATACCAACGAATTGGCACTCCTTCCAATGAAATAGGGAACTGCTTAACAATTTGGCTCTCAATTAGCTCAGTAGCCTTCATGTATGTTACATATTGTTTCAAATGCAAATGGGGATCCTCAGCACCAGTATACTTCTTCATGTCTGGGAATTTAAACTTATGAGGCAGCGGTTCATCACCCTTTTCCAAATTCAAATCGTAATCTAGGGGCGACCATACCCTTCTCCTTCATCATTACTTGCATCTGGTTCATCACTCTGGTCATATTCTTAGCCCACTCAGTTTGACCCACATCCTCAACTTGGATGATATTTCTTTGATTCACCGGATTGGCCAATATCGTTATATCATCTTCTTGCCTTCCCCTAATCGGTATTTCCTTATCAAGGTCGACCGGATCGATTCGCGATGCATTAGGTGGCTGTGTTGGCTGACTTTCTCTGATAAGCTTAGTAATCTCACCCATCATTTCTCTCATCATAGCCTAGGTTTCTGTTATTACTTCTTCTTTCCACTGTGCTTCAAATGCCTCTGGATCGAATCCTCCTGCCATTCCTAATTTTGAATTTCTGACCAAACGACCTGAACTAGCTCGGATCCACCCGGCTGAGCTTGAAGGATCTATAGTGTTGCAAAACAGTCGATTAGAATGATGCATGACGTGTATGCATGATATGCAAAACAGTCGATTAGAATGATGCATGACGTGTATGCATGATATGCAAGTCCAGTATATTTAGAAACAAAAAGGTCACACACGAAAAGATATACAAGATCAAAACATGGAACTTAAACGTGCAAACTTTCGCCCTTTTTTTTCCCACACACGTATTTGATGGCGAGTATCTTGTCCTAGGATTTTTGACCATGGTTTTAATTATCTGCGAGGGATAATAAAACTAACGTATGCAAGAAAACTCTTAAAATGATTCAGACAAGTAATGGGTCCTTTAAATAAATCCCGAGTCCACTTTCTATGAGCTGAGATCCTTAGCACCATAAACTTACTTATCAAGGCCCATTTGAAATGGGTTATGAGTAGGCATGAGTGGCCTTTGTTGACTAGCTTATTTATAATGGGTTTTGGTTGGACACGAGGGCCCATTTTATTTTGGATTGCTTATTGATGGGCTCGAGATTTATTTTAAGGGTCCATTATATGGCATAATACACATGCATGTGGGAAAATTCCTAAGGATAGTTGCTAAGTCATTACATGGGCTTGAGTTTTGGGTAAAAAGGCTTCGGCTCCCACAACGATATACATCCATATACGTCTCCCCACTCAAGGGTCAAACAATGTGGATTAGTACGTGTCGTGAGTGACAATAATCAAATATTCCACCACCAGGTTTGAGTAAAATATAGGTAGTGAAGTACTGACTATTGTCGGGTTTATTCGGGACTGAAGTGCTCATTGTGTGAAAAATGTGTAGTGAATGCATAAATGTAGGAAGAAATAAGAAAATAATTAAAGATGATAAAATGCAAAACATTGGAATCAGTTTCTCTATCCCTAGTGGAGTCGCCACTGTAGGCGGCGGGGTTTAGCGTGTGCCCAAGTATTTGGCGACCACGACACTGTGTGGGCTCAAGGCCCACTAGGAAATACAATATAGGTCTTGAGCCTATTCGGAGATGGAGTCGCCACCCGGAGAAAAGCTGAGACACACTGTACAGCAACTGGATCCCATGGAGGTTCCCAGAAGCCATCATCAGAGATCGGGTTCGGAAACTGGGTATGAGCGTTTGAATGCTCACCCAACCTTGCGGTTGGCCTCCATTTGTGTTTTGCATTTTTATTACCATTTAATTATTTAATTATTTCCTCATTTACCACTCGTAATGAAATTGCCTTCGGATAATTGTCGAATTTTATAATTAAGTCCGAGTTTGCACATTAGTCCAATTTCATACCTTTAAGTCCCAACATTTAAAAAAAATGCAGTAAATAAAATAAATAATAATTTACAACCATACATTCAAAATTAAATAAGGGGAAGAGATTAAGGATTACAACGCTTTTTAACTAAATAAACGAAATAATATATAGAAAATAAACCAAACATATACCGAAAATAAACTATTAAAATAACATAAAGACGACAATATACAAAGGATAAATAGCAAAAGTGATTGCTTGATGACAGAAATTATTAAGTAATTCCTGCGAATAACACGCGGTTAGCCCTTCTTTTTACAATAAAGATGACATCACATGTAACGATATTCACAAAGAGGTTTTCACATTATAAACTAGAGAAAGCATTAAGTAATCAAGATAATCACCATCATGCAATCATACAAACATATTTAAGGTCAAAAGGGGACATATTAAACCAGGCGTCACAGCAAATAAACAATAAAATGAAGCAGGAAACGGGTTAACCCTGCCAATGAGGCGGTCGCCTCATTGAGATGAGGCGATCGCCTCATTGAAGTGGCGACGCCTCATCAACAGGGCTCTTACAGACTCGAAGTAAAATAGGTAACACACACACAAAAGATAGGCTCCCTGAGGGCCTGTCAATGGGGCGATCGCCTCATTAATGAGGCGATTGTCTCATTGAGATGAGGCGATGCCTTTGTAAAGAGGTGTCGCCTGACCACCAGGCTGGCTCTGACTCCTAAGATGTACAAACTTCTACTCTAAGTAACCAAAACATGCATATACACACTCTACACTCATCATACTACGACTACATGCAAAAATATTTGAAGATCCATCAATGAGGTGAGATATCAAGCATGACACACTAGAGATAAACCTAAAATGTACTAATAACTCAATTACACATAAGCAAGAATACACAAAATGATGAACATATCAAGTTTAAGTGCAGATTTTATACCAAAATAAGAGGCCCTCAGAGCTGCTTTGATTGAGATCCTTGCTAGGATGTAGTATCTCTCCTTGACACAAGTTTCTTCCCTCTTCTCTTGTAGGAAAGTGGACCTCCTCTCCTTCCTCTAGATGTTTTCTTCCTTCTCCTTTTTTCTTTCTTTTTCTTTTTTCAGAGCTCCCTCTCCTTCCTCCTCCCTTTTTTCTCTCTCTTTTTCCTTTTATCCCTTAGCTTTCCCATCCCCCTAAGCCTCTTAGCCCATCATGAGCTCTCCTAGCCTTTTTCCCTTTCCCAAAAGTCTTTTCCTCACGCAAGAAGAAATTCTGGAGAGTGGGACCCGCGCCACTTGATTGTCATGATTGTAGTTGCATTAAAGACATCTGCAAGTGGGCTGTCATAGAGGCGGCACCTCATCGATGAGGCGATCACCCCATTGGTAGCTGCCAAAGAGGCGATCGCCTCATTGTACTGAGGCAATGCCTCTTGGGCCCGGGCCTACGTTGGGCTAAGTGGGCTCGGGCCAAAATTGGATAGTTGGGCTCGATTTTGGGTTTTTCAGGCTTTTGGGTTTTCAAGTCCACTTTCCACTTAGAGATTCGAGCTTCGTCGTCATGTCCAAGTTTCACATTCTAATCATTGGGCTTGACAATGGGCCAGTCAAATCGAGCACCCCTAATTCGTCCCCTAACACAGGCCGACGAATCGGGTGTCTACAGTAACCTTTGGTGCCTTTGCTCTTTATTCCTCCATTAGTCGAATGTTGAAGAGCCTACATTTCTCATTTCGCTTAACTTCGACGGGCACCTGTATCACCCCATCCTTTCATGCAAAGTATAAGGTATTGGCGTATGGGACCATGATGGCTTTCGTATCGTGTAGAAAGTCGATTCCTAAGTACATTTGCTTCTTATCAATGGAAGCAATGAGGATTTCAGTTTGGTCTTCTTATTTGCCGATATGGATCCTCACCTTATATGCTCTGCCCATGATGACAAACTTGGATCCTACACATTCGACATAGGCATGGGGTCTTGGTGTATGGCAGGTCGATCTCATTGGCCAATTCCTTTGCCATATAGATACCATCAGCACCCATGTCCATCATGGCCATCACCGTGGCTCCTTTGATTGTAGCCTTAATGGACATTCACCTTCCTTAATTCTTCACTCCCACATGGTGCGTGCTAAGGAAGAAGTTCATTGAAGTAAGTTCTCTGCCATTTTGAGTTGAATTGTCCACAAGTTGGAAGGAACCTAAGGCGGCTTGTGGTTCCTCATGGGACTGAGCCTTTTTAAATTCTGCCACAATGGTATTGATGGTCTGCTTATTTGGGCAATCTCACATCCAATGTGGCCTATTGCATATGAAGCACATCTTTGAAGACTTGGCAGTAGCACTCTTGGTCGATCGACCTTTGCCTTATTTGGAGTTACTACCATTGAATTTTGGGTGGTCGTACTCTTTGTGCTTAGAGCCATTGTCTCTGTCTCGAGGATGCCCTTCATCATTGTCCAAAGAGGCCTCATTATCTCCCTCACTCTTACTAGCATTAGGTTGTTTCCCCTTGCCTTGGGCAGTATAGTTGCAAATGGACTTCGCGATAGCAATTGCTTCATCGAGGGTTTTGACGTTCCTATGATTAAGCTCCATTTTTGCCAAATCCTTTAGCCCATCCTTGAAGTTAAAGAGGAGTTATTGATCAGACAATTCAGTGGCTTTAAGCTTCATGGTAGTGAACTCCTTGACGTAGTTTGAAATGCTACTGATTTGCCTCAAGCGTCGAAGCTTGCTTAGCACTTCATCATTAGCATTGTGGGGCATAAATTGTTTATGTAGTTCAGCCTTGAACTGCTCCCAAATGTTGATCATACAAAGGCCTTTCTCCCTTTCGGTGTGTTTCCGCCTCCACCATAGTTGAGCGACATCCCTAAGGAAGATGGCAGCATTACTGATCCTTAAAAAGTCATCCTTAATGTTCATCACCTCAAAATATTATTTTAGGCCAAATAAGAAATTTTCCACCGTAGTGGCATTATGTGCACCACTATACAAGGCTAGTTTTGGCACTTTCAAGCCATGTGGAGTTGAAGTGCTTGTTAAGGCTGCACTTGTCGAGGGTGGACTATATCGATGAATGGCATCCATTTCCCTATGAAGCTCATGCACTTCGCCTTGAAGAGTTTTACGTAGGTCAGCAAACTCTTGGGTTAGGGAGTGTAGTTCTCCTTTAAAGGCTTGGCCAAGTTCTTCAATCATGGTCTTGGCAGCTTTGGTGATCTTGGCATTGTCGTGGATCAAGTTGTCCACTTGGTCGTTGAGCTCACCAATGGACATAGTGACTTTGGCTACGCTATTCTCCAAGCTAGCCACACGAGTTTCAATTGGCTCTTTCGTTAGAGCCTTAGACTTGCCCCATTTGGGCTGTGAGCGTACCTCCTCATTCCCTCGAGTTTATTGCTCCTCTATGTTGGCAATAACGATGGCTTCCTTGCTTGCCATTTGCTCGAGTCTCCAACCAGTAGTACCTATGATTGAAATCATTGCTCTGATACCACCTATCATGTGCTTAGCCTTAGAGGTTTGCTAAGATGCGCAACACTTAATCTACAGTGGAGATGAAGTATAACTAAGTAAGCCTAAAAGTTGGAATGCAACAGAATATAAGTGAGCAAGTAGGCAACAAGATGTTTGGAACGTAAATTAGGCAGTAATTTAATGAGAGTAAATGTGAAGCTTTATTAGATTTCTCAATAAATTTCATCATCCTTTACAATTGGAAGGAGTGACCTTTATATAGGTTTTCCATTTCCTCAATGTGTGGCTACAATTAATTATTCTAGACATTTCTACAAATAATATATGTACAAAGCTTTTCCTAGAAGCTATTTGATATGTACATTAAGGTGGGAACATTCTAGATGCTTGTTGAATGGCCTAGTATAGATCGTAAGCATTGGAGGCTTGGGAAATTTTTGGAAGGTTGGCACCCTTGCTCCTTGATAGAAGTTTCCGAATGGCCTCCTTGGCATGGCTGGTAGCATTCAACCTTGCCATATTTTTACCACTCTCCAGAGCCTTCCCACGTGCTTTTGGGCTCATTCCTTGGCCTAGGCATTTTTCCCTTGAGTCCAACAACTCTAGCAGCCCTGAAATATGTTCTAAAGGCTTCTTGCATTTTCCTAAGCACTTGGCTTAGCCTTGGTGGCAAGCAGCCCTCTTTGGCTGAATTTTCTCGCCTTTATGCATGCACTATAGGCCTTAGGGTGGGTCAAACTTTGTGGGCCATAACAATATGCATGCCCTAGCTTCTTTGACATTTAAGTTTCTTTAGATGTTGATAGCATGAATCCTTTATTTTCAGGATTCAGATTTTGTAGCTGATAAAGATGATGGGGGTTCTCCTATTGATGATTTTAAGGAGGAAGATGCAGATGGTAGTGATAATGGAGATGACACAAAGGCAAGCCTTTCTATATCAATTTCAATTAATGTCTAATTAAAAAAGATTTTGCTTATATTCTGTTGTAACTTACTCTATTGAATGGTCAATTTCAGAAGCATGTGAGAAAGGAATCTATGAAGGAGCCTTCATATTCAAATGCAGCTCCTAAGAAGAGATCCAAAGATGGAAATAATGATCCTAAGAACAGAAAAGAAATAAGGATCCAAATGCACCATAGAAGGCGATGTCTAGTTTCATGTTCTTCTCGCAGATGGAAAGGGAGGTGGGCTTAATTTAGTGTTGTTCCTTTGAAACTAAATCAGTATATATTATATATAATTGTTTGGATATGATGTTAAACTTTTCATATTGATTGGTAACAAAATTTGAAGAAGAGTCATCCTAGCATTGCTTTTGGGGAGGTAGGAAAAGTACTTAAGGATAAGTGGAATAAGATATTAGGTTATATTTATTCTCGTCATTTTTGGTTTTCTTTTTTTCCTTATGTGATTTACTACACGTATTCTTCTACATGTTTTGCATGTATTAATGTGTTTCTTAATTTCTTGTTCTTATTTCTTTTTTTCATCTGAATGCTGCAGAGGAGAAAGAACCATACAAAGTAAAGGCTCAAGCAGATAAAAAGTGCTATAATGAGGAAGCTAGTGATTACAAGAACCCCTAACCAATGAACATTAACTCAGAAATTGGATATGATTATGAATAAGTGTATATAGCACCACTTTTTGTTTTTTACCTTGATCTTGAGACTTTGGGAGAATTAATTTCCTATCCTTTGTATGTTTAAAACTTAAAAGCAGGTTTAAGTTAAATGCCAGTTTATGGTAAAATTTATAGCCCTTAAAATTTTGTTAGGCTGTAGGGTATTAATACTTAGTCTAGTTGCTTTGAAAATATGACATTAATTCAAATTTTGTACAAAAGAGAGGAAACAGTTAACATAAACACCAAAATTTGATGATTTTTAACATAAAAGGTACAAATAATTGACAATGATATGTCATGGGGTCATTATCTTCACTCTAAAAGACTAGCCTATTAGAGTGTGTAGTGCCCACGTTTATAAGCCCAAGACTTCTCCCATAACTTTTCAATGTGGGATTTATGACATTTTACCCCACCTGATTGTGCAATATCCTTGTTGCACGTTGCACTGGCTCCATATATATCGGAGGAGAAGGATCCACCCGGGTACCTAAGGATTGACTTGTTGCTTTGATACTCTAGTGGTCTAGGCTTACTTTGCCTTAGTATCTCTTGTGAGGGCTCCACATTGGAGAAGAGTAGGGTCGACTCTGATACTACCTGTCACAAACTCAGCCTTTAAGGTTAGCTAAGTCGTGTGGCACTTATTTATACTTACGAGAGAAGTAAAATTAAGTAAACCCAGATGTGAGTTAGAGTGGATTTTGAGTGAGTAATGTAGGGCAGCAAGGGTTTAGGACAAGTGTAGAGTCAAATAATAGAGTTTGCAAATGTATCGAGCTTTATTAAGTTTGCCATCAATCTTTATAGGTATGTGGGGTAGCATTTAATGTCACAAATCCCACATTAAAAAGTTATGGGGGAGGTTTTAGGCATTGCACACCCTAATAGGCTAATCTTTGGAGAGAAGGTAATGACTCCGTGACAAATAGCTCATAACTTTTTTTTGTGAATATTACTAATGCTCTATTTCTCGTATATCATTCATACGATGTTGGTTTCTTTTCTTATAACATCTAAGATTATTCATTTCATAGCTTTCAAAGATAAATAAAGATAGAATAAGAGAAAAAGGAAGTTAATAAGATAAGATTTGAAAAACTATATTTTCTTAATTTCTAATTTTTATTTTTCATTTTGAGCTATGATTAGATGTGCAACTAAACCGAATTAAGTCGAACTTTTAAAATTTTAGGCTCAATTTGTTTAAAAATTAGTGAACTCAAGCCAAGCTCGAGCATTCAACTGTCTGGCTCAAACTCAATTAGGGTTCGTGTATGACGAGCTCGAGCTGAGCTCATGAGTGAGGCAAGCTCAACAACATATTTTTGTAATTAGACATTATATTGTTTTATAACCTCAACCTTCGTATTTTTGTAACATTGAAATTACTTATAATATTAAAATTTCATAGTTTTGATTTAAAATACAAATATTACTTCATATAATATTTATCTATTGCTTTAAATTTGCATTATTTAATATTAATACTTATATATTTTTAAAATACAAATATTACTTAATTTTTTATTTCTTGAAGAAATGTATTATTTTCTAAATATTTAATTAGTATTGTATAATATTTACTTATTATAATATTAATGTTAATTTATACACAAAAAATTATATAATACTATCATGAGTGCATAATATTGTCATATGTAATATTTTATCTTAATTATTACTTATTTAATTAGTATTGTCTTTGCTTAATATAAAATTAGTATTATATAATATTGACTTACTAAATTAGCATTAGCAAGATTGAGAAAAGAAGAAAAACTAGGAACAAGAGGGGGAAAAGCTTTAAAACCAGGAGGGGGATGTTCTTGAGAAGAGGAGGAGGAGTTTAAGCTTAAGAGTCCATTTCCTTGAGAAGGAGGTGAAAGAAGCTTGTTCTCAAGTGTAGCTCACATCCAAGTAGAGTTCAACATCCCAAAGCAATATATGAAGGCCAACTACTTTGTCAAAAGCTCATATTTAAGTAAATCCTATTTATCTTATTAGCATTTCGATGTTAGATGTGAATATGACTTAAAAAAGTTCACACTCAATTTCCGAACTCGTTCTCTGTTGATGGCTTTTAGGAACCTCTGTGGGATCTAGTTATTGTATAGTGTATCCCAACTTTTATCCGGGTGGCAATTCCATCTCTGAGTAGGCTTTATAACCTATTTTGTATTTTGTATTTCACAATGGGCCTCGAACCTATACAGTGCCCTGGTAGCCAACATTTGTGCGCATGCTAAACCTTGCCGCCTACAGTAGCGACTCCACTAGGGATAAGGAAATTGATTCTATTGTTTTGTGTTTTATCATTTTAATTTTTTTTTCTTATTTCTTGTGCATCTTTTGCATTTACTACACTTTTTGCACACAATGAGCACTTTAAGTTCCTAATTAACCTGACAATAGTCATTATTTTGCTACCTATGTTTCACTCAAACCTGGTGGTATAGTATTTGATTATTATCACTTATGACACATGCCAATTTGCGTTGATTGACCCTTGAGTGGGGAGACATATGGATGTATATGTCACGACCCAAACCGAAAGGTACGTAATCAACACTAGAGAATAGGAATACATAAAGTACCTAAAACTCATTGTAAACTTTAAAAATTTTTGCGAAATAAAAAATAATATACTGATAATAAACCAATAATAAATGCACAATATCAAATACATATAATAATATTTTTAAAATACAACAACATTTCAATTCATGATACAAATAACACAAGTTTCATACATAACTACTGTGGTGTCTAGAATTTAATTATACAATACATATCAGTCCAACATACATAATGCAATTAGTGAAGAATGAACACGGCGCAAATAGGAAGCACTATAAAGCTGATTGTGAGGTCTTGAAAAAAAATAAGTTGAGAGGAATCAAACCTCACTTGAGTAAATTAATTCTATAAAATGCGTGATGGTTTATAAAAACATTTATTAAAACCTCTTTTTAAAATAAATGTAAATAAGTAGTCATAATCATTAAAATCATTTACTTTTCATAATAATATTTAAATAAAATCTATTTATAATTCTTAAATCAATTTAATATAAAATCCCTGTAAGAAAATATATGGAATAAATATTTTTATGGAAAACCTAGTAGAACACCTAGACGAATATTCTAATAGCCTTTCGGTTCTCTTTAATCCAAGTAATTGTCATCCTAAGAGAAAGTTCAACCGAGTTATTGGCATAGTCATTTCACCTATTTCATATTGATGTTCTGAGAGCAAGCTCAACTGAGTTACATCTCTTTTTATCCGGCCTGAGAGCACTAGCTCCACTATGCTCTAACCATTTACACTTGCCTAACAGCACATGCTCCACCGAGCCTAATTCACAATTTTAACACATATTGTGATCTCACCCGTGTTCACGTAGATTTAGTAACACCCACTAGATAGCAATTCTACCATTATCTCCAAATTTAAATTAAAAATAATTAATTAAATAAATAAAATAAATAAATCATTAAATGATGAATAATTAAATGATTAAATATAAATAAATTAAACATAACAAAATAAATTTCCTTTAAGTATGCTTTCAATTTCTACTCTAAAATATAGAAAAAATGATCATGCGTATGACAATATAAATATATTCATAAATCAATCATATTATCATTTTTTTATTATATTTAATTATTTGAAAATATAGTAAAAACATGCATAACATATATTTCATAAAATTAACTCACAGGTTGAGCGTGTCGAGCGACGCGTTCTCTGCTGCCTAGGAGCTACAGCTCATATCTCGGAGTTCTCTAAAATAAATAATATTTATTTAAAATATTCTCATAAAATAAAATAAAATAAATTCATGAAATTTCTTAAACATTATGAAAACTATGGAATTGACGAAATTGACTCGACCAAAAACAAAAAGTTAACTAAAAACTAGAAATTTGACACAGATCAATGTCACGCTTTATGAGAAATCTACTAAAATTTTGACAGAGTTTTCTTTGTAAAGCAGACATCTCTCTACTAAAAGTAAAGTCATTCCTACACGAAAACACACTTTGAATATTCACATAATCACCAGTCTCAGGTTGGGTCCCTGAACTGCATTAAATGCCCAACCGAGAACCACAATTTACATAAATAATAAAATAATATAATTTTCTTTAAAATTGCCAAAAATCATAAAATCTCATTTAAATACCACAAATTAATTTATTTTCATAACAAAACATAAACATATTTATTTCTAAATAAATAATAAAATTGTAGCTTCTATTTAAAATTTTGTCAATAAACATACTTAATTCAAATTTTACAATTAAATAACATTAATTTCAAATAACCATTTAAATTACTTAAATATATCACAAAGTCAACAAATAACTTATTTAAGCTCAAAAACAATAAATGAGTTTATTATTCTATTATTTTCCAAAAATTAATATTAATTACCTAAAAATAGGAAATAAATGATAAAAATTATTTTAATACTATTATTACTCAAAATCTGCCTAAAACATCATAATTATCAATAATTTACTTAAATTAATAAAAATTACTAATTTATAATAATTTTCCCAAAAATTTAATTTTGGCATAGACATTCCAAAATTTATAATAAAAATTTGGTGCATAATTTTAATGAATTTCCTTAACAAAGATTAATCTACATAATTAATAAAATTTAATAAAAATATAAAAAAATTTTGAACCCGGGATTGCATGAACAGTCATCGAGACCCAAAAAATTCAAATTTTTTCAAAAATTCCAAAAAAATAAATAAATATCATAAATGGATAACTCATAATCTCAATTTAACTAATCTAAACTCAATTTAACATGAATCAACCATAAACAAGCTCAATTTCACAAATTAACATAAAAGCCTATAATAGAATTTCTCAAAATTGAGGTTGAATTCAGTGATGATTGGATGAATTACCTTAAGGGAATCAAAGGCCAAGAGGAGAGGAAGAGATTAAGTTATCAAGCTTGGCTTAAGACGACTGAAATCCTCGACGGCAATCAAAGGAAGAATTCAATCAATAGAACAAATCAAGAAAGGAAGAGAGAGAATATGGGAAGAGGAGGAGTTGATGGCTGCATGTGGTTGCAGGTGGTGGCGATGACTTGGGTGGTGGCTGTTGGTGGTTGGGGTGTTAACAAGGGTGGCCATGGTGGAAGCATAAAAGAAAGAAAAGAAAAAGAATAAGGAAGAAGAAGGAATAACTCGAAAATAACATTATGTCCCTCTTTTTTTAAAAAAAAAAGGACAAAAAGTATAATAACAAAAAAATTAAAAAGAAAAATCTACTCCCAATAATTGCACCCTCTACTTTAAATATATATATATATATATATATATATATATATATAAACATCATTAACACTAATTAAATAAAATAATTAAACCTTATAATTCATATTTACTATTAAAAATGAAATTTACATTTAAATTAATTTGGGTGTTTATAGTATATTGTTATGGGAACCGAAGCCTAAATACCCGAGACTCAAGCCCATGTAATGGCCTAGCAATTTTCTTTAGGAATTCTTCTAAATGTATATGTATTTTTCCATACAATGGATCCTTGAAATAAATCCTAAGCCTATTAACAAATGACTCAAGGCAAATATGGGCCCTTATGCCCAATCCAAGCCCATTATAAACAAACTATGTTAAGATGGGTCTTTCATGCCTATTCATAACTCATTTCAAATGGGCCTTCACAAGGTGAGCTTATGATGCTAAGGGCCTTGGCCCATTAAAGATGGAATGGGGTTTTATTTGAAGGACCCATTACTTGTTTGAATCATTTTAAGGGTTATCTTGCATACGTTGGTTTTATTATCCCCCATTGATAATTAAAACCTAGACAAAAAATCCTAGGATAAGAAACTCACTAATGAACAAGCGTGCAGGAGAAATTAGGGTGGAGGTTATCATTTTTAAGCTTTTATATTTTTTTTTTCAATAATGTGTGTATATTAAGTGTGTTGTGTTTTCCTTGAGCACTATCTTTTCTTCCTTACTTTAAAATAATAAAGCGCACCTGTATATCATACATACACATCATGCATATTTCTGACCTATAGTCTTGTAGTTATAAATCCTTCAAGCTCGTCTGCTTAGATTTGCTCTACCTCTAGTCAACTAATCAGATATCTAGAAATAGAAATGGTAGGGAACTTTAATCTTGAGGCATTCAGGCATAGTTGAAGGAGGAGGTGTTCATTGAAACTAGGTCTATGATAAGAGAAATGATAGGGGAGATAACTAAGCTCATTATAGAAAATTAGTTGACACTTCCACCCAATGCACAACTAACCAATCCCATTAATCTTGATGAGGAAATCCCGATAAGAGAAAGGGAAGAAGATGATGTGACGGTATTAGCAAACCCATTGAACTAAAGGGGAGTGAATCTGGTTAAGGATGTGGAATAAACTAAATGGCCTAAGAACATGACCAAGGTATTGAGTCAACTACAGATGATGATGAAGGAGAAAGGCTTGGATGCCCCATTGGACTACACCTGTTCAAGTTGGAAAGGGACGATGATCCACTGCCACAAAAGTTCAAATTCCTCGATATGAGGAAGTTTTCAAGGACTGAGGACCCCCCATATGCATTTGAAACAATATGTGACCTATATGAAAGCCACCAAGCTGACTATATCTCAAATAATTAAATAGTTCCCCATGTCGCTAGAACGTATGTCGATCTGATGGTATTATACTTTAGAACATCATGTCCAATCTAATTGGAAGGAACTTTGTGTTGCATTTGTAAAATAGTATAGCCTTAATGTGCAACTAAAGGTGTCTTGGAAAGATCTTTAAAATACTAGGCAAAGGTTCAATAAGTCATTCATCGAGCATCTAATCCTGTGGAGAGGGAAGTTAGCTCAAATGAAGTAGAGACTTACTAAATTGAACCAATTGGTAATAGTAATAGAAGGATGTATTCCAGCACTGTCTAAAAATTTAAAAGACTTTAGGATCCAAAATCTTGAAGAACTATATAGGTTTGGGGTCCATAAAGAATTAGATTTCACCCAGGAAAAGAGATTCTTTGGCGAAAGGTCTGGGGCAGAAATGAAGTTAGTTCAAGCAGTAATGTACGTATAAACACTATCAGAAAACCAAGTAGCAATATGCAAGTTAGTGTTTTTCGATGACCTTGGCGATTCTCTAACCTTGGGAGGCCTATGTCAAAGGTCTTTGAGAATTTAATTAAAAAGAACCTTTTACGACTCTGACCCCAGAGATTACTCATACCAAATGCCGACCTTAAGCTTTATTGTAAATTCCACTAAAACATTGATTATCACACTGATGAGTTCACACGATTGAGAAATGATCCAAGGCTTGATTGATGTAGGAAAAATTACTGACCCTGATAGTCGAAAACCAAACACTCAAAATAACCCTTTGCCTAGTTACCGCAATGTACCACCACCCAATCCAACTATCCTCATAATCAACACAAGATTAATGGAAGAGCAAGTCCTAAACTCTTTCGTTGATGCCACCCCCAGCTTACAAAAATCTAAACCTGATGACCTAAACCAAAATGAACAACCCAGAAAAATTGCTATGAACATAATGGACATCGGGAGTTCTAATGATGAAGATAAGAGTCTAATTGATTTATAGAATAATGAGGAGAATGAGGGGAACCAATTAGTTAAAGAAAAAGGGAAAGAGGTTGAGACTGTGGAACCTAGATCAGTAAAGGAAGGGGATCTAAAAAAGGAAGAGGGAGTGGAAGAAGTAAAGAAAGCAAGGGTTATTGTTGGTGTCTAGGAATTATTAATGCATTCAAGAGATCATCAAGAAGCACTGGTCTTAGCTTTGGATCAGAAGAGGATTTCCACTAGCTGTACTCTTGAATAAATAGTGAGCTCGCTAATGAAAACCCCTCAAGGAGCCATTGTATTCTCTGAGGATGATCTACCCTTAGAGGGAAGGGATCATCATAAGGCTTTATTCATCAAGGCTGAGGTAAAAGGCAAAATGACTTATTATGTGATGATAGACAATGGCTCCGCTATTAATGTATGCCCATTAAAGATTTTGCTAAAGTTAGGATTGAGTGTAACAGAATTGAAGCCCTATGAGGTAATCATCAAGGCCTATGATGACATGAAGAGGCCAGTGGAAGTTACATTTAGGGCGTTGGTCAAAACTAGACCTATTGAGATTTGGGTCAATCTGCATGTGATCAATATCCTTATAACTTTTACAATCTAGTTAGGAAGGCCATGATTCCATCCTTTAGGTGGTGTACCATCTATAGTCCATAAAAAAATCAAGTTCCCACACGAGAGGAAGGTTGTTACCATTTTGGCAGAAACTGAAGCTATTGTCACTGCATTAAACTTACCCCTAAAGAAATCCCTATCAACCCCAGGTTAAAGGTCTATGTGATCTATAAAGGTGAGATAGATAAGAAGGTCCTAAGCATAATGTAAAACATGAAATTCATGCCTGGTATGGGATTAAGGAAGGACTAGAGTGGACCATCAAGCTTTATAGAGTGTAAAATGCCTATTTTGAAGTACAAAGTGGGGTATGAAGGAGACGATGATTCTAAGGGAGGATTGGACATTTGGGAACAACTTGACAACTCAAAAAAGGAAGTTGCAGCGAAGAAGAAAGATATGTGTAAAACTTTTATGAAGGAGAGCATTAGTTATCTATACGCTAAAGCCCTTGAACCTTTGCTAATGGCTGGAGAAGTAATTTTGGGTTTTAAAATCTTCTCCAAATTTGTAAGCTGGGTAGAGAAAACTATTGATGATGAAACTCTTGTGGATGAGCTTGTGCTACCCGAGGAAGAGGGATTGACAAAAAGACATAAAGTATTTGCTTGGGGTTACGAGGATATACCTTGTATTAATAGGAAAATTGCATAACACAGAATCCCCATGTATCATCACATATCACCAATTAAGTAGAAATATAGAAGACTCATGCTAGAATGGACTCTTTTGATTAAGGAAGAAGTCGAGAAACATTTGAAGGAAAATTTTATGGAAGTGGTATAGGACACCTAGTGGTTCGTAAACATTGTACCTGTACCAAAAAAGGACGGAAGGCTTAGAATGTGTGTGGATTATAGAGACTTGAATAAAGCTTACCCGAAGGATGACTTTCCACCGCCACATATTGACACCCTGGTTGATAGTGCAACTTCCAGCATAATGTATTCCTTTATGGATGGATTCTCAGGATATAATTAAATCATGATGGTGATAATTGATAAGCTGAAGCCATCCTTTATAAAAAAAAATGGGGTATTTACTGTTACATAGTCATGCCCTTTGGGCTTAAGAATGTGAGAGCTACTTACCAGAGGATGGCCACCACTTTGTTGCATGACATGATTCACAAGGAGATAGAGGTGTATGTCGATGACATGATGGTAAAGTCTACGACCAGAGAGGGTCATTTTGAGGCGCTGGACAAGTTCTTGGTAAGAGCAAATAAGTACAATCTAAGGTTGAACCCAAAGAAGTGTGTTTTCAGAGTGACATCTAGTAAATTGCTAGGACACATTGTTAGCCAAAAAGGGATAGAAATGGACCCAGATAAAGTCAAAGAAATTAGGGAGATGCCCACACCAAAGAATGAGAAAGAAGTTAGAGGGCTTATCGGATGTTTACAATACAATAGTAGATTTATAGCTAAGTTGACTATAATCTGTGAACCAATTTTCAAGCTATTGAGAAAGGATCAACCGGTGATCTGGGATGATAAATGTCAATGAGCTTTTGAAGTTATCAAGAATTATTTGATGAATCCTCTAGTTCTATAATTGTCAAAGCCAGGAAAGCCCTTGATCCTTTATCTGGCCATCCATAAAGATGCAATAAGTGTGATGTTAGCTTAGGAAAGCAAAGGGAAGATAGAGCATGTTGTGTACTACTTGAGTAAGAAGCTTCTATAGTACAAAACAAGTTACAGTCTTGTAGAGAAGACATGTTTGGCCGTGATTTGGGCGATGAAAAAGCTTTAGCACTACTTCCAGTCTTACAGAGTACAAGCAGTCTACAAAAATGATCCCCTCATATACCTTTAGTAAACCCCGTCACTTATAGGAAATTTAGCTAGATGGCTAGTTTTGCTCACAGAATTTGATATAGACTATGTACCAAAGAAAGTGGTAAAAGGAAGAGCAGTAGTGGACTTTCTGGCTCAGAACCCAGTAGATGGTGAATAAGAGTGGGAGTTGGAGTTTTTGGATGAACATTTAGAGGTAATAGAGGTGCAAGGTTGGAGAATGTACTTCGATGGAGCCATTAGTAGCAAAAGGGCTAGCATTGGTGTAATCTTGATCATGCTGGAAGGAGAAATGATCCCAATGGAAAAAAGGCTCGAATTTAAAGTGATAAATAACCAAGCTGAGTATGAAGCATGCAATTTCAAATTAGAGGCCTTGTGCATTGTGGGAACAGAGGATGTCATTGTTTATAAAGATTTTATGTTAGTGGTGAGATAGGCTTTTAAAGAATGGGAAGTGAATAAAGATAGACCATGACTGCACTGGGATTATCTGACTATTGTCTCACTATCCTTTTACTCAATGCAAATTCATCCACCTACCGAGAGAAAAGAATCAAATGGTAGATGATCTAGCTACATTAGCTTCTATGTGGGAGAATGAGAAGCAAACAACAGTTAAGCCTTTAATTCTAGTTAAATTTTAAACTCTTTATTATGAAGAGATAGGGGTAATGCTAGTTGATATTGTTGTTGAGAAGCCCTAGTTTTATTATTTGCAAAAGTATTTAGAAACGGGACAGTTCCCAGGGGATGCTAAAAAGAAAGAGAGGATGTCTTTGCAAATGTTATCTCAGTAATTTATTAGTTATAATGGCATGCTATATAAAAGGATGCCAGCTAAGGTTCATTTGAGATGTGTTGATAGAGACAAAGCATTGAGGTTGATGGAACCAGTGCATGAATGAGTCTATAGGTCACACATAAATAGGATAGTCTTAGTAAAGAAAATAGCTCGTCAAGGTTACTTTTAGCTGACTATAGAGACAGATTATATCAAGTTTATGAAAAAGTTCCATAATTGTCAGACTTACGGAGACATTAGTCATCTTCCTTCTATGGAACTTCAAGGAATGACTTCTGTATAGCCCTTCACCAGTTGGGGAATCAATATTATAAGAGAGATAAGGTCGAGTGCATTAAATGGTCATTAATACATTATGGTGGCAATCGATTATTTCTCCAAATGGGTTAAAGTTGAGTCTTATACCACTGTTAGCTTGAAACAAATGGCAAGGTTCATTGAGAAGAATATAATTTATGAATATAGGTTGTCCCATCACATTGTCACTGATAATAGTGTTCAATTTCGGGCAAAGACAGCTATCTCATTAAAGGAATACAAGATCAAACATCACTGGTCATCTCTATATAGGCCACAAGAGAATGGGGCAGTGGGGCAGTGGGGCAGTGGAGGCCACAAATAAAAATGTGAAGAGAATCCTGGCCAAGATGATGGAGATTAATCGAGACTGGGCTAATTATCTGCAATTCACATTATGGGGGTACAAGAGTACTTCAAAGATGTCAACCGATGTCACTCCTTACTCCTTAATATATAGGTGTGAGGCAGTGTTACTGGCAGAAGTGGAGATTCAATCATTGAGGGTCCTTTTGGAATCTAAAATCTCAAAATATCAATGGGTGGAGAGCTGATTGGCACAACGACTGCTAAATGAGAAAAGACTAAAACCGATGTATCACTCCCAATTGTATTGGAAAAGGATGGCTTGGGCTTATAACAAAAAGATTAAGCTCAGAAAGATTATAAAAAAAAGGAGATTTGGTGCTAAAGTAAGTCCGTCGTCAAATCCTAAGGCTCAACCCTGGACAGGCAGTGGAAATTGCCAAGCTGGAGTACAGTAGGGGCATAAGGAATTTTTGGTGGCTCACAAAGCCGATCATGACCAATCCACGAGGCAAGCTTAAGCCAAATTGGGAGGGGTCGTACCTAGTGAAGAAACTATTCTCCAAGGGTGCCACTATCCTATCAGACTTAGAAGGAAATGAATTCAGAGAGCCCATCAACTTAAACAAGCTTAAGAAATACTTTTTATAAAAGTCTTACTAGGGAGAAAACCTCACAAAGAGGCTGTTTAGGCTAAAATTAGAGTTGAAAAAAATTTAAATTAAAAAAATTAAAAGTCCCATTGGGTTGAAAACATTGCAAAGAGGCGGTCCAGGAAAAAGTTAGGGACGTGTAAAAAGAGAAAGAGGGCATGAAAATAGTTGGTTAGAAAACTTGCAAGGGCAAGCTAACCAACAACATGAGCTATGTCAAAAGAAAAATGTATATGCATCTTGTGCTTGAGTTAAATGAAATAAGATTGCTTAAATTACTATTAAACATTGCATTAAGTATCTATTACAAATTGTCTAACTGCCATAAAGGGAAACTCTATCTAACAAAAAGAAAAATAATGACCTAATTCAAAAGCTAATTTTGTTTCCTTTTCTTTTATTGAGCACCCCTGTTATTGAATGCTTGTAACTCTATCACTCTTTTATTTCTATTAAACTCATCCTTTTATATTTTTTACAATTTTATCCATGCCTTGTACTGATCATTAGTAAACAAATCTCTATTATAGTTGATGTTTCTTTGAATGCTCCTCCGCGGCCAAGTATTTGCTAACTTATCCAGAAAGTTTTGATAAAGAGGCTATAGTTCAAATGCATGGACTAGTCCTAAAATCAGTTGTTTCTTACCATACTGATGGCAGAGACAAGCAGGGCCATAAAATATGGCAAAATGAAGGCCAGTTATTTGAACACAGTAAGTATATGATCTAATAGTCATGAATTGTAATCTCCACCATGGACACATCTAGTGAATTAGAGTATCGGGGAATGTTGATAGCCAGCTCTAAACATATTTAGGGATAGGGTATAGCTTCTTGGTTCGACAATGTTTGGCCTTGTATTGTACAATGTTTCAAGGAGGCTTAAGCAGCCCTAGCTTCTCATGAAACCACATCTGTGAAAGCAATGAATAAATGAAAAAAAATACCAAGAAAACAGAGGGTGACAATGAGAAAGAGAGAATTACCTCCAATAAGAATAAGCAACCTAAAAATAGCATGTTTGATGAAAGGTTATCCAGGCTAATGATAGTTTCTGCTAAAATAAGGGGGAAAGGGTTAAGTCCATTTTCCACTTACTCCAAGATATATAGGATTTTGGCATCACAATTGCCAGAAGCATAAACGAGCAAGAATTTAGCATACAAGCAGAGAGCCATCATTCGAGGCCAATAGACCTCACCTCTGTCTACACCCATAGTGATGTTAAGAAATAACTCCAATTCAACCTCTGAACCGAGGAGACACTAAGATGAAAGTCGAGGTGGAAGGCTAAACATCCGAGCGATCTGGTATTGAATGGAATGTGGATTCGAGACTTCAAGGATAGGAATTTCAAGTTGACAAGAGTAGTCCAAGCTACAACTAAGGATAACTTTAAATTCTTCAGGTAGAGGGAAGATTTCTATTGTGTTGAACCAAAAGATATGTTTATAAGGATCCCAGAACTGAGATACAACATGAAGAAATGAGAAGTTAATTTTCCTTACATAAAGATATTTGAAAGAGGACAAATGAAAGGGCTTTAATCTTGCGCAAGAGTTTCCATCCAAGCTCTTCAATACAGTTTGTAAGTGTTTGAGGTGTCTTTCATTAATAGTTTAAGTTTTGGGCGATATTCAAATATTTAGAATACATTTTGCAACATTTTAGGAGGAGAAGGGGTTCTTAAATTGAATTTGAAAAGTTAAGTCAGTCACAAACTATCATAAAGGTGACACCTCATTGCTAAAAGACGATTGCCTCTTCAATAGGTGGCACAGTCGTGATTGCCACTTTAACAGAGGAACATACACAAGTGTGATGTGGAATTACTTGATTTTGGTTGTGAATGAGAAGCTATGATGTTCAAGTGTACTTATATTAATGCAAATGAATGAATTAAATAGCAGAAGAAATGTAATCATCCAAACATTCAGCCAAAATAGAGAAGTGCAATACAAAGTTCTAAAAATTTCTAAAATGATAAATTGTCAACTATGCCTAGGGCCTATCTCAGCTATCCCTAGTCTAAACATCATATTCGGTGTCCTTGGGATCACCTCCAAAGCCTCCACCTCCTCCGGTCTCCTCATTACTGCTCTCCTCATTAATCTAAAGCACCTCAATCTACCGCTCTAGAGTAGCGATCCTACCCTGACTAGCTTCATCACGATCTTATTTAAAACAAACTTTAGGTCAGTAAATCATATAACAATGAATACATATAGACATAGGAGAGATCTTTACCCTCCATTGTTGGGTGATAGCCATTATATGATCCCTCTGAGCCTCAATTATATGATACATGTACAACCCTTGGCTAAGGGAAATTTGAGTCATAGTAGGATGTTAGAGACTAACAAATGCATTGAGAATGATTTAAGATGCAAGTTGAAAGTAAACTTACATGGGTAGTGCCCCCTGGAATGCTAGTAGGTGTGAGCTCATCATCCAAAGTTAGGAATTGACGGGATAGCTCTCCTAGAGGAACTCGACAATGAACAAGTGAATCATGAGTATGAGCAAAGCTACCAGCAACGATCTCAAAAGTATAGATGGTGGGAGGTCTCATATACTCAGTTGTAACCGAGGTTCCCTCTATGTGTGGATCCTTGTGGGATCTCTAGGTCTCTTTTTCACACACAAAAGGCCTAATATGAATTGCTAGTCTAATAGGTACAACCTAAAAATTAAGAGTTGTCTTAGAACAACACTATTTCAAACCATGAGTTGAGTATTGAATGCTTACTTGAGAAGTGGAGGCATTGGGCAGAAGTACATTTTGCAAAAGATGGGTCCGAACAAAATCCATATACTGGCTCTTGATCTGCATGGTGTGATCCATAGCCAGTGAACCAGCAATAGCCTGGGCGAGATCATCACCCTCCAATTCATGCGTTTAGAGCATGCTATTGGGAGGAGACTTAGGTATGAGCCTGTCCCTGGCGCTCCCGCTACAATTAAGGACCCGCTTATTGAGATACCATACTCGACAGCCTGGCCCGCACAAAAGGACCCTTCTTTGGGATAGCGATCTGGAATGGGTCATCTCCACATTCCACCTGTCTTCATGACCATACAAGTCATTCCGGATCTGCAAAAATACCAAAAGGTAAGAAATTTGAATTTATGAATATTACTAACACAGCTAATCAATTGTTTCAAGTACTATATCCTCTGTCAACGAGTTCAGTTGCAGTCAATGGATATGAACTCGACTCAAGTTCTTCTTCAAGACACGACTAGCACCCCATCTCTCAATGGTCGGATGCTCATCTGCTACATAAGTCACCTTAATAAGCAACTCTAACTCCATCGCCTAGACCTACAAAAGAAGTAGCATTAATAAGATGTTCAGTAAACGATAATATAAACAAATCGATTAAGAAAGAAGACAAAGCTTACCAGAACGACATGCTAAAATCCATAGAATCTCTTGGCTCCACACACCAGATTGTCCATGCTCTTGTATAGATAAGCCAAGGCACAACTGCCCCAATTATAGGAGGCCACCATATCCAAATCCCGTAGGGGTGGTAGGAATATCAAGTCAATGGAACTGGCGGTGTCAACAAAAAGAGTGGTGTTGAGCATATAAACCAAGAAAGCTCATACCACCTAATCCACCTAGCATGGGGTGACTATCTCTATGTTCCTCTCCTAGGTATAGAAGCTCCGAATCGAATCAAGCTTGATGGTGTGTGATTCCTTTATGTTCGAGACCATACCAAGAAGATGCTCGATGAAAGCAGCCTTCTCAGGAGTTAGCTGATGCAAACTAGAATCAACAATGGCACCGCCTTTATGGTAAACCACTTGTAGCAACATTTAATGCAGTTGCAGCCATGTTGGTCAAGTAGGATGGGCCTTACACCCTCCATACCTAATTTTTGCATGAGGAAGAGATTTTTGGGGGGAAGGAGAAGCTATTAAGGCTCAGGATAGTATAGGAATATAAGGGCACGGGTGAGATTGGAGATAAAAATGAAAAAAAAAAGAGAAAAGGAGGAGGAGGTTACCAACATTAGAGAGACTAGCATTAGGAAGATTGAGAAAAGAAGAAGAACTAGGAAAAAAAGGGGGGAAAAGCTCTGAAACTAGGAGGGGGTCATTCTTAAGAAGAAGAGGAGGAATTCAAGCTCAAGAGTCCATTTTCTTGAGAAGAAGGAGGTGAAAGAAGCTTGTTCTCAAGTGTAGCTCACGTCCAAGTAGAATTCAACATCCCAAAGCAATCTCTAAGGGCCAATTACTTTGTTAAAAGCTCATGCTCAAGTAAATCCTATTTATCTTATTAGCATTTTAATGTTAGACTTCAATATGACTTAGTTTGTTAGTTTATTTAATGTATATTTTTAGTTTATGCTACCTATTATGCCATGTTATTAATATGACTTACTAGGGTGTTGAATGGAGTGGTAGAATATCAAGTTTCTAATTGTTTGTTTGCATATCATTTGCTTAAAATTGAAGTCTAGTTGTTTTGAGAGTCGGATCGCCTGTTGATCAGGCGCCACCTCTGCAAAGAGGCATCGCCTCTTTGCCATGAGGCGATCGTCTCTTCATAGAGACAATCCTACTCAGATAAGGCGAGCCACGCCTTTGTCTTAAGATTTTTGTAATATGTATGCATGATTTTGATTCCTAAGCATGTTTAGGTTCTCAGACTTTGCTTATTTGCATAAGACTACCTCTACCATGTCTTCTAAGTTAATTTATTTAGTTCTTAACCTCTATTTGCATGAACTTGTTTTGTAAATTAGTTTGAATGCTTTTCTTTTAAAAGATTTTGCATATTTTGGGACTAATCTTTGGCATTCGCAGTATCCTTAAGACTAATCTCCTTGAATCATTAAGGATTTATCCCTTAACTAGTTCTTAAGAGGTTTTCATAGGTCTAAAAACTAGTTTAGTATTGGTTTGTTCTTAGTATAATTTTAGTATATGTTTGGTTTATTATACTTTTATTTGTGTAAAATGTTGTAATCCTTAATTCCTCTTCCCCCTTCGAATTCCAATGTATTATTTTGATTTATTATTTCGATGAATTTCAGGACTTTAAGGCACAAAATTGAGTTAATATGCAAACTCGGACTTAAGTGTAAAATTGAACAATTGATTGAGGGCAATTCCAAATTGCATGTAAATAAAGGAATAACCGGATAATTAAAGGTAATAAAATACAAAATACAAATAGAAGCTGATCGCAAGGTCGAGTGGGCATTCAAAAGCCCAAACCCTATTTCTAAACCCGTTCTGTGATGATAGCTTTTGGGAACCTCCGTGAGATCTAATTGTTGTACAGTGTATCCTGACTTTTATCTAGGTGGCAACTCCATCTCCAAATGGACTTTATGACCTATTTTGTATTTTTAGTGGGCCTCAAACCCCCACAATATCATGGTCATCAACACTTAAGCGCACGTTAAATCCCGCCACCTACAAATATTTTAATTTTCTAAATAAAAATATATTTTACTATTACATATGTAACATTCAGTATTTAACTACAATACTTAAATTATCAATTATTTTTATTACTTATAAAAATTTAAAAATATAGCATACATTTAACACTAAAATTTATTTTTTTAATTAATAAATTATTTTAAAATAAAATATTATTTAAGTAAATAATAACTAAAAGTATTATTAAAATTCAATGCATATTAATATTTTTTTTATATTAATGATTTAATCCTTCTTCCAGCCTCCTCTAACTCCTCCATGCCTCCTACTTTCTTTTCTAATTCATCACAAACATACGATTTAATCAAAATATGTTTTATTTCAAATTTTAAAAAAAATATTAAAATTGTGGAATTAAACTTTAATTCATCAAAATACAACAACTTTTACTATAAAATTATTTATTTCATAAAAACATGTTAGTCTTATACTATATATATGTGTCCGCTTTTGGTCGCAAAAAAAAATCCATAGGTAACATCAACAATTTTATCCGAGTAGTCAAGTTGTTAAAAATGATTAAAAAAAAAAAAAAAAAACCTTCATTTCTGTATTTGGAAACTGATACAAAAAGAAAAAAAATAAACAGATAAATAAAAGATGAATTGTGTAAGTATGTGTAGGTGATAAAAAAAAAATTTAAATTAACCTAATGAGTGGCACCAACTCTTTGCAAGTATGGGACATTGGCAATTGGTAATAAAGATTATTTTTTATATAAAATTTATGCACATACGATAAGAATAAAAATAAAAAATGTTCACTCTCTTATATTATAAAGTAAGTATTTTATATAAAATAAAAAAAATTATTAACAAAAAAATTAGACAATTTAAATTTTAGCTCTTTTTCTAAACATTATAATAATAAATAATTTAAATATAAAATGTAATAAATTTAGAAAAATTAAAATATTTATATTAAGATTTAAAAATTAGGACAAAATTGTTACAAGTAAAAAATATTGTCTTTTTATGAAAATTTGTAGATTATGTAGCAATAGGCTCCACATCAATATTGCCACTTAAGATGTTATGTCACATACATACTCAATTTTGACCAAAATCAATTTTAGATATATTTGTTAAAAATTTACCAAATTGAGACATTTTTGCCAAGATTTTAAAAGTTGGCTAAAATTACCACTAGTCCATATATATATATTGAATGGAATAATTTGAAAATAAAAAATCAATGTAATAAAATTTGTTTAAAAATAATATGTATTTAATCTATATTAAAGGAAGAAAAATTACGAAGCATTCAATATCTAATTAAAGTCAATCAAATCAATGAGAAAGTAGTTAAATAATAATTTCTTTTTTAAAAATATTATGAAAGGTAAAGTTTAACTTCTGTCATCATTTATTTAAAAGAAAAAAAAATTACTTCTATTGTACTTTTTTTTTTTTTTTTAAAAAAATAAAGTCAATCAAAGAAAGGAAAATAAAAAAAAAGTAAAGAAAACAAGAACCAAAAGAAAGTCTACACCTTGTGTTCCCGTTTGTGGAGAGATACATATATTTGTGATGTGAAACACGCAGTTAGGTGAACATTTTTTCGCCCTTAATACTTGATTTTTAACGATCTTCCATATTCAAACATTTCTGTTCCACACATCTTTCTTTTATTCTTTTCTTCTCGTTTTCTACTGCAAGTGGATGATTATCAACTATCATATGATAACAACGTTTGCCAACATTAAATGAAGCTATAGACATTGGCCTAATTGTCTACCAGAATCTAACTTTTTCAATTTGTTGAAATTTTACTTTTTCTAATTTTAATTTAATATTTTATTGATAAATATAGTTCATTATTAATTTTGGTCCGCGAAGGTATTAATATCACATCATTGTTGAGGCTGCTGATTTGGATTCTATTGTCTTCTTCAACTTTTTACTTGTATAAAAAATATAAAATATTTTCAGTCGTAGCAAATTTTATTCCAAATTTTAAACTTTTACATAAAATCATAAAGTTTTAAATATATTATATTTTACTATTAAATTTAAAATTAGTAGTTAATTATACTATTTAAATTTTATATTTCTTAAACATAAATTTTTCAAGTGTATACCATTCTTTTGATAAAAAAAAATATCAATTTAATTAATAAATTCTTTTAAAAATAAAAATATATTCACATAATTATTAACCAATACTACTGTTATAATTAAATGCATATCTATATATATTGTAATATTTATAAGAGGTTGAAAAATATTAATGCATACATTAAATTTAAATTCACTGTGTTTAAAATAAAATAAATAATATCATACTAACGAATTTTTAATACATGTTAACATATATTTAATTTTTATAATATTTTTAGTTTTTAATTAAATAATATTTAGTAATTAATGATAATGTTTGAATTATCTATTATTTTTATTATTTATGTAAGCTTAAAAAAAATGTCATTCATTTAGCACTAAATATGTTAACCTAATTAATAAATTATTTTCAAATAAAATAATATTTGCATGAATAAAAAAATAAAAAAAATTAAAATTAAACACATATTAAGACATGTGTTAAAATGTTTTTCAGTATTATTTTGTTTATTAAATTTTAAACATATAAATTTAAATTAAATACATATACAATTTGAAACTTATATATATATTTGCAAACACCATTAATGGTACATAGGATGTTATTATAAGAAATATTTACATTGATTTTTTTAAAACTAATATTTCAAATTTGGTTTACTTTAAGTGTTTTTTTTTTTTCAAATTGATGCAGAAAAAAAAAATCAATGATAAAAGTTACATTTTTTAGAATATTTCTTTTTCTTAGACTTTTTATAATAATATTCAATTTAAAAATAACACAGTGAGTGCCAAAGACTTTTGTGAAAATGTCTTCCGTTTGACCTCATACGTACGACAAAGCTGCGTTTCAGACAAAGTGGGCAACTAAGTTGAAATTAACGCAGTGCTGAAGACTTTAGTGAAATTATTAATAATACAGCGCTGGACTTTAGCCTAGTGATAGAAGGATTTGACATTTTACAGAAGGGGAGAATTGGAATTTCCCTAGCCCTCCCTCTCTAATATGAGGTCAAATAACTCGCATAATGTCGACAACGCTTTAAAAACTTTTTTAGATGCTTCAACTGGTTCTCGCTAAGATATGTTAACACATTCTATGCTAATTACCAATCTTTATATACTTAATAGTTTAACTGTACCGGTAATGGATATTTGAATAGGTAAGTGAGAAGATTATAAATTTAATCTAAATTATGAAATTTTTATGATAAGAATAAAAAACAAAAAATAAAAAAACTGTCGTAGTGTATATTCATGGGCTGCTGAAGGAGACCGCACATAGAAATGTAAACAATAATTGAAGAATATATATATATATATAGCCTTAATAAGAACTGAATGTCATGGTTTGGTTTTCTGGCCAAAAAACAAAAAAATAAAATAAAATGTCATGGTTTGTTTTGTTTTGTTTGTTTTCTAAACAATTGAAAGTCTATAGTTTGTTTTGTTTGTTTGTTTGATTTTAAACATCATATAACCAAACTTTTGTCTTAGTTCTGTGGCATAAATATAGAGATGGAGAAATTGACAAAACAAATATTATTATATATTCTGTACATGTGTTATAATACAATAAGTTACAACGTGTATTTAGAGGTAAAAATCCAAATAGGAGTTGGTAAAGTATCGCAAATTATATCATTTATCCATGTTTATATTGTGATATGGATTAAAAATCTATCACATGTAAAAAGATTTTTATTTTTTTTTACGCTTTTGGTTTTTTAACGCTGTGTAACTTTACCTATTTAGTTGGAGAGCCTATATTAAGTTTCTTAGAGAGTCATTATAACTTTAAATTATGCTCATTAATTGTAATGTAAAATTTCACTTTGAGGTTCATCATAATTTTAATATATTGTTTATAAAATTCATTTGTTTAATCTTTTATCTAATGAACCTACATGTTTTATCTTATAAATCTATATTATTTAAGTAATGATCTATAAAATTTAACTAAAATAAAATAAAATTATATTTATTATAATTAAAAAAATAAAATAATTTTTTAATAAATAAAAAATTTATTTAACTAAAATCATGAATAAAAAATAAAATTAAACCACTTAATAAAATAAAAAGATAAATATTTTTTTGATAAATAAAATTTTTTTTTAACTAAAATCATGAATAAAAAATAAAATTAAACCACTGTAATTAATAAAATAAAAAGATAAATATTTTTTTGATAAATAAAATTTTTTTTTCATTTCTATTAAAAATAAAAGAAAAATATTCATGAATATGTTCACCTTAGTGAACATGCAGGTTCAAAAAAGCCAATGATTATATAGGTAAAAATTAATAAACTTGCATGTGAAGATTAATAAACATAACTTATGGATAGATAAAAATAGTATTAACTAATTTTTTTTAGCTCAAGCCCATGAGACGAGATCTGCAAACTCACTACGCATTTTATGTTATGAACGTACATTAGTTAAATAATGAAGCTACAATATTTAATTAAAATAAAAATACAAGAAAAATTCTATTTATTATAATAAAAAATAAAAATTAAATAATTTTTTAAAGAATAAATTTTTTTTTTTGGCTAAAATCATGAATAAAAAATTAAATTCAACCATTGTAATTAATAAAATAAAAAGAAAATAATAATTTTTTTAATAAATAAAAAATATTTTTTTCATTTCTATTAAAAATAAAAGGAAAATATTAATAAATATGTAGGTAAAGGTCAGTGAACATGTAGATGAAAATCAATGAATATGTAGATGAAGATCATTGAACCTACAAATTCAAAAAGGCTAATGAATCTGCAGGTGAAGGCTAATGATCTTGTAAGTGAAGGTCAATGAACCTGCATGTGGAAGTCAATGAATACAACTTATGGATAGGTAAAATCATTATAACTATTTTTTTTTAATTCAAGTCCAAGCTGCACTTACATTTAAAGTAGAAAAAAAAGACATTTGACGTGAAAAAAATTTAAAAAAATGCACATTTTCATCTTACACATGTGTGGTCTATGTTCCATTATGAACATGGGTCTATAATATAACAATTGGTAAAGTATAAGAGAGGAAATGAATTTGGTAAAGGCTAATTAGGAAAATAAATAATTATAGATAATGACCTAATAATGGTAATTATGCTGACATCCCCTTTAAACTCAAGATGGCAATGCATTGGTCATCTAGAGTCTATGGATCATATATAGTACAACCATGACTTAAAAATGTAAATCAAGATCAAGTTCACATAATTGCACAATAGACATAATATTTAGAGATAATTTAGGAACCAAGAAGGTATTAGGTAGCATCAAAGAAGATGTGGAAACAGTTCTTACATTATTAACAGTTAAAGTTGAGTTATCAGAAGCATGAACAATTTGTGCAATAGAAGGATGTGACTTAGACCTAAATAGAGATGAATTAGAAGTCATTTGATTGCAATAGGCACAATCAAAATACCTTGAAGAGGAAATACGTGGAGTGACAAATAATGCTTAATTAGAAGGGATACTATAATTAGATTGGAACTATTGAATAAGAGCTTAAAGATCTTTAAAGGAAAATTTTGGAGAAGTTCTATTAAGAGAACCCTTTATGGTAGCAGATGCAGTAAAATGCTAAGCTTGAGAAACCTTGTATGAGGAGTTTTATCTAGAAGCCCTTTTGGCTTGTAAATGGCAACACTCAGAAATAGTATGATAAGTCTTTTTATAATAATTGCAAAAACTCTTTTTGAAGAAGTAGCGGATGGAATCGGGGTGTTAAGAGTAGCAAGAATAACATTAGTAGATAATAAAGATCACTCATTTCGAAATGTTTTTAGATGAGTTTCTTTAAAAAGTAAATCTTTGATTATAGCTTTAAGAGAAGGAAAAGGATGCAATAAAGCAAAATGCCACTAACAAGTTCATATACATTCCCGAGAGTCATTAAAAGATTCCAAACACATTAATGATCATGAAGCTTAGAATAGGTAGTATCTACAGAAGTACTATCCCATTTGGTTTCACACCGAGCTAATTAATCCTAAAGGACTTGTAATTCAAAGATATACATGTGAATGATTTGTTTAGGTTGTTGCTTCATATGATGGAGATGCCTATAGAGCTAGAACTTATGCACATCATCAGAAATAGAATAACGAGCATCATCAGAAATAGAATAATGAGCTTACAAAATCCCGTATCTCTTTAGGAGAGTCATATCTGCAAAATTCCAATTTAATTCTTGCAATACATGTATTGTGAAACCATGTCAATATTTGATGATTTTTCCCTTCCCATTTTTCTACACATTCAACAAATTTTTTGTAATACCTTACACTTTTATTTAAATAAAGTAATTTTTGGATTTTGTTAGTAATAAATAATTTTAAATTATATTACACAATTTCTTTTTAATTATCTAGCTATTTAAATTATATATATATATATACCCCCAACCAGCAGCCCCCTCCCCGTCCGTCACCATCACTGCCTCTCCTCTCACTGTGCCACCTCCATCACCATCGAAAACTGCCATTGTTGTCGTCGTCCGAGTTCTATAGCTGTTGCTACTCTTTTCCTTCCTCACCAAGTAGCAAGCTTCTTCTCCTTTGTGCGCAACAGCCCTGCACTTCCCTATCTGTCCAGCTCCATTCCCTTTCGCCAGTTGCTGCCCTCCTGCCTCACCTGAGTTGCTCCCTTAACCTCCATTTCCGGTGGCAACAGTGTCACGACCCAAAACAGGGGCCATGATCGGCGCTAGGGAACGGGAATTCTTTCGAATCTGGTACCCGTAGCAAGCCTAAAAATAAAATAAACATACAATAATAATAATAATATCACAGTTAAATAAAATACTATACAGCGGAATAAAATCATAAATATTAAAATAATAATCCACCAACTTCATTTAAATCAAATCCTCATCATTCACATATATATAAACTCTTTTAATACAAATCCAGTTCAAATATAATACAACATCTCTTTAATAATTTAATGACTACTGCAGTGTCTAGATAAAATAAAACTCAAAGCTCAGGGAAGCAGTTTACACAAAGAAGCTAGGGCGGAAGAAATCCGGCGTATAGGCCTGCTACTGAGGTCTGAAGATGATGACTCTCCTGAAAAATAGTCAACGGAGGGGAGTCAGACCTCACTGAGTGAATTACTATAATATATATACATGCATACTAAATGACAATGCATATAGTCAACAGTATATATCTAATATGTATATATACAGGCAAATACACACAGATGCAATAAAATCATTTTATATATTTTTATTTAAAATCATCGTTTATGAAGGATCAAATAGAACCCTAGAATATCGAGACCTCAAAACAGTGTTAGACAACACTCTAGCCACACAGGCTCACTTATTCCAAATATATCCACTTAATCCATTTAGACAATAGACTGGCCCTGAGACACTAAGTCAACCGAGCTCTAGCAGTCTAACTGTCAGTGTGATTGGCCCCGAGACACTTGGTCAACCGAGCTCCAGCAATCACACCTCCAAACCATATCTCACACATCAAATAATCATATACAATCAATATCCATAAATGGTTAGTAGTATAGCCTAAATGCTATAAGCGTACCGGTACGTACTCGGTCCTAGTGCTGCCCACTAGGTAGCACGTTCTATTGATATCCTTCATTAATAAATATAAAACATTCATTCACAAATAAATGATGCATGAATTTAAATAAAATAATAATATAAACCATATATATACTGAAAATATACCAAAAATAAACCAGGTATATTTCGAGTATATATACGTCAAATAAATTCAATTAAATTACAAATTAAGCCAGAAATATATTTAAAAACATCTTAAGTATAATTTATTAACAAAACATGCATATAATTCAAAATATACAGGAAATAAACCAAAATAAACTAAAAATAAAATTAGGTAATAATTGAATTATTGATGCATAAATAATCAAAATAAAACATATTTTTCTAAATCAGGCACCCTAAACATATATATATAATATAGTAACTCACATTTAGTGCGCTCCACGAGATGGGTCTGACGGGCCTGGTCCATTAGGCCTCGGTCTCGGCGCAACTAAACAAACAATAACGACAGAAATCAGAATAAACCTAACAGAAAATCCTAGAACTCGATCTAGAATATTAAACACAGAATCGAAATTAGGGTTCGACCGGATATCATGTTTTATGAGAATTCTACTGAAAATTCGGCAGAACCTCCCCTGTAAAACGGACATCTCTCTACTCAAAGAGTAGAGCCGACCCTGCAAAGAAACACACTTTGAAAAACAGGCTCAACCACTCATCCACAACCCCTCGGTCGGACTCCAAACTACAGTCTACTGACCGGGGTCCACAATCACAGAACAATTTTAGAAATACCAAAAATACCCTTATAACATAGAAATTCATTTTATAAGTAAAAATTACATAAGCCTGTCACGACCTGAACCTAAGGGCACATGACCGGCACTAGGGAATGGGTAGGCATAAGGCCCCCGAAACCCGTAGTAAGCCTAAAGGAAAAGAAAATAAAACCATTCATATTTTAAACTTTAATTAATAGCAGAACATATTATCAAACTGATTTTTCTCAAATTACACAAATTCAACTGCTTAAACAATAATGTATTTCAACATCTCATATTATAAATTGAACTTAAATCTTATACATGAGTGTGTTTAGTACAAATAAGCTACGTAATTATACTTAAACCATCCAAATTCTTAGTACATATACTACTGTAGCAACCTAGATTAACACACAGTACATCTTACAATGACCTACATAAAATAGCCGGTGAAGAAGAAACCTGGTGTAGAGGTAGTCTGAGGTCGAACTCCCAAGCTCCTGAAAAAAATAAATTGAAGGGAATCAGACCTCACTGAGTAAGTCAATAAAAAGAGTTGTACGGTTTGAAAACCTTTGAAAACTGTATATGTTCATAATGAAAATAATTTATAATATATAAGTATAGCTTTTAAAAAATCTCAGTAGAACCCTAAACCCAAAATCTAAATGGCCAACCTGGCCCACTTATTCCAACTAGACTACCGGTCCCCGAGAGCAAGGGCATCAACCGAGGCACCAAGCCGTAGTCCTTCACTTAATCCAAATAAATGGCATTGGCAGTCCCCGAGAGCAAAGGCATCGACCGAGGCACCCATCCCAGTCCATTATTGACTTTCCAATCACTGGTGGTCCCCAAGAGCAAAGGCTTCTACCGAGGCACCCGTCCCAGTTTAACATTCATCAATCATACAATTATCGGATCCATCTCTCAATCTCTACCATGTGCACATAGTCCTGGTGAAGCCCACCAGGTAGCCCGTTCTACCAAAATTTCTCAAATCGATTTTTAAATAAATAAAATGCATTTTAATCATACATAATAGCATTAAATTAAATAAATCATATAAGCAACATAATAGAAATATGAGCGCATGCATTCTTTAAATAAACACACGCACATATCGTTCTATTGACTTACAGGATGAATGCGAAGGCTGACGACCATGCGTCTGCCTCGGCCTCACAGCTTTTGCTCCAAAATACTCTAAAAGAAAAATAATGAATCGACTTTTAAAACATGACTAAGGAATCGAAATCAGAAATCAACAAAATAATAAAATTCTAGACTGACTCGAGGAAAATCGGATGAGACTCGACAGACAGGATTTAACCTAACTAACGGTAGGAATTTTACGAGTATCACGTTTTACGAGAAAATCTACCAAAATTTCGACAGAGTCTCCTCTGTAAAACAGACGTCTGTCTACCAAAGGTAGAGCCAGACCTGCATAGAAAATGCACTTCCAATAATCACAAACACCCACACTCGAGTAGGGCTTCCAAAACTACAATTTGTCCCGACCGAGATCACAACTCAAACAAATATAAAAAATTAATAATATTTATTTCTCACATATATATATTTCACATACATACATACTAGAATAAATGAAAGTTATATAAAATCTCAATTATTCAAAATTGAACAATTAAATTTGTATTCCATCACCACAATATAAATATAATTATTATCCAAATTAAAACCTTCGTAATGTATTATATGAATATATATATATATATATATATATATATATATATATATATATATATATATATATATATATATATATATATATATATATATATATATATATATTGGAAATTGGACATTTAAAATTTTACACTACTTAGGAAATTATATCAATTAATTTATAAAATTTATCTAACCCTTTAAATATTAATAAACTAATTAAATATATATATATATTATCATATTTAGGGAAAAATTACATTTTTACCCCTAGAATATATAATTTACATAATGTGCTATATATACTAAAAAAAATTCCTTAAAATTATTTAATCATCCAAAACTTATTTTCTAAATGTTAAATTCTTAATATAATTAAAACATATTAATGGCTTTTAATTTCTTCTAAAAAAAATATAATTAGCCTAATAATTAAATTTTGACATAAAGTATAGAAATTCCTAAAAATTGTATAATATTCTAAAAATTTATTTTCTTTACCCTAAAATTTATATCAACTCATAATAACACCAAAATACCAAATATTATTATTATTTATTATTTTTATAATTAATTCCCGAAAATTCCTAAAATAATATTAAAATATTCAAAAATTCACCAAAAATCAAAATAAATTCCAAAAATTATACAAAAATTCCTAGAGGTAGATTGAGCTACTAGGAATCACTTTTGAAAAGGAAATTTGCATGAATCAAGCTAGAGCAAGTTAAAAAAAATTCAAAACCCTAGAGTTCAAAAACTAAAAATCCTCAAAACTCAACCAAAAATGAGATTAAAGCTTAAACTGAGCTTGGATTGTGCCTCACTGGTGCAAGGGGAGGAGATTGACACCGGAATGGAGGGAAATGGTGGCCGGACGAAGCTTGGGTGAGTTTGGAGCAAACTCTTGGCTTCTTCTCTTCCAGCGGCTTCTGGCGGCTCTGCAGGTGACCGGAGGCGAGGGAGAAGGAAGAGGAAGCAGCAGATGGTGGCCGGAGGTGGGGGAGGCGCAGTGATGGTGGCAGTCGAGGGCGTCGCGCGGTGGGGAGAGGTTGAAGCTTCGGATTCTGTTTCTTCTTTCCAATATACACTATATGTACATTATATATATATATATATTATAATATAATATAATTGTTATACACACAAGGGTCTAGGTGAAAAATTAGTGTATGTATATATATATACACATTAATTACCATTAATATAATAATATATATAACTATATAGTAACATACATTTATGCATGTATGTATATAGATAAACATTAGTACATATATATATATATATATATATATATATATATATATATATATATATATATATATATATATATATATATATATACTATATTCACAAATTACTTTAATAAATTATTGTAAAGTAAAAATAATCACAACAGAAATTTACTAAATTACATTAATTGATTTCTTTTTTTTAAGTCTCTAAAATTTTATTTTTCTACAATTTATATATATATTTTTACATTTTTATCACATATGTTAATTTTTTATTTTTCTTCACAATTAAAATTTTCAGTTTTTAAGTTCAAGTAAAATAACATATTTACTCTAAATATATAATTTCAATAATACTTTAAAACATTTAAACTTGAAATTTGCTTAGATTTTTATTATGAGAACTTGTTCAAAACATTTTTAGAAATTCCAAATTTTTTATTAATGTTAATCTAAATAAAAAAAGACATATAAATTATGAAAGAAACTGTAATACCCTATTTTTTTTAATTTAAATGAAGCAATTTCCGAATTTGAGCCATTAATAATTAAATTTAAATTTTTATTTTATACAAACGTTACTTGTCTAAACGATTTAATCGATACATTTGTGTTAGCATTATGTCAAGGTTTATTACTCAATATAATTATTATTTTTGGTTAGGTATATATATATATATATATATATATATATGTGTGTGTGTGTGTGTGTGTGTGTGTGTGTGTATGAATTTAATCCTATTTGTATGTAATATATATATGTGTGCACACACTGTATATATATATATATATATATATATATATATATATATATATATATATGCATTCAGCTCGAAAATCCATCACCCTCACCATTTCTTTCCCCTGCCTGCCATCCACATCGCCTCTCCTCTCTCTGTGCCGCTTGAGACTCCATCTCCTCTGTGAACTGAAGCTTCCGGGTTGCTGCTGCTGCTGCCTTTCTTCTTCCTCGCGTGGCAGCGCTTCTTCTTTCCTCGCCAGACAGCAAGCTTTCCTCCTTCGCGCGCAACAGTCCCCTGCCAGCTTCGTCCCTCCGCCAGTTGCTACCTCCTGCCTCACATGAGCTGCTCCATCTTCTCCATTTCCGGTGGGAGCAAGCTTCCCTTCCCCCTTTGCCCTTCCAGCTCGACAGTGAGTGGTACTCACTCGATCTCCTTCTTCCTCCCTTGATCTTGGTTATTCTTGGTAGATTTTTAGTTATTTGAGGTTGTTTAGAGTTTTAGGGGGTTGATTCTTAATTTTTGATAATTTTAGTGAGTTATGTGATTTTTAGAATTTTATTTGAATTTTATGTGATTTTATTTGGTATTTAGTTGGTTTAATTAGTTGTTAATTGAGTTAAGTAGTAATTAGGTTAATTAATGTTAATTATTTGTAATGTATTGATGTTTATTTAAGATTTTTAGAAATTATGGAGTTAATTGTAAATTTTGTAAATTTTGGGTATTTAATTAAGATTTTTATTAGTTTCGAAAATTATTGTAAAAAAATTATGAAATTTTGATAACTAATATTATTACTAAATGTTATTAATTTTAGAACTTAAATTATGGTTTTTGTGATTTTTATACTATTTTTATAAATATTTTTAAGTTTATGTCAAATGTGAATAATTAGGTTAAATTATATTTTTAAAAGAAATTAGTAGTCATTTATATGTTTTTAATTATATTAAGATATTTAATATAGAGAAAATGATTTTTTATATTTGTATAATTTTCCAAGGATTTTTTTTATATTAATAATTATTATATAAGTTTGTATATCATAAGGATAGAAACGTAATTTTTGTTAAATATAGTTAAACAATAAATTTTGGTTGGTTTTAATAATAATCAAGGGATTTAAAAGGATTTTACAAATTATCTACTAATTTAGACTAATTAACATTTATTTCTCAAAAATCAACTTTTAATAGTATATTAGATATTATTTTGAATATTATGGGTATTTTCCTATTATTTGAATAAATATATAATTTTACGCTAATTATAATTAAATATATATATTAATTAGCTTTATTAACATTTAAGAGGTTAGAGATATATTTTTATATATGTATTAATAGGTAATTTTTGTTAAGAAATGTTAATTGTGAATGTTGTTATATGTTGGTTTGTGAAATTTTATTTTTAAATCTATATTGAGAGATGATTTTCTGACTATGGATAATCATTTATGTGATGTGTATTTTTGGGGAAAATAAATGATATAAATTTTGTGATGTTTTGTTGGATTGTGATCTCGGTCAGGGCTAAGTGTAGTTCTGGAAGCCCGACTCGAGTGTGAATGTATGCGGTTATTAGAAGTGTGTTTTCTATGCAGGTTTGGCTCTACCTTTGGTAGAGAGATATCCGTTTTACAGAGGAGACTCTGTCGAAATTGTGGTAGATTTTCTCGTAAAATGTGATATTCGTAATAAATTTCTACCGTTAATTAGACTTTTTCCTGTCTATCGAGTATTGTCCGGTCTTCCTCAAGTCAGCCTAGAATTTCTCTATTTTTGTTGATTTTCGATTTCAATTTCATAGTCATGTTTTAAAATCGATTTGTTAATTTCTTTTCTAGAGCATATCAGAGCAGAATCCGTGAGATCGAGGCAGACGCGTGGTCGTCAGCCTTCTCGTTCATCTTATAAGTCGATAAAATGATCTATGCGTGTATTTTATTTAAAGATGCGTGCGCTCATATTTTTATATTTTTATTATATGATTTATTTAATTTAATGCTGCTATTTAAAGTTTAAGAGCATTTTATTTATTTGAAAATCAGTTTTGAGAAATTTTGGTAGAACGGGCTACCTTATGGGTTTCACCAGGACCATGTGCACATGGTAGAGATTGAGAGATGGATCTGATTTATGTATGACTGGTGGACATTAAACTGGGACGGGTGCCTCGGTGGAAGCTTTTGCTCTCGGGAACCGTAGTGATTGGGAAGTTAATAATGGACTGGGATGGGTGCCTCGGTTGATGCCCTAGCTCTCAGGGACCGCCAGTGTCATATATTTGGATTAAGTGAATGACTGTGACTTGGTGCCTCGGTTGATACCTTTGATCTCGGGGACCAACAGTTTAGTTGGAACAAGTGGGTCTGGTTGGGCATTTAGAACTTTAAGTTTAGGGTTCTACTGATATTTTTTTTCAAAAGCTATATCTATATATTATAAATTATTTTCACTATAACTATTTGGTTTTCAAACCGTACAGCTCTTTTTATTGACTTATTCAGTGAGGTCTAATTCCCCTCAATTTATTTTTTCAGAAGCTTGGGAGTTCAACCTCAGACTGCCTCTACGCCGGATTTCTTCATCACCGACCATTTTATGTAGGTCATTATAAGATGTATTGTTGTAATACTCTAGAAAGCTGCAGTAGTATCTGTACTATGAATTATATGATTTAAGTATACTTGTGTATTTTATATGTATGAACCACGCTTATGTATGATGATTTAAGTTTGATTTATGATATGATGCTGGAGAATATTTTATTTATGTATCCAATTCTGTTTTAATTTTAGAAAAATTAGTTTGATAATGTATTCTGTTATAAAATAAAGTTTTAAATTGTAAGGTTTTATTTTTTTTTCTTTAAGGCTTACTATGGGTTTCGGGGGCTTTATGTCTTCCCATTCTCTAGTGCCCTCGGGTTCGGGTCGTGACAAAAACATATAATCTCAAATTCAATTAAATTAAAAGTATATAAAATGAATTTTCACCGTGGTTTTTTTTTTTTTCTCAAGAATAGCTATTATTGAAAATAAAATTTGTAAAATTCAAAATCTTATAAAAATACGATTTTTTTTTTGTTTTTCAGTTTTCTTTATGTCTTTACATTTGTTTGTTTATTCATTGCTAGAAATTAAGATTATTTGGATATTAATATTTTGATAAATGAATTTATTAATTCATAATATGAAAAATAAAATTTAAAATATCGTGTGTTTGTGAGTAATATCATTTATATAAAAATTTTATAGATTTTTTTTTTAATTTCAAATTTAAAAATATTTTAATTTTGAAGAAAATTAAAAAAGTGTTATAAGTTATAAAAAAAAAATTAAAAGCATTATATGAGCAGAGGAAAGATAAAATTTTAAACGAAAAAAGTAATATATTGTGTTATAAATTTACACTTTAGTCCATGATCTCAGGAAAAAAAATGGAAGGTTGAAATATTGTAATTGGAATAAATTAAGTTTTGGAATGCTATAACTTATTTATGAAAAAGGAGGGCATTTCACCAATCTTTAGATATGTTTTAGGAATTTACCCTTAAGAAAGGGAGAGGAAAAAAAAGAGATTATAATAGGAATTAAATTGTCGATACAAGAAAATCAAATAAATAAAATAATTTTTAAATATATATCTTTTATTTAATACTAAAATAAATTAATTTAATTAATAAATTATTTAAAAAATGTATGTATATATATGTATGTGTGTATATATAAATAAGATTAAAATAATATTATACTAATAAAATTGTAACATATCAATTTGTATTTAACTATAACAACATTTTTAGCTATTAATTGTATACATATGTTTTACTTTTAAAATAATATATTACTGAAGATAATAACAAAAAAAAATTTTAACTATTATAATCAACCTACTAAATCTCATAAATTTAATACTAAGATGTAATATAATTAGAAAATTAAGATTTTTAATAAATTTATTACAAAATGTAAATATTTAGTTTTTTTCATCAATGAATAATTAATATATCAATTGATAAATAATGCCACTTAAAATGTCATGTTAGCACCTTCACATTTAATTTTGATTAAAGTCAATCATGAATTATTGTTCTATTCTTTTAATTTATTAACCCCCCCCCCCCCCCCCCCCCCCCCCCCCCCCCCCCTCTCATGGTGTTAGGAATTAACCATCTCATTTAGTTGTTTAAAAGAATAGATTGAATGTTTGATCCTTATTTTTTATAACAAGATATCCATACTTTTTACTATTTGGGTTACTCATGAGGAAGATAACCCCATTTTTAAATGTGGATGTGATTGTCATTATTGATAACTTGTTTCTGGAACCTCTGAGTCTAAGTCCTATAAGGAATCAACGAAGGGTAAGGTGAGAGATGGGGAGGATCCCCACAAACCCTTTGATGCCTAAGTCAGAGAATGTAAAAAGAGAGTTTAGAGAGATGAAGAGAGCAAAAAGTATGAGAGAATATAACAAATGAGAATGAGAGATATGAGATCCTATTTATAGGGATAGTAATGTTCAAACTTGAGAGGAATACGATTCCTCTTTGATGCAGGTCTTATGCTTATTTGAGGAGTATTTTTTTTTGTCTGAGAGTCTCCTCAATTAGGAATCCTTCTCCTATATGATTTGTACATTCTTCATCTGTAAGTAACCTATGAATATGAAAATAAACCCTTAATGGAATAAGATTATATATATGGGGTATCAAGAGTCCCCCCCTCAAAAGTATGTTCAGATATTTATGTCCAATGCATCTTGATTTGATAAATGCATGGTGATGAATAATTCAAAAAATTGATTCTTTTACTGGGAAAGAGAGACTGTGGGTGTACTTGCATATGATGCAGAAGGGTAATATGTACCAAGTCTTGAGTCACAAAAAAGGGTTGATGCTCAGTACCAAGTCTTGAGATTGCATTATTTGAACATTAAAGCATGAAGATGCCAGCCGGACTTATAGATGCTCGGTGTTTATGAAATGTCCTAAGGGATTAACCTATCAGTATTATAGAAATGACCTGATGGAACCAGTCATCTTTGGAGTTTTATGCTCGGTGCATTAGAAGTGCAACCTGAGTGTTAAACCTCAATACTATTAAAGCGACATAAGGGTGCCAACTTCAGTCATTGGACTTAGATTTTCAGTGCATTAGAAGCATGGCCTGAGTGTCGAACCTCAGTACTATCAAAGTAACTTGAGGGTGTTAGCTTCAGTCACTAGACTTAGATGCTTGGTGCATTAAAAGTGCAATTTGAGTGTCAAACCTGATTACTATCAAAGCAACCTGAGGGTGCCAACTTCAGTCACTAGACTTAAATGTTCAGTGCATTAGAAGCACGGCCCGAGTGTCAAACCTCAATACTATCAAAGTGACCTGAGGGTGCCAAATTTAGTCACTAGACTTAGATTCTCAATGCGTTAGAAGCATGAATTGAGTACCAAACCTTAGTACTATCGAAGCAACCTAAAGGTACCAACTTCAGTCACTGGACTTAGATGCTCGGTGCATTAGAAGCGCGGCTTGAGTACCAAACCTCAATACTATCAAAACGACCTGAGAGTGTCAACTTCAGTCACTGGACTTGGATGCTTTATGCATTAGAAGCGTGGCCCAAGTGCCGATAAAAAGATAAGGATAACTGGAGGCAAGATAAGTAGGATTGTCAATAGCCACACCTATTGGCATTCTTTTGAATTTCGAATTTCATAATTATCACATTTTTTTTATGTCAAAAGATGAGAAATTTTGGCTACCATAATGATAATTGCTCAATTACTCAGCTTTTCTTTTTACCTGGAATACCCTTGATGCTACATGAGAGATGTAAGTAACCATAAGGGCAGTTTGCTTCCTTTATGTTTTTTATAGACCTATTTTCTCCTTTCTTCTTCCATGTGAATCCCTTCCCCTTTTTATATTCTTTCTTTATTCCTAGTCAATAGTTACCATAGCTCCACAAGAGAAAGTTAGGTCATACCTTTTTGTATCTAGGATTGGTGATAATATGCTAAAATGGTATAACAGATGCTTTAGCATTCTTCAAGAATTTTCCTTGCATATTGTAGACAAAAATTTTAAAGCTCGTACCCCTCTTTTAGATTGGTAGAAACTGGTCATGTAATTTGATTAGTTAGAAGGGGGTTGAATTTCCTTTAGATCCTTTTATTAGGGGCTTCCAGAATAGATACAATATATCCCTCGACCAACTTCATCCTAATAATTACAGAATCTTAACCGAGTATATATAGTTGATGCATATGGAGGGTAGAGAGCTGGATTTGGATAGTCTTTGGTACATGTGTAGTCTGAATAAGAAAAAGGGTGAGCTTATATTTTCTTTATCAGTTATTCCAAACCATAGTCTTTTTGTTAAGACCTCCACAAGAAATGGAGGCATAGATTTTTTATAGTTGAGCATCCATTGAATTTCATCAATATCCAACAGATATGGATTGACGATTGCCACAAGGTAAAGCATCCTCTAAGGTTATCTGAAAAAGATACTAAATTGGCGTTGAGATTGCATATTCAGAGTGTAGCTGATGGCACATCTATTGAGAATCTATCTCGAAGATACATCTAGAGAATCTGCTATGAGTGTATAGATGTTAGTAGTAAGTTTTGAGATTCTGAAGATATATTTTGAATTTTGTTCTTTTTTATTTATAGATGGTTGACTATTTCAATTTTGCGTACGAAATATTTTTAGATGAGGAGCCAAAAGAGCAGGCGGCACTTCAGACTGATCAACCTACCCACGATGTGGAGATCTTGGAGGCTCGTACTGATCTATGCCCTATTGATAAAGGCAAAGCTATGCTCAGTGCTTCTAAAAAAGAAACATCTTAACTTAATAAGTGCTCCCGGGGTATGGAGTTAGGTGATGAGGAACAACTTGGTGAAGTGGTGTTTATCAAGCATCTAAAACTTATTAGATGCCCGTATCTAAAAAGATGGATTCTATCAAAAGTGAAGCCCCCAAGCGTCACTAATCCACAAGTTAGAGATCACTACACTTAGTCTTTATGGTTGCTGGATGACATACAAAGATGGAAAAAGGAGGGAAGGAGCAAGTTGTTCAACTCATTAATTACCCATGCCTTAGAGGCAACTTGTCTGATCTTAGATGCTATAATTATTTTCATGGATGTTTTTATTTTTTTAGGTTTTTATACTTATCTGTCAGATAGCTCAAAGGCTGCTGCTGGTGAAGGATAATCATTTTATCCTCTAGAGTGAGTACAATATCAAGGAGGCTAGGGTTAGTACCATTATAATTGACTATGAGAAGAAGTTGGATGTAGAAAAATGTGCCCTAGAGCTTGCCGAGACTGATAGCATGAATTTTAAGTAAAAAACTAAGGTGAGCTTGAAGAAGGTTTAAGAGCTTGGGCATTAACAAGCTTAACTCACATCAAGGATTAAAACGTAGGATGCCGAGCTCAAAACTCTAAAAAAAAGAGTTAGTCGATGAAAGGAAATCTCGAGGTAACGACCTACAGATTTATCAAAAGATGGTGAAGGGGTTTCTTAAGGCCTATAAATTCGAGTGTCAGAGGGTATTGTCAGCTTAGCATCCAGATTTAGATTTTTCTGACCTGGAGAAGATAACTCCTAATGATTTGGCTGCTGCAGAAGATGTGACTAGTAAGTCAGTGTTAGATTATGCAATTCAAAACACAATAAAACTCGAATTAGAATCTATTTAATTTGATTAATAGATTGATATGGATTTTCCAAAAACCTTAACACAAATGAACGAAGAGGCAAGATTGTTGGAAGGAAGAGAGGGGGTTTACTCTGGTGAGACCCTACCTTCAGCTTTTGATTACCTAGGTTGAATTAAGATGTCTCCAGATGGATACATCCTCTACAACTATCCACATAAATATTCCTTAAATAAAAAAAATGTGTGTGTTAGCACCTTTTTCTTGATTATCATACAACTTAAGAACTAAAGAACTATGTGTTTTTATTTTCTCAAAGGATATATATATATTCCATAGAGATTTATTAGGCTTGGTGAACCCATATTTATTTTGGGCCTATTCTAAGTGTGTGATCATATAGGTTCACATGACATTAGCAGTGAGCCTGAAATCCCTATTTAGACCTATAAGTCATAAGTGGCATATAGTAAGACATTATCACTACCTAAGTTATGTGAAGGTCGATAATCCGACATAACCGAATTTATAGTGAAAATTATAGTCATTTTGTCACATGATATCTTGATTGAATATAAGGCATAATTTCCGTCATCCTTATACAATTCAATTATATTATATCTTGATTCTAAGTTAATTGAGAATGATAACTCTTTATCAATTTCCTTTAGCATTACCATAAATTTTCCTCAGTCTATCTTATTAAGGGGCCCATAGATATCTTACTCAGATTAAATGAGGGACAAATTCCTTCTTAATCACTCACATTTATCACATAACTCATATCATATCCAATAATAATATATTTTATCATCCGGTTAAAGATAATGTTAGATTGTGTCAAAATACAAAATGGTTATGTAGAAATCCATGGTGATTTCAAAGGTTATATATATATTGGAAATTGGACATTTAAAATTTTACACTACTTAGGAAATTATATCAATTAATTTATAAAATTTATCTAAACCCTTTAAATATTAATAAACTAATTAAATATATATATATATATATATATATAAATATTATCATATTTAGGGTAAAATTACATTTTTACCCCCCTAAAATACACAATTTATATAATGTGCTTTTAATACTAGAATAATTCCTTAAAATTCTTTAATCATGCCAAAAATTTATTTTCTTAAAATAAACCTCCCTAATATAATTAAAATATTTAATCAACCAAAAATTTTCTCCCAAAAAAATTATTATTTAACCAAAAATCAAATTTGGCATAAACTCAAATATAATTATAAAAATAGTATAAAAATCTCAAAAATTATAATTTGAGTTCTAAAATTTATAATTTTCACTAATAACCTCAATTATTAAAATTTCAAAATTTTTTAACCATAATTTTCGAAATTAGCCTAATTATTAAATTTTGACATAAAGTATAGAAATTCCTAAAAATTGTATAATATTCTAAAAAATTATCTTCCTTACCCTAAAATTTATATCAACTCATAATAACACCAAAATACCAAATATTATTATTATTTATTATTTTTATAATTAATTCCCGAAAATTCCTAAAATAATATTAAAATATTCAAAAATTCACCAAAAATCAAAATAAATTCCAAAAATTATACAAAAATTCCTAGAGGTAGATTGAGCTACTAGGAATCATATTTGTAAAGGGAGTTTGCATGAATAAATCTAAATCGAGCTAAAAAAATTTCCAAAACCCTAGAGCTCAAAACTAAAAATCAACAAAAACTCAATCAATTCATGACCAAAGCTTAAACTAAGCTTAGAATGAGTCTCACCGGTGCAAGGGGAGGAGATTGTCACCGGAATGGAGGAAAATGGTGGCCGGACGAAGCTTGGGTGAGTTTGGAGCAAACTCTCGGCTTCTTCTCTTCCAGCAGCTTCCGGCGACTCTGCAGGTGATCGGAGGTGAGGGAGAAGGAAGAGGAAGCAGCAGATGGCGGTCGGAGGTGGGGGAGGCGCAGTGATGGTGGCGGTCGAGGGCATCACGTGGTGGGGAGAGGGAGTGAGCTTCGATTTCGTTTTCTTCTTCCAAAATATACATACATACATACATATATATATATATATATATATATATATATATATATATATATATACACTATATTATAAACTAATATATATGTGTATATATATATATATAATATACTTATTATACATACATGGGTGTCTAAGTGAGTTTTAGTGTATGTATACATATATATATACATATATACTTAAACATACACTTCATGCAATTATATTATATATATATATATATATATATATATATATATATATATATATATACATATTAATAACCATTAATATAATATATAGTCAATATATGACTATATATTAATATTTATTTATGCATGTATGTATATAGACAAATATTAGTACATATGTACATATCTATATACATATACTATATATACATAATATAATATAATGCAAAGTAACCATTTCTAATATTATTTGAGAAAAATATCCCTTTTTATTCAAATAAATATGTATATATATATATAGGGTATTATAATCTCCCCTCCTTATATGAATTCGTCCTCGAATTCAAGAAAAGAAAGAAAAGAGGAATTACAAGGCTAAGAAGGAAAGAGATATAGAAACGAAACTCGCATCTCGGCTTCAGTTTCCCAGGTGCAATCCTCTGCGGAATGGTTACTCCATAATACCTTCACCATCGGTATCTCCTTAGTTCGCAGCTGTCAGATTTGGTGATCCACAATCGCCACCCGGGTACTCCTCGTAAGCTAAATCATCGCTAAGCTCTACGGCTTGAGGTTGCAACACGTGAGACGGATCAGGGACGTATTTTCTCAACATGGAAACATGAAATATAGGATGGATTCTCGATAGCTCTGGTGGTAACACCAACCTATACGCCACTTCACCCACTCTAGACCGAATCTCAAACGGTCCAACGTATCTGGGAGCTAGCTTACCCTTCTTGCCAAATCTCATAACTCCTTTCATTGGAGACACCTTTAGGAACACCATGTCACCAACCATGAAGGATACATCCTTCCTCCTAGGGTCAGCATAGCTCTTCTGTCTGCTGAAGGCTGTCTTCAATCGCTGTTGAATAATAGGGACTTTCTCTGAAGTGATCTGCACCAACTCTGGTCCCGTTAACTACCTCTCACCAATCTCCCAACACAAAGGTGATCTACACTTTCTACCATATAGTACCTCATACGGAGCCATCTCGATGCTAGCATGATAGTTGTTATTATAAGCAAACTCAATCAGTGGCAAGTGTGAATCCCATTGTCCTCCAAAATCCATTACACACATCCTCAACATATCTTCTAACATTTGGATGGTCCTCTCTGACTGACCATCTGTCTGAGGGTGGAAGGCCGTACTAAAATCCAATCCGATACCCAAGGCCTTGTGTAATTCTTGCCAAAAGACTGAGGTAAAGGTGGCTCCTCTATCCGATACTAAGCTCACAGGTACTCCATGTAGACAAACAATCCTATTGACATAAAGTCTTGCTAGTCTATCAGTAGAGTACGTCTTCTTTATAGGCAGAAAGTGTGCTGATTTAGTTAACCTATCAACAATCACCCAAATAGCGTCACAACCTCCAGTAGTCCGAGGTAGCCTAGTCACAAAATCCATGGCTATCATATCCCATTTCCATTCAGGAATTGGCATGGGTTGCAACAATCCCGAGGGTCTCTGATGTTCAAGCTTTACTTGCTGGCAAGTCAAGCACCTGGATACAAACTCTGCAATATCCTTCTTCATTCCATTCCACCAATATGTATCCTTCAAATTATGATACATCTTGGTAGAACCTGGATGAACACTATATGCAGAAAGATGTGCTTCTTCCATAATCTCCTTTCTTAAGTCATCCACATCTGGCACACAAATCCTAGTGCCCAACCACAATATACCTTCCCTGTCAATCACAAAGTCCCATGACTACCCTTGTTGCACTTCATACATGATTCTCTGCAACTGAGGGTCTCTACTCTGAGCTGCCTTAACCCGATCCAAGTATACTGATCATACACTGAATTGAGCTAAAAGGCACTTTCGGGTAACTTTCATCTACAACCCCTGATCAATCAATCCATGCAACTCCTTGATAATGGACCTTCTCTCTGTGCTAATATGGGCAAGGTTGCCTACTGATTTTCTACTTAAGGCATCCACGACTACATTCGCCTTGCCTGGATGGTATAAAATGGAGCAATCATAATCCTTAAGGAGTTCCATCCATCTCCTCTGCCTCAAATTCAAGTCCCTCTGCTGGAAAATATATCTCAAGCTCTTGTGATTTGTGTATATTTCACATGTCACTCCGTACAAGTAATGTCTCCATATTTTCAAAGCAAACACCATGACTGCCATCTCTAAGTCATGAGTAGGATAGTTCTGCTCGTGCTTCTTCAACTGCCTTAAAGCATAAGCAATCACTTGGCCATTTGCATTAACACACGGCCCAATCCTACTATGGAAGCATCACAATACACTGTATAACCTTCATTCTCAGAGGGTAAAGTTAGAATTGGTGCCGACGTCAACAAGTTCTTCAATAATTGAAAGTGCTCTTCACATTTGTCTGTCCATACAAACTTAACATTCTTCTGGGTCAACCTTGTCAAAGGTGCAGCAATTCTAGAGAAGTCCTTCACAAATCTTCTGTAATAGCCTGCTAGACCCAAGAAACTCCGTACTTCCCTAACTGTAGTCGGCCTTGACCACTCTGTAATAGCCTCTATCTTCTTAGGGTCCACCTGTATGCCATCTCGAGAAACCACATGGCCTAGAAATGCCACTTGATGCAACCAGAACTCGCACTTTGGGAATTTGGCATACAACTTGTGCTCCCTTAAGGTCTGAAGTACCCTTCTCAGATGCATCACATGTTCAGCCTCACTCTTGGAATAAACCAAGATATCGTCAATGAAAACTATCACAAACTGATCCAAGTATGGCCTGAATACCCGATTCATCAAGTCCATAAAGGCTGCTGGAGCATTAGTCAACCCAAAGGACATTACTAAAAACTCATAATGGTCATATCTTGTTCGGAAGGCTGTCTTGGGCTCATCGCCTCTTCTGATTCTCAACTAATGATACCCAGATCTCAGGTCTATTTTAGAGAAGCATGTAGCACCTTAAAGTTGATCAAACAGATCATCGATCCTCGGAAGTGGGTACTTGTTCTTGATGGTGACCTTATTCAACTGTCTGTAATCGATACAAAGTCGAAGGCTACCATCTTTCTTCTTTACGAACAATACCGGAGCACCCCAAGGTGATGTATTGGGTTTGATGAAACCCTTATCAAGTAACTCCTGCAACTGATCTTTCAGCTCCTGCAGTTCAGCTGGTGCCATTCTGTAGGGTGGCATATAAATAGGATCCGTACCATGTATGACATCGATACAGAACTCTATTTCTCTGTTTGGTGGTAATCCTAGTAATTCTTCAGGAAAGACATCCAAAAATTCACACACCACTGGCACCTGCTCAATTGCCAGATTCTCCTTCTCAACATCTCTTACCACTGCCAAATATCCCTGACAACCCCTTCTAAGCATCTTCCGGGCTGTAATGGCAGAAATGAGATTACGAGGCATGGAGCTCTTTTCACCCTTGAAATAAAATTCTTCTTCATCTGGAATTCTGAACACCACTTCTTTCTCTCTATAATTCACAAAGGCATAATACCTCGACAACCAATCCATACCCAAAATGACGTCGAATTCCAGCACGTCGAGCAATACTAAGTCCGCCCAGAGTTCTCTACCATCAACTATCACCGGACACGAAGGAAAGAAGACATCTGTCTCTAACTCATCACTAAGAGGAGTCAAAACATATAGAGGAAAGGACAACCTAGAAGGCTGCCACTCGATTCTCGAAGCGAACACAGGAGAAATGAAGGAATGTGAAGCACCGGGATCAAACAACACTCTAGCATTGCATGCACAGACTGAGAGAATACCTGCTACCACTGCATTCGAAGTCTGAGCATCCTGTGGTGTCAAAGTGAACACTCGAGCCTGACCATGACCTGCCTACTGAGAAGTGGAAGGCTGTGCAAAACCACGTCCGCTAGGTCTACCAATTGAACCTCGACCCTGCTGACTCATAGGCTGAGGCGGTCTCTACTGTGGCTGTATGGGTGCTCGATACTACTGAGGCATTGGATAGTAGGGCTGAGCCACTGATGAAGATGAACCCTGAACGTACTGTGGCTGGTATCCGGAGTGGGGACAAGCTCTGGCAAGATGTCCAACCTGCCCACATCTGAAGCAAGCGCCCGACAACATATGACACGGACCCTGATGAAATCGTCCACAACTCGCACAAACACTGGCTCCAAACCCATAACTACTCTGCCCGGAACTCTGTCCACTACTGCTGCTACAAACTCTTGCACCGAATCTGTGACTCCTGCCGGTTCTCCTGTTCGATGCATATCCATGTCGGCCAACTCGGTGAGTCCTGGACCTCCTACCACTCTGCTGAGAACTACCCGCAGCCTGCTGACTCGAACTGCCAATGTGAAATGCTGGCTGCTGGTACCCCGGGAGCTACACCATATCCATTGCCCCCGACCATATAAGGATCTATCATGGTGCCCTGGCGGATATGTCGCCTCTCAATCAAACGGGCCTCCTCAATCACACTCTCTAGGGTGCGGTCCTTAGTACGCATACCAATAAAAGCGGTTCCTAATCCAGTAACATACAGCTCCACTGCTCTGTAAGGATCCCTCCTGATATCTTCTGCATGTCGAGACAGCCTATTAAACTCTCTGGTATAGTCCTCTACTAACCTATCGCCTCTAGTGATGTGAAGTAGCTGCCACCTGTAGACATCTCTGGTGGCTAGAGGACACAAAAATCTCAAAAAGCGATCCTTAAATTCTAGCCAAGTCAGCTCGTGCATCGATGGCTGAATAGACTACATAAACCAATCCTGAGCGGCTGAATGAACCGATAACTCCACAATCATAATCCTCTGATAATCCGTATGTCCAGTCCTGGTGCGTGCCTCAATTGCATTAATGAAGTCTAAGGCATCACTCGTACCGTCAAAAGAAACTCTACCGATCCGAGAGTAAAGAAGGGCTGCTTCGGTGTCTGACATACCCTGGTTCCTTTACTGAAGCATCTGCTGTATAAGGGGCATCGCCTGATTCAATGCTGCTAGACCCTGATTAATCCCTACAAGTCCAGCTGCAAAGGCTTGTGGGGTCAACAGCTGGGGCTTCAGGCTCGACTAGCTGCTGATCAGGAATCTCAGCTGCAGCTACCCTGGCTCGACCTCTAACCTCTACCTCTGCCCTTACGACGTGGAGCAAGAAGGGGAGCCTCATCGTGCATAGACTGCTCATCAAACCTAGGGGTTGGATCAACTTCTGGGTTGGTACACACACGCCTCATTCTGAAAGAAAGACAAGGAAAATTGAATTCAAAATGGGGTAAGAATATTTAAAGCAAAGCGGAATTAGAAACAATAACATCTCAAGACAATTATCAACCCTAAAGCTGCAGTAGTTACACAGAAAGACAGACATGGACAATTAATCAAACTTATGCTCTGATACCAACTTTGTCACGACCCGAACCCGAGGGCACGTGACCGGCACTAGGGAATGGGTAGGCATAAAGCCCCTGAAACCCGTAGTAAGCCTAAAGGAAAAGAAAAATAAAACCATTCATATTTTAAACTTTATTTTAAAATAGAACACATTATCAAACTGATTTTTCTCAGAATCAACTGCTTAAATAATAATGTGCTTCAACATCTCATATTATAAATTGAACTTAAATCTTATACATAAGTGTGTTTCATACAAATAAACTACATAATTAAGTTTAAACCACACAAATCCTTAGTACATATACTACTGCAGCATCCTAGATTAATACACAGTACAACTTACAATGACCTACATAAAATAGCCGGTGAAGAAGAAACCCGGCGTGAAGGTAGTCTGAGGTCGAACTCGTCTGAGGTCGAACTCCCAAGCTCCTAAAAAAAATAAATTGAGGGGAATCAGACCTCACTGAGTAAGCCAATAAAAGAGTTGTACGGTTTGAAAACCTTTTTGAAAACTATATATGTTTTATAGTGAAAATAATTTATAATATATAAGTATAGCTTTTGAAAAATCTCGGTAGAACCCTAAACCCAAAATCTAAATGGCCAATCGGCCCACTTATTCAAACTAGACTATCGGTCCCCCGAGAGCAAAGGCATCAACCGAGGCACCAAGCTGTAGTCATTCACTTAATCCAAATAATGGTACTGGCGATCCCCGAGAGCTAAGGCATCAACCGAGGCACCCATCCCAGTCCATTATTGACTTTCCAATCACTGGCGGTCCCCGAGAGCAAAGGCTTCTATCGAGGCACCCGTCCCAGTTAACATTCATCAATCATATAATTATCGGAACCATCTCTCAATCTCTACCATGTGCACATAGTCCTGGTGAAGCCCACCAGGTAGCCCATTCTATCAAAATTTCTCAAATCAATTTTTAAATAAATAAAATGCATTTCAATCATAAATAATAGCATTAAATTAAATAAATCATATAAGCAACATAATAGAAATATGAGCACATGCATTCTTTAAATAAACACACGCACAGATCATTCTATTGACTTACAGGATGAATGCGAAGGCTGACGACCACGCGTCTGCCTCGGCCTCACAGCTTCTGCTCCGAAATGCTCTAAAAGAAAAATAATGAATCGACTTTTAAAACATGACTAAGGAATCGAAATCAGAAATCAACAAAATAATAAAATTCTAGACTGACTCGAGGAAAATCGGACGAGACTCGACAAACAGGATTTAACCTAACTAACGGTAGGAATTTTACGAGTATCATGTTTCTACGAGAAAATCTACCGAAATTTCGGCAGAGTCTCCTCTGTAAAACGGACATCTCTCTACCAAAGGTAGAGCCAGACCTGCATAGAAAATGCACTTCCAATAATCACAAATACCCACACTCGAGTCGGGCTTCCAAAACTACAATTGCTTCCGACCGAGATCACAACTCAAACAAATATCAAAAATTAATAATATTTATTTCTCACATATATATATTTCACATACATACATACTAGAATAAATGAAAGTTATATAAAATCTCAATTATTCAAAATTGAACAATTAAATTTGTATTCCATCACCACAATATAAATATAATTATTATCCAAATTAAAACCTTCGTAATGTATTATATGAATATATATATATATTGGAAATTGGATATTTAAAATTTACACTACTTAGGAAAATTATATCAATTAATTTATAAAATTTATCTAAACCCTTTAAATGTTAATAAACTAATTAAAATATATATATATATATATATATATATATATATATATATATATATATATATATATATATATATATATATATATATATATTATCATATTTAGGGTAAAAATTACATTTTTTACCCCCCTAAAATACACAATTTACATAATGTGCTTTTAATACTAGAATAATTCCTTAAAATTCTTTAATCATGCCAAAAATTTATTTTCTTAAAATAAACCTCCCTAATATAATTAAAATATTTAATCAACCAAAAAATTTTCTCCCAAAAAAAAATTATTATTTAACCAAAAATAAAATTTGGCATAAACTCAAATATAATTATAAAAATAGTATAAAAATCTCAAAATTATAATTTCAGTTATAAAATTTATAATTTTCACTAATAAGCTCAATTATTAAAATTTCATCATTTTTTAACCATAATTTTCGAAATTAGCCTAATTATTAAATTTTGACATAAAGTATAGAAATTCCTAAAAATTGTATAATATTCTAAAAAATTATCTTCCTTACCCTAAAATTTATATCAACTCATAATAACACCAAAATACCAAATACTATTATTATTTATTATTTTTATAATTAATTCCCGAAAATTCCTAAAATAATATTAAAATATTCAAAAATTCACCAAAAATTAAAATAAATTCAAAAAATTATACAAAAATTCCTAGAGGTAGATTGAGCTACTAGGAATCACATTTGTAAAGGGAGTTTGTATGAATCAATCTAAATCGAGCTAAAAAATTTTCCAAAACCCTAGAGCTCAAAACCAAAAATCAACCAAAACTCAATCAATTCATGACCAAAGCTTAAACTAAGCTTAGAATGAGTCTCACCGGTGCAAGGGGAGGAGATTGGCACCGGAATGGAGGAAAATGGTGGGCCGGACGAAGCTTGGGTGAGTTTGGAGCAAACTCTCGGCTTCTTCTCTTCCAGTGGCTTCCGGCGGCTCTGCAGGTGACCGGAGGCGAGGGAGAAGGAAGAGGAAGCAGCAGATGGCGGCCGGAGGTGTGGGAGGCACAGTGATGGTGGCGGTCGAGGGCGTCAGCGCGGTGGGGAGAGGGAGTGAGCTTCGGTTTCATTTTCTTCTTCCAAAATATATATATATATATATATATAGTATATATATATATATATATATATATATATATATATATATATATATATAATATACTTATTATACATACATGGGTGTCTAAGTGATTTTTAGTGTATGTATACATATATATATACATATATACTTAAACATACACTTCATGCAATAATATTATATATATATATATATATACATATTAATAACCATTAATATAATATATATTCAATATATGACTATATATTAATATTTATTTATGCATGTATGTATATAAACAAATATTAGTACATATGTACATATCTATATACATATACTATATATACATAATATAATTGTAATACCCTACATATATATATATAAATTATTTTAATAAAAAGGGACATATTTTCTCAAATAGTACTAGTAATAGTTAATTTGCATTATATTAAAGTATAATTGTGTTAACATTATATTTTAGGATAAATATTATAGTTTAAATGTGCATATCAATTCACATGTGTGCATATATATATAATATATATATATATATATATATATAATATTAGTATAAAGTATAATTATATACATGTGTATATATATGTATACATTTTCATGTAGTATATGTTTACATACATATACATATAATATATATATATATAACTATATATATATACATATGTACACTATTATACTTGAATACACAATGTGTGTTATATATATATATATATATATATATATGTATATTTTTTAGGAAGAAGAAAAACAGAACCGAGCATCTCTTTCTCCCCATCCTCGCGACACCTTCGACCACCACCATCACTGCTCCTCCCCCACCTCCGGCCGCCGTCTGCTGCTTCCTCTTCCTCTCCCTCACCTCCGGTCACCTGCAGAGCCGTCGGAAGCCGCAGGAAGAGAGAAGTCGAGAGTTTGCTCCAAACTCACCCAAGCTTCATCCGGCCACCATTTTCCTCCATTCCGATGCCAATCTCCTCCCCTTGCACCGGTGAGGCTCATTCTAAGCTTTGTTTAAGTTTTGGTCATGAATTGATTGAGTTTTGGTTGATTTTCAGTTTGTGAACTCTAGGGTTTCGAATTTTTTTTTAACTTAATCTAGCTTGATTCATGCAAACTCCCTTTACAAATGTGATTACTAGTAGCTCAATCTACCTCTAGGAATTTTTGTATAATTTTTGGAATTTATTTTGATATTTGGTGAATTTTTGAATATTTTAATAATATTTTAGGAATTTTCGGGAATTAATTATAAAAATAGCAAATAATAATAATAATTGGAATTTTGGTGTTATTATGAGTTGATATAAATTTTAGGGTAAGGAAAATAATTTTTTTTGAATATTATACAATTTTTAGGAATTTTTATACTTTATGTCAAAATTAAATAATTAGGCTAATTTTGAAAATTTTGGTTAAAAAGGTTATGAAATTTGATAAATGAGGTTATTAGTGAATAATATGAATTTTAGGACTCAAATTATAATTTTTGAGATTTTATACTATTTTTATAAATTATATTTCAGTTTATGCCAAAGATTGATTTTTAGTTAAATAATACTTTTTGGGAAAAATATTGTTGGTTGATTAAATTTTTTTATAATATTGGGAGGAATTATCTTGAGAAAAATAAGTTTTAAATGATTAGATAATTTTAAGGAAAATTTTGTATATAGAGCACATTATGTAATTCATATATATACTAGGGGTAAAAATGTAATTTTACACTAAATATGATAAATATATATTTTAATTAGTTTTATTAGTATTTAAAGGGTTTAGATAAATTTTATAAATTAATTGATATAATTTCCTAAGTAGTGTAAAATTTTAAATGTCCAATTTCCAATATATGTATCATTTTAAGAGGAACTTTAGTTGGGGCAACTTTATCTGGATCTGAAATTTCTTTACCAGAGGGGTTCTTTCTTTTTGCAGGGCATCTTTATCTATTTTGTAAAAATTCTCTTGTCAGGAAATCTGGGAAGAGAATTTTTCATTTCCTTTAATAAATTCAATTTCAAAATCAAAGATACTTCAAAATCGCTTGCCATCTAGCAAAAATCTGTTTTGATGCAATATTTTGAACATCTTTTTGTAAAATTTCTTTAGGCAGATTTACAATCAATTCGAAGTAAAAACTTTTAATTGAGTAAATCAGATTGAAACTTTGTGATGCAGAGTACAATGGAAAGAATTTCTTTTTTGATGGTAGAGTAGTTCTTTTGGGTATCATTCCAGTGACCTGAAGTATACTGTACAACCACTTCCCGCTCATTTTTGAACTTGCTTTAAAATACCACCATAACCTAATTCACTAGCATCAGTTTCTACAACTTTAGGAAGACTAGGATCAGGTATATGGAGACATGGTATAGAAACTATATATTTCTTTATATGTTGGACAACTCTAGTGTGTTCATCTGTCCAAGGAGGTGGATTCTTTTTTTAACCTATCATGTAAGGGTTTGGCTATCCTATTAATGTTGGGACAAAAATCCAGAACATAGTTAAGGCTGCCTAAAAATCTTTACAATTGGGGTTTTGTCAGGAATTTTATCAGGAACTTGTTAGCAAATTGTAGGCATCTTTCTATGGGAACAATGGTTCCTTGACAGATATAATGTCCTAGGAATCTAATTCTAGTTTGGAAGAGAGATATCTTCTTTTTAGAAACAACAAGGCCTACGTTTTTAACAACATGGAGAAAAGTCTTTAAATGCTTGAGGTGTTGTTCCATGGATTTGGAGAAAATGAGGACATCATCAATATAGACTATACAAAATTCGAAATAAGGATTAAAAATATCATTCATAATTCTTTGAAATTCAGAAGGAGCATTTTTTAAACCGAAGGGCATTACATTCCACTGATATTGGCCAAAAGGGACAGTAAAGGCAGTTTTATAATGGTGCTTTATGTCAATTTGTATTTGCCAAAATCCTGATTTCATGTCAAATTTTGAGGAAAACAAATGCAAAATGGAGTTTTTGAAGAAGATCTTTTTTGTTTGGAATAGGATACCTAATCCATTTGAGGGTTGTATTCAAAGGTTTGTAATTTATTACAAGTCTAGGAGTACCTCTCTCTTGTTCAGAAGCTTTATTAACGTAAAAGGCTGCACAACTCCATGGTGACCGAGATCTAGAGATTAATCCTTTAGATTGGAGATCTTGGATTTCTCTTCTACAATGTTGTTCTAATTCAGCATTCATCTGGGACTGGTCTAGCTTTAGTAGGGATATTTCTTTCATCAAATCCTGGCTCATAGGGGAGGTCAACTATATGCTTTTTTCTATTCCAAAAGGCGTTTGGCAAATCGGAGCAGACTTCTTTAATAAAACGGTTTTGAAGATCAAGAATGCACTTTTTTACAGAATCATTTTGCAATTGATGTTCAATTTTGTTAAAATGAACTCTTTGCTTTAAATTGAATAAATCTGTTTCTTTGCTTTTAACCAAGAAATTTATATGATTTTTGTAAATAGAATGGGCTTGAACAAAGTTAAGCTGGCGAGTTTTTGGTTTAGCCAAAAAGGGAAAAGAAATGAAAATATCTTTATCTTTAAAATCTATAGAGTGATGAGTAACTATGTAGGGAGTTATCAGATTAATAGATGGTGTCCCTAAGATTACTGAATAACTAATATCAGAGACAAGAAGGAAAGAAGTTTTAATGGAAAATCCGTTGTTTAAAATACTGACGTCTGTTTTGCCATCAATATGCATTTTTGAATTGTTAGCAGAAAAGAGTGTTTCACAGGTTTTTTCTTGAAAACGATGAGGGACAATAGAGGTCTTTATGCAACTTAAATCAGCGCCTGTGTCAAACAGAGCAACAGTATCATACTAAAAGTCTTTATCAAAGATAAGGGAAACTTTAACAATGTATTTTCGAGAAGTAATTTTGACTTAAAGTATAGAGGAATCATGAGGGATTTTATCTATACTAGTTAAGGACTGAGCTTCTAATCCTAAGTTTGTTATGTCATCACTTTCACTAGATTCTTCAGCTAGTTTGGTGACAAGAAACTGGATCAGTTCAGAGTCTTTTTGTTGCCTTTCTTTAATATTCTTTAGTTCAGTTTTAATGGTCTTTATTTCAGCCTGGAGTTCCTGGACATTTCCTATAGGTTTCTTGCCATGCTTATTCCTATTCAGGATGGTTGTAAGATCATACATATTGATACTTGTGGAAGGCAACTCAGTCTTAGGGGGCTCAGGTTCCTTTTCTAAGGATTGCCTAAGTTGGTCTAGATATCTTTTTTGGACATCAGGATCGTTGATGTGTTGTATGGCATCTAGAATGAGGTTTTGTTCTTTAGTAAGGCATGTTTAAATATTTTTTATCAGAACTAGAATCTGAACCTAGAAAAGAAGAAGAAGTTGTAGCTAGTTCATCTATCTGTGGGATTCCTAGAGAGGAGGATTCAGACTCAGACTCGGATGTGTGCAAAAGCAATGCAGAAAGTTATGCTAGAGTGTCTTCTCTAAGGTCAAGTTCCTGAAGTTTCTTAGAGACCTTACAATATTTAGAAATATGTCCCTTTTTGCCACATCTGTAGCAAGTGATATCTTTCGGATTTCTTTTCTTGGGTTTGGAATCTTTATCGTTCTTAGGGAAGGAACTTCTGTAAGGTTTTTTGTAGTAGGGTTCATCAGAAGTCTTTTTCCTATGAAACTTTCTTGGTTTAGGAAATTTGCTGGGGGAAAAGTACTTGGATTTGGACTTTTTACTACAATCTCCTTTGCAGGCTTTATCTTGACTATAACCATAGTCTAATTGTTTATAGAAAGATCCCAATTCCTTTTTGGATTTCTTTAATTCCCACTTTAGATGTTTTTGGAGTTTCAAATCCTAACAGATCTTAAGGGCCTTCCTTTTGGGGTAGTACTGATTAATTCTCCGTAGGTGAGCTGGTCATAGGGAATGATATGGGATCCAAAGGATTGTCTAATGGTGTTTCTGACACGTTCTCCTAAAAGGGTAGGAAGTCCTGCTAAAAATTTTTCCTTCCAGAAAGGCTGGTTGGAGTCTTCTCTGATCATGACTCTGGTTAGGAAAGTTGATCTATACCATTGGAAATCGCTGAGGTTTTTACATTTTAGATTGGATAGGAGGTCAGCATTTTTATCTTTAAGATGGGAAGAATCTCCTATGAAATGGAGTGCTATAGTGAGAATAAGAGTAGATACTGAGTCTTGGGTAGTGTTTCCTGAGGAATCAAGAATAGGAAGACCGTCCTCATCTCTTTTGACAGCATACAAGATGTCTGTTTGCTGTTGGATAGTAAGATGATAATCCTACCATCCCTTTTAATTGTTCGGAGAAACCTTCTATAAACAAGTTCAGCTACAGACCTATCAGGAGGTTTCTGTTTGGGTTTTATAAGCATGGGGGGTATTCAAAATTTGAAATTCTGACATGCCATCAATGTTCCACTCGTAAACAGAACTAGCATTGAACTTGGGCTGAACAAGGATACTAGGTTGGTCACCTATGTCTAAATCTGGATAAGAAGCTTTAGTGTATCCTGAGCGGAAGGGTTGGTTATTCTGCCAATGAAGTTTAGCAATTCTAGGAGACTGTTCTTCTTCATCAGTAATTGATTCTAAGATTTTATCTAAGACACTAACATTTTGATTGACAGTCTGGCTATCATTTTGAGGAGTGTCAGGTTACTATAGGAGTGGATGAAGAAGGAGTCATTCGGCTAAGCTGGCTTCTAACAGCTTCGAGGAACTCGGATTTGTTAGATTTAATTTCCTGTTGGGCAGTTTGGGAGACTTGGAAAGGTTTGAACATAGGGTTCTTTATCTTTTTATTTGTAGAAGATGATGGTTCTATAGTATCATAGGGATGTTTTTCTATCCTAGAGAGTTGTTTACCTATACTGTGAAGATGAGCATTGGTAAAGTTGTTCTGGGAACTATATTCTTTAAGTTCTGGGTGTCATTATCCTGAGGTTTTTTGTAAGGGGCAGCATCAATAGTTTCTTTGCCTACAGGGATCTTGATCATCCTAAGGGGTGGATGTTCAGATTCTATAGATTGTCCATTGGCTAATTCCCAATTTTTCTTTCGAATAGTAACATGGTTTATTTCTTTAAAAGATATGAAATATCATTTTCTGAAGCATAAACTTCAAACCAGTCAAAGAAAAATAAATTTACTTTATTATCCTGTAAGAAATCATAAAACTTTATTTGAATATCTTGTCTTGTATTTAAAAAATTCTTGAAAAACCAAGTTCTTTTTTCTAAGTTATGAGATGCATAAAAATCTTTATGCAAAGATGCTTTATCAGGTGTAAATTCTTTATCAATAACGCTTAGTTCATGGGCTATATTTTCTGTAAGAGCAGAGGCTGTTGGTGAGGCAGGAGGTGAAGGAGACTTTATTTCTTGTTGTGGTTTTGTATATATGGGTTGTGCTATGTTGTTGCTAAGGTTAATATTTCTGAGAGCTATATTTGGGTAGGTCAGATGTAGAGAATCTGGCTAGAATGTAAGGAGGAACCATAACTAGAGGTATATTCGGATGTAGTTCCGCTTGATCTGGATAGGGAAGAATAATGGGTCTTTGTGGTTCTTGTCTTTGTGAATCTTTATAAGGAAGGTTTAATGATATAAGGATTTGGGATATTCTTCCAAGGTCAAGGGATTCTGATGATGAAAGCATCAGAAAATCTGCACTAGAAGAGGTTCTATCAAAGCTAATTTTTACTCTTCCATCCTGGAACTGGGTTATTTGCTTTATTTCTGTGTTTGGGGGGTGTTTTGTCTTGGATTTGTATTATAGGTTCAGTAGCACTTTCTAAGATCCAGTCTTCAGGAAGGGTTATTTGGTTCCACTGTATAGGTTTGGGGTTATAACAACATTTGCTTTAGTCATGTCAGTTTGAAGAAGCAAAGTTTCTCCTTTTTTACTGTGAAATCGACTCTTGGTAGCAAAAGCAGACATCATAGCTTTATAATGAACTTTGAAAACTAGTGCAATAGGAATAGATCCATCTTCCATAACATAGTTATGGGTTTGGATTTGTAAAACCAAAGACTTTAAAAGATTTGGGTCATTTAAAGAAATTATGAAATTGGGATAGCAGTCAAATGATATAGGACCTTTACAGAGGCTAGATTCTATAGTCCCCTAACAAAGAATCTTTAAAATTTTTAAATCACTTATCTCTTAGGGCAGCGAGAATAGAAGTATTAAGTCCTTCTCTGTTGAGGGGTTTAACACCAATTTGGACAAGACCTATATGGATATATCGAAATCCTTTAGCTTTATGTTTTTCTATAGAAGAAGAAGAAAGGAGTTTAATTTCATCTCTAGATTTGTCCAGCTGGACGTCTCTTTCTTCAATACGGATAACATAATCAGATTTGAAAAAGTTGATTTTAGAAGTTTTATAGACTTGATTTTGGTGGACTTCTGTGAGCTTAAAATCATCTATGCATCTATCAAAGTCTTCTATCGTACATGCTATAATATGAAATATCATTTTCTGATACCAGGACCACCCAAGAGATCTAAGGGATAGTGAAGCGAGAATAGTGATGATGCAGATGCAATTCAACGGCACAATGTCGATCTCACGCTCCTAGTCGTAAACTAGACACGGAGGTTACCGGTCCAATATGCAGCAATTAGCAATAACAGCAATAAACAGTAATTAAAATATAGAATTTTTGATGTGCAAGATCCTAATATCTTAGGCGAGCACAGAGCATACTTAATTAATACAAAAAGATAAGAAAGCTTTAAAGAAGAAATGAAATGCAGAAAATAAATAAATCTTTAAAGTAAATAAGGCATAACGAAACTATAATACATAATTAAATATAAGAAAGTAATCTTACAGGGGAAAGAATATTTTCTTTTCTTTATTTAGATCCAAGTAAGGGAAGGTTACAGAAGAAGTTCTTTAATCCTTAGCCAAGGAGTTATAGGGAAAAAGGGAAATTACAGAGAAATTTTATCAATCTTAGTGAAGTGATAAAACAATTTTAATCTACTTTACATAGAGAAGAGAGCTAAGGAGAGTCTAAGTATTTTTTCTACTGATTTTTTCGCTTGCCCAAAGGTTGGAGAAGGGTTTCTATATATAGAGCTTGAGAGGGGATGCTGTAGAGGCATGAGATTCCTTAGGAGGGAGTAGCCCATTGAGAGGGGACTAGGGATGTTTCTGATGCGTCCGTCCTTGAGGGAGGAATAGTTTGCCTTAGACTTTATGTTTTTACTTTAGTGGTGAGATACTCAAAGAACTTGAAAAGAGAAACCAGGACCCCACCCATGTGGTCTGACAGAGTGAAGAGGGATGGCAGCTGAGGCAGGGGGAGAGTATTTAACATAGAAGTCAACTTTCCTTGAGTGCTGTCCGAGAGTGTCCCAAATTTGGTGACCTGGAAAATAGAGAATATTAGGAATACTTTTTTTTTTAATACCCTAATTTTTACATGGGTCGTCATAAGGATTTTCAACCCATTGGGTTCACTAAATAAAATATTTACAAGGGTTTGCAGAAATAAGAACTTTACAAGACTTTATAAGCCGTGTGATGGGAATTGTAGGTTTCATCAATAACTCCCCAATAGCAAGAATACTATGATAAGTTGAATTAGAAGAAAACTAGAAATTACCAATTTAATCCACAAATTTGGATCGTTCAAAGATTGAAGTAAGAAGATAGATGCTACTTAACCCCTTTACCAACAAGGATAAAGATACTAAGATAGACTTTGAATTTCCTCTTATGCCATAAACAAGAAAGTTTGATAAATAAAAAGAAAACAAAGATTTAGATTTTGACACCACAAGCTAGAATAAAGCTTGATAAGTCACAAAGTTTATGCAAGAAATTAAAGACAAAATTCCTCACAATAAAACTCAAACAAAGTTATAATTCATATATCAAATTCATTCATGCTACAAAAGAAAGAAAAGGACTTGTTTATATAGAGTACAAGTCCATGCTCACACTACTAAAATAGACTCACACACATAGGATTACTTTTACTCTTAAATGGCCTTAATAACCATTACCCACATTAATAGCCATTACTTGGTATTGATTACCCCATTAACTTTAGTAACCACTACCCATAATAATAGCCATTACTTGGTATTAATTACCCTATTAACTTGTATATGGTGGCTACATGTAACCCTAATTGTTATTAACACAAAAACAAGTTAAATATTATTCCTTGGGCCTCCATGGATGCCTTATTGGGCTGAAATTCGTGGGCTTTCCAAATGTCCTTAATTAAACCCAATATGGCTTCTTGAAGCTTCTTGGATTTGGACCTTGTGATTGGGCCTTCTTGTACTATTAATGGATCTTGGATCTCTTTAGGCTTTGAACTTGGATTCACATCACTGTGGGCTTAACAAGGCTAAAAATACCATAACAATCGTCTTCGTTGTCATTACCCAAATCGATGAAGGGCTCAGATTCTTCAGAATGGCTGGAGTTTGCAGAAGAAGTAGCTCGAGTCTGGACTAACTGTTGCATAATTTTGAAATATTCTTCTTCTATTTTGGCAGCTGTAAGAAGGGCACTGGCATGGGATTTCTGAGCAAGGAAGTTGGTCTGGGAGGGAGGACTTCCAATGAAACCATGCTTTTGAAGCCATTCAGAGATTGTTGTTTTAGAAATCTTTTCTGGAATTCTGTAGGAATTCCACCACTTTACTTTAAATTTTCTTTGTAGAACTATAATGCCATTATTTGATGAGTAGTCGAGATACCATTGAGAGACCCAGGGTACAAAGAACTTGGAACAATAAAGGCATAAGGAAGGGAATTTCTTCTCAGGAGAGGAGGGTTTGTAATGGGATTCAAAAAGGTCAAACCCATTACAAATATCATAAGGAAGGATGTCAGGGATAGGACCATAGTTATTCCACCACCTGGTGAACCATGCAGGAAACTTGGAAAGATTAGCATGATCACTTAAGAAAAACAACCAAGAGTGGGTGGCATAATGATTTTGGATAAGGAAGGTGTTGAACCATGCTTTTTCATAGTCCCAATAAGAGAAGGTTGGGCAAAAGTCGAGCTTGGTTTGGAAATTTACAGGGAAAGATTTAGGCTTAAAAAGATCTTGACCCCAATCAATCTTTAGGATGAAGGACTTTAAGAATTTTGCAAGTAGAGTAAGAAGGGTCGTGGGATCCTTTATGGTAGAAGTGTTTGAATTCTGCTGAACCAGTAAATTCCAAAATAGTTTGATAATACTCTTGGGGTTTTGAAAGATCCCAAGGTTTAAAAAACCAATTATTTGGAAAGTGGTTTTGCATTGCTATAAAAGGATTTTTGTTATAAAACCCATCTTCAATTGTTAAGATATTTTGAAAAGTAGTTTTTGTGAGAAATTCGGAAGACTTTATTTTAGATTGTGATAAAACAATTTGTGAACTACTTTGGGTAGCCACAGGAGTTAAATTATTTTGAGAAAGGATCTGAGAAGAAGAAGATTCACCTTTTTCAGTTTTCGAAACAGGCTGAGAGACTTTACCTGAGGACGGAGGAAGGCCCAAAATACTAGGAGGCTCTGAAGCTGGAGGTTTCAGAGTTGCTTGAATAGCCTGGAGGAGTTCAGGAGTTCTAGAGATCAATTCAACCCATTGTTGAATTGCAAGAGCTTTAGTTGAGTCATCTTTATTTCGTTCCTGGCTGGCAATCTCATAAAAAGACTTTATTGGCTTTTCAGCAGAAAGAGGGAGAGGAACTTTAGTTGGGGCAACTTTATCTGGATCTGAAATTTCTTTACCAGAGGGTTCTTTCTTTTTACGGGGCATCTTTATCTGTTTTGTAAAAATTCTCTTGTCAGGAAATCTGGAAGAGAATTTTCATTTCCTTTAATAAATTCAATTTCAAAATCAAAGATACTCAAAATAGCTTTCCATCTAGCAAAAATCTGTTTTGATGCAATATTTTGAACATCTTTTTGTAAAATTTCTTTAGCAGATTTACAATCAATTCGAAGTAAAAACTTTTAATTGAGTAAATCAGATTGAAACTTTGTGATGCAGAGTACAATGGAAAGAATTTATTTTTTGATGGTAGAGTAGTTCTTTTGGGTATCATTCCAGTGACCTGAAGTATACTGTACAACCACTTCACGCTCATTTTGAACTTGCTTTAAAATACCACCATAACCTAATTCACTAGCATCAGTTTCTACAACTTTAGGAAGACTAGGATCAGGTATATGGAGACATGGTATAGAAACTATATATTTCTTTATGTGTTGGACAACTCTAGTGTGTTCATCTGTCCAAGGAGGTGGATTCTTTTTTAACCTATCATGTAAGGGTTTGGCTATCCTATTAATGTTGGGACAAAAATCCAGAACATAGTTAAGGCTGCCTAAAAATCTTTGCAATTGGGTTTTGTCAGGAATTTTATCAGGAAACTTGTTAGCAAATTGTAGGCATCTTTCTATGGGAACAATGGTACCTTGACAGATATAATGTCCTAGGAATCTAATTCTAGTTTGGAAGAGAGATATCTTCTTTTCAGAAACAACAAGGCCTGCGTTTTTAACAACATGGAGAAAAGTCTTTAAATGCTTGAGGTGTTATTCAATGGATTTGGAGAAAATGAGGACATCATCAATATAGACTATACAAAATTCGAAATAAGGATTAAAGATATCATTCATAATTCTTTGAAATTCAGAAGGAGCATTTTTTAAACCGAAGGGCATTACATTCCACTGATATTGGCCAAAAGGGACAGTAAAGGCAGTTTTATAACGGTGATTTATGTCAATTTGTATTTGCCAAAATCCTGATTTCATGTCAAATTTCGAGAAAACAAATGCAAAATGGAGTTTTTGAAGAAGATCTTTTTTGTTTGGAATAGGATACCTAATCCATTTGAGGGCTGTATTCAAAGGTTTGTAATTTATTACAAGTCTAGGAGTACCTCTCTCTTGTTCAGAAGCTTTATTAACATAAAAGGCTGCACAACTCCATGGTGACCGAGATCTAGAGATTAATCCTTTAGATTGGAGATCTTGGATTTCTCTTCTACAATGTTGTTCTAATTCAGCATTCATCTGGACTGGTCTAGCTTTAGTAGGGATATTTCTTTCATCAAATCCTGGCTCATAGGGGAGGTCAACTATATGCTTTTTTCTATTCCAAAAGGCGTTTGGCAAATCGGAGCAGACTTCTTTAATAAAACGGTTTTGAAGATCAAGAATGCACTTTTTTACAGAATCATTTTGCAATTGATGTTCAATTTTGTTAAAATGAACTCTTTGCTTTAAATCGAATAAATCTGTTTCTTTGCTTTTAACCAAGAAATTTATATGATTTTTGTAAATAGAATGAGCTTGAACAAAGTTAAGCTGGCGAGTTTTTGGTTTAGCCAAAAAGGGAAAAGAAATGAAAATATCTTTATCTTTAAAATCTATAGAGTAATGAGTAACTATGTAGGGAGTTATCAGATTAATAAATGGTGTCCCTAAGATTACTGAATAACTAATATCAGAGACAAGAAGGAAAGAAGTTTTAATGGAAAATCCGTTATTTAAAATACTGACGTTTGTTTTGCCATCAATATGCATTTTTGAATTGTTAGCAGAAGAGAGTGTTTCACGGGTTTTTTCTTGAAAATGATGAGGGACAATAGAGGTCTTTATGCAACTTAAATCAGCGCCTATGTCAAACAGAGCGACAATATCATACTGAAAGTCTTTATCAAAGATAAGGGAAACTTTAACAATGTATTTTCGAGAAGTAATTTGACTTAAAGTATAGAGGAAATCATAAGGGATTTTATCTATACTAGCTAAGGACTGAGCTTCTAATCCTAAGTTTGTTATGTCATCACTTTCACTAGATTCTTCAGCTAGTTTGGTGACAAGAAACTGGATCAGTTCAGAGTCTTTTTGTTGCCTTTATTTAATATTCTTTAGTTCAGTTTTAATGGTCTTTATTTCAGCCTGGAGTTCCTAGACATTTCCTATGGGTTTCTTACCATGCTTATTCCTATTCAGGATGGCTGTAAGATCATACATATTGATACTTATGGAAGGCAACTCTGTCTTAGGGGGCTCAGGTTCCTTTTCTAAGGATTGCCTAAGTTGGTCTAGATATCTTTTTTGGACATCAGGATCGTTGATGTGTTGTATGGCATCCAGAATGAGGTTTTGTTCTTTAGTAAGCATGTTCAAATATTTTTTATCAGAACTAGAATCTGAACCTAGAAAAGAAGAAGAAGTTATAGCTAGTTCATCTATCTGTGGGATTCCTAGAGAGGAGGATTCAGACTCAGACTTGGATGTGTGCAAAAGCAATGCAGAAAGTTGTGCTAGAGTGTCTTCTCCAAGGTCAAGTTCCTGAAGTTTCTTAGAGACCTTACAATATTTGGAAATATGTCCCTTTTTGCCACATCTGTAGCAGGTGATATCTTTTGGATTTCTTTTCTTGGGTTTGGAATCTTTATCGTTCTTAGGGAAGGAACTTCTGTAAGGTTTTTTGTAGTAGGGTTCATCAGAAGTCTTTTTCCTATGAAACTTTCTTGGTTTAGGAAATTTGTTGGGGGAAAAGTACTTGGATTTGGACTTTTTACTATAATCTCCTTTGCAGGCTTTATCTTGACTATAACCATAGTCGAATTGTTTACAGAAAGATCCCAATTCCTTTTTGGATTTCTTTAATTCCCACTTTAGATGTTTTTGGAGTTTCATGAACTGACAGATATATATATACACACGTATACATTAGCTTATAATATAGTGTGTGTGTGTGTATATATATATATATATATATGTATATTTTTTAGGAAGAAGAAAAACATAACCGAGCATCTCCTTCTCCCCATCCTCGCGACACCTTCGACCACCACCATCACTGCACCTCCCCCACCTCCGGCCGCCGTCTGCTACTTCCTCTTCCTTCTCCCTCGCCTCCGGTCACCTGCAGAGCCGCCGGAAGCCGCTGGAAGAGAGAAGCCGAGAGTTTGCTCCAAACTCACCTAAGCTTCGTCCGGCCACCATTTTCCTCCATTCTGGTGCTAATCTCCTCCCCTTGCACCGGTGAGGCTCATTCTAAGCTTTGTTTAAGTTTTGGTCATGAATTGATTGAGTTTTGGTTGATTTTCAGTTTGTGAACTCTAGGGTTTCGAATTTTTTTAACTTAATCTAGCTTGATTCATGCAAACTCCCTTTACAAATGTGATTCCTAGTAGCTCAATCTACCTCTAGGAATTTTTGTATAATTTTTGGAATTTATTTTGATTTTTGGTGAATTTTTGAATATTTTAATAATATTTTAGGAATTTTCGGGAATTAATTATAAAAATAGCAAATAATAATAATAATTGGCATTTTGGTGTTATTATGAGTTGATATAAATTTTAGGGTAAGGAAAATAAATTTTTTTGAATATTATACAATTTTTAGGAATTTTTATACTTTATGTCAAAATTAAATAATTAGGCTAATTTTGAAAATTTTGGTTAAAAAGGTTATGAAATTTGATAAATGAGGTTATTGGTGAATAATATGAATTTTAGGACTCAAATTATAATTTTTGAGATTTTATACTATTTTTATAAATATAGTTGAGTTTATGCCAAAGATTGATTTTTAGTTAAATAATACTTTTGGGAAAAATATTGTTGGTTGATTAAATTTTTTTTATAATATTGGGAGGAATTATCTTGAGAAAAATAAGTTTTAAATGATTAGATAATTTTAAGGAAAATTTTTGTATATATAGCACATTATGTAATTCATATATATACTAGGGGTAAAAATGTAATTTTACACTAAATATGATAAATATATATTTTAATTAGTTTTATTAGTATTTAAAGGGTTTAGATAAATTTTATAAATTAATTGATATAATTTCCTAAGTAGTGTAAAATTTTAAATGTCCAATTTCCAAAATATATATATATATATATATATATATATATATATATATATATTCATATAATATATTACAAAGGTTTTCATTTGGATAATAATTATAATTATATTATTAGTAATGGAATACAAATTTAATTGTTTAATTTTGAATAATTGAGATTTTATATAATTTTATTTATTTTAGTATGTGTGTAAATGGAGAAATAAATATTATTAATTTTGATACTTTACTGAGTTGTGATCTCGGTCGGGGCAAATTGAAGTTTTGGGAGCCCGACTCGAGTGTGAATGGTTGTGTATTTTGGAAGTGCATTTTCTATGCAGGTCTGGCTCTACCTTTGGTAGAGAGATGTCCGTTTTACAGAGGAGACTCTGTCGAAATTTCGGTAGATTTTCTCGTAAAACGTGATATCTGTAAAATTCCTACCGTTAGTTAGGTTAAATCCTGTCTGATGAGTCTTGTCCGATTTTCCTTGAGTCAGTCTGGAATTTTATTATTTTGTTGATTTTTGATTTCGATTCCTTAGTCGTGTTTTAAAAGTCGATTCATTATTTTTTTTCTTTTAGAGCATATCGGAGCAGAAGCTGTGAGACCGAGGCAGACGCGTGGTCGTCAGCCTTCGCATTCATCCTGTAAGTCAATAGAACGATCTGTGCGTGTGTGTATTTAAAGAATGCATGCGCTCGTATTTCTATTATGTTGATTATATGATTTATTTAATTTAATGCTATTATTTACGATTTAAATACATATTATTTATTTAAAATCGATTTGAGAAATTTTGGTAGAATGGGCTACCTGGTGGGCTTCACCAGGAGTATGTGCACATGGTAGAGATTGAGTGATGGATCCATAATATATATATATGTTTGGTGAATGTTAAACTGGGACGGGTGCCTCGGTGGAAGCCTTTGCTCTCGGGGAGCGCCAGTGACTTGTAAGGTTAAATGGACTGGGATGGGTGCCTCGGTTGATGCCCTTGCTCTCGGGGACCGCCAGTGCCATATATTTGGATTAAGTGAATGACTACGGCTTGGTGCCTCGGTTGATGCCCTTGCTCTCGGGGATCGGTAGTCTAGTTGGAATAAGTGGGCCCAGTTGGCCACGTAGATTGTTGGGTTTAGGGTTCTACCGAGATTTTTCAAAAGCTATATTTATATATTATATTATATATTATAAATTATTTTCACTATAACATATATAGTTTTCAAAAAGGTTTTCAAACCGTACAGCTCTTTTTATTGACTTACTCAATGAGGTCTGATTCCCCTCAATTTATTTTTTTCATGAGCTTGGGATTTCGACCTCAAACTATCTCCACGCCGGGTTTCTTCTTCACCAGCTATTTTATGTAGGTCATTGTAAGTTGTACTGTGCGTTAATCTAGGTTGCTGCAGTAGTATATGTATTAAAGATTTGTATGGTTTAAACATAATTATGTAATTTAATTGTGTAAACCACGCTTATGTATAAGTTTCAATTTGATTTATAATATGAGATGTTGAAATACATTGTTATTTAAGCAGTTGAATTTGTGTATTCTGAGAAAAATCAGTTTGATAATGTGTTCTGTTTTAAAGTAAAGTTTAATATATGAATGGTTTTATTTTCTTTTTCCTTTAGGCTTACTACGAATTTCGGGGGCCTTATGCTTACCCATTCCCTAGTGCCGGTCACGTGCCCTCGGGTTCGGGTCGTGACAATAATATAATGCAAAGTAACCATTTCTAATATTATTTGAGAAAAATATCCCTTTTTATTCAAATAAATATGTATATATATATAGGGTATTACAAAACTATTGACACTTGTGGCATTCTTGAACCAATTTCTGAGCATCTTAGGACATGGTAGGCCAATAGTAACCCTAGAGCAATGCTTTTTTTATCAGCAAATGATGAGATTTATAAGCTCCGCAAATCACTTCTTGAATTTCCCTAAGCATGTAATTTCCTTTCTCTAGTGATACACACTTAAATAATAGATGTGAGAGGGACCTTCTATAGAGTTTCTCATTGTGCATGAAGTAGTGTGCAACTTTTATCTTTAATTTCTGAGCCTTCAACTTATCCTATGAGAGTACCCTATGTTTGAGATACTAAATGATTGGCTTCATCCATTTTGCTATTTCTTGGATATCCATGATCTCTGCCTCCTCAGTGCTTAGCTTTGTCAACTCCTTAGTTAGCTTAAGCTCTTTGAATGTTTGATTGTCTTCTGCTGCAGATTTGGCTAGTAAGTCCGCCTTTAAGTTTTCACTTTTGGGAATTTAAATGATTTTCCATTGTCCCCTATCATGCTCGAGCTTTTTTAGGAGCTGTCTGACTTTCTCTAAGTATTTGATGATGCTTAGCTCCTTGATCTAGTATGTCCCTTTGATTTGGTTGACCACTAGTTATGAATTGGAGTATATCTTGAAATGCTCGGTTATGACTTATAGAGTGTATTATAACATTAAATTGATTCTTTATTTATAAATGCCTGGCTTATAGTCAAAATTTTTTATGCTACATAAAAGTCATATGTTTCTTTAGAGTATAACTATAGATCCACTTCATGCATATAAATATTATTCAACCCAACAAAACAGTATTAGTTAGGGCTCAACAAAATAAGTTTATAAACTCTAACGCTAACTAAACCGTACATCGTTCTTCTTATGCTTTCACCTATACATTTTTTAGTTTTATATATATATGTGTGTATTCGTTAGTTCTATACTAATAAATATATTTGTTGGTTCTATACTACTCATCATCCTCAGAAGACCACTGGTGGTCTTGTGGGGATGATGAGTAGTATAGACAAAAATACATATATGAACTATGTTTGGTTGGTCACCTTCAAATTTTAGTGATGAATTTGTAACGAATTTTTAGTAATAGATAAAAATATATATAATTGCATTATAAATAATTTAGTGACGGTTTTTACTGTCATAATTTTTTGTATCCATCACTAATTTAAAACTAATCTGTCATCATTTAGCAATGGAAATTTCTGTCCCCAAATTCCTTCACTAAATCTCAGTTTTTTTTTAGTGATCATAATGGGGTTTTTTTCCCCTTAAGAGTAGCTATTATTGAAAATAAAATTTATAAAATTCAAAATCTTGTAAAAATTATGAGTATTTTTTCAGTTTTCTTTATGTCTTTACATTTGTTTATTTATTCATTTTCAGAATTTAAGATTATTTTAATATTGATATCCTGATAAATTAATTTATTAATTCATAATATAAAAAATAAAATTTAAGTTATAGTGTGTGTGAGAAATATAATTTTATATAACATTTGTATAGAGGCTTTTTTTTCTAAATTTAAAATTTACAAATATTTTTTAATTGTGGAGAATTTTTAAAAAAGTGTTATCAATTATAAATAATTAAAAAAATTGTATGAGTAGTGGAAAGATATATATTTTTTAAAAGTAATATTTTGTGTTATAAATCTACACTTTAGTCCATGATGTCAGAACAAAATAATTGAAGATTGAAATAGTGTAACGGAAATAAAGTTTTGGAATGTTATAACTTATTTATCAAAAAGGAGGGTATTTGACAAAGCTTTAGATATGTTTTAGGAAATTTCCCTTAAAAAAAGGAGAAAAAACATAAACTTAAAAAGATTATAATAGAAATTGAATTGTTAATACAATAAAATCAAAATAAATAAAAAAAATTAAGAGAATTTTTAAATATATCTTTTCTCATTTAATGCTAAAATATATTAATTTAATTAATAATTTTTTTTTAAAAAATAATATTCATAGGCACATATATATATATATATATATATATTTGAAGAGAAATAGTCTAATTTTTAAATGTAGATGTTGTTGTTATTACAGGTGATAAATTTTCTTTAAGAAAAGTTTTAAAAGAATAGAACTTATTATAATATTAAATTGATTCTTTATTTATAACTGCCTGGCTTATAGTCAAATTTTTTTATGCTATGTAAAAGTAATGTTTCTTTAGAGTCTAACCACAGATGCTTTTCTTGCATATAAATATTATTCAACCCAAGAAAGTAGTATAGATAAAAATACATATGATTTTTGTTTTGTTGGTCACTCCACCACTCCCACTTGCTCTTAGAATTTTGTTCAGTAAGGTGTAATTTCATTAGCTAATAATTTATATTATTGGGAATAACCCATCCCAATTGACTTTGACGTCCTGTATCCATCCCCAACAACCACCATGTTCGTATTTTCCTATAAATTGGCTCAAAGCTCGCCTCACCAACATGTCGATCAAAACTACCATACTTCTCATAAGCCCACAAACACATCCACATCTGAGTATTAACAACCAAATAATGGAGCATCTTTATCTTACTCTTCTTCTCCTCTTTGTTTCCTTCATCACCTTGTTCCTTTTCGTCATATTTTACAAACACAAATCTCAATACAGCTATGCTAATCTTCCTCCAGGAAAGCCAGGACTTCCCTTTGTGGGTGAAAGCCTTGAATTCTTGTCTTCAGGTTGGAAAGGTCATCCTGAAAAGTTTGTGTTTGACAGAACTTCTAAATACTCTTCTGAGGTTTTCAAAACCAATCTTCTTGGCCAACCTGCTGCTGTCATGTGTGGTGCCTCTGCCAACAAGTTCTTGTTCTCCAATGAGAATAAGGTTGTTCAAGCATGGTGGCCTGATTCTGTTAACAAAATATTCCCTTCTTCTCTTCAAACTTCTTCCAAGGAAGAAGCCAAGAAAATGAGAAAGCTTCTTCCTCAATTCTTGAAACCTGAGGCCCTCCAACGATATATTGGTAACCTTAAAATTTCTTTCTAGCACTCTGCACCTGACGATAGTGTATGCACGTACATATTGTAATCTTTTTCACCTTTTTTCCAACAGGTATCATGGATACTATTGCTCAGAAGCACTTTGCTTCAGGATGGGAAAACAAAAATGAAGTAGTTGTGTTCCCTCTGGCAAAGAATTACACCTTCTGGTTAGCTTGCAGACTGTTCGTAAGCATTGAGGATCCAAACCACATCGCTAAAATTGCAGACCCTTTTCAGGCACTAGCCTCAGGAATCATTTCTGTGCCAATAGATTTGCCTGGAACACCATACAGGAGAGCAATCAAAGCTTCAAACTTCATAAGAAAAGAACTTACAAGTATTATAAAACAAAGGAAGATTGATCTAGAAGAAGGGAACGCATCCATAACACAGGATATATTATCACATATGTTGACAACATCAGATGATAACGGACAGTATATGAATGAAATGGATATTGCAGACAAGATTCTTGGACTGTTGATTGGTGGACATGATACTGCTAGTGCTGCTTGCACTTTCATCGTAAAATATCTAGCTGAGCTCCCTCATATTTATGATCAAGTTTACAAGGGTACGCACTCTTTCATTTCTTTTTTTCCATCTCAATCTATTTTTTATTACACGAAAATATTAAAAGTTTGTTTGGTTGAAATGAATTTTATAAAATTTTATGGAATTCATTTGGAAATTTAAGTAAATATATTTGGTTGAAATGAAAATTTTATAAAATTTATTTTGAATTCCAACTTTTTAATTTGTAAAATTATTTAAAACTAAATCAATTTTTATTAATAAATATATTTGGTTTAAATAAATTTAAAATTTATTTGAAAATGAATTTTATTTGGAATTCATTTGGAAATAAATGAAATTTTTTTGAAATTAAACATAATAAGAGGTAAGTGTTCTATATAATACTTAGTTTCTTAGTATAATAATACTTCATATCTAATAGCGATAAAAATTTTAATTAATCCATATCAAATTGGGTGAATTTTAAAGAAAAGCAAATCTCTCTCAATATTTATTTTTTTGATTTTATAAGGAATTCAAACTTATTGCTTGAACCAATATTATATGTTGACCATCTTTTCTTTACTTTTTAATATTTCTTTTACTATATTTAAAAAAAATAATTTTATTAATTCAAACTAGCAATACATTAATAGAAATGTAAGAATAGTTTTTTCTTTACTATATTTTTATAGAATAGTTACATTTTAGGAAATATTTCTTGAAATATTTTTTTTTTATTTGTTATTTGTCTTTTTAAATTGTACCAAAAATTCTACAAGAATTATTATTATTATTATTATTATTCATCTTTTGAATCCAAAAAATATTGCACGACTAAAATAGTGAAAGGGCATTTTTGATCAAGTTCAAGGATTCAACAATTCCTTTTTCTAAGAAAAACGGCTATACAAATTTAGTTACAACAAATTTCTAATATGTCATATTGAACCAGTTATCTCATGTTTCTGACATCGAACCAGTGGGTTTTGTAATTAATTCCGGTGGTCTCCTAGCTACAATACGGACTCACGTACCCACTAATATGGCATGATAAATAATATACTTTTGTCTTGATAAATGTGTAGAAAGTTAAATATTTCTACATTTGTATTTGTTATGTATAAATCTCTCTCTCCCTTTCTCCCTTTTTAACAACCATAATATAAATATCTCTAGCGGCAACAAAGAGAAGCTAGAAATATAATTTAACTTTTATTTTCCTATTTTCTCAATACAAAATGTTTTAAAATAGCCCCAAATATGCTTACTTAAAATTTTATTTTATTTTTATCATTTTATACTTCTTTAATTCTTTTTGTTTATTTTTATATATTACTTTTCATTTTTACTAAATATTTTTCAATTTTAAGATATATAATAAGTTAAAATTTAAAAATTAAGAATGAAAAACATTAAAAATGAAACGTAAAGTGCAAAACACGATAAATTAAAAGTATAAAAGTACTAAAAGAATATGTCAATAAAGTTTAAAGGCAAAAATTAAGTATTTGGCCAAGCTAATGCTATGACATATGTAAATATGGATAGGAACGTTGGATTGGTTGGAAAAAGTATGATGACTTTTGGAAATTAAAGATCAACAAATAATATGAATGTTTAAGGATGAGATGTGCATAGGGACATAAATAAATATAAAACTTCTAATCAGTTAAAAATGAATAGTTTATCATCATGTTACGAAATTAATATATTGGTAAAGAATAATATAAAAAAAAGAAATAAATATTAAAAAATTAGATTAGAAGTGATGGATTTGTGGTGGTGAGTTCTTTTTTTTTTTTTTTTTTTTGAGGTGAATTAAAATGCTTTGACGAAATTGATGATATATAGAACAAATGGAGATAGCAAAATCAAAAGCAAAAGGAGAGTTGTTAAATTGGGAAGACATACAAAAGATGAAATATTCATGGAACGTGGCTTGTGAGGTGATGAGAGTTGCGCCCCCTCTTCAAGGTGCTTTCAGAGAAGCTATCAATGACTTTATCTTTAATGGTTTCTACATTCCAAAAGGCTGGAAGGTATCTTATCAACTTTCACTTTCAATATATAATCATGGGTTTATGACTTGTTAATTCAATACTATTACTATACGTGTGAACCATAGAGTAATAGTATGAACCCGGTTTTATTCCATTCATATACTATACACTGATTTATGACTAAAGTATGTATACATAGAAGATTATTATTATTATTTGGGATATATGTTGCTTTGATTTTTTTTTTTTGTTTTATTAAAAAAATGTTATATATCATCAAATATATATATTTGTAATAATTAATTTTGATTGTTGTAAAATGAATGATATATGCAGCTATATTGGAGTGCAAACTCAACACATAAAAGTGGAACATACTTTGAAGAGCCAGAGAAATTTGATCCAAGCAGATTTGAAGGGAAAGGACCAGCTCCATACACTTTTGTACCCTTTGGAGGAGGACCAAGAATGTGCCCTGGAAAAGAGTATGCAAGATTGGAGATTCTTGTTTTCATCCACAATTTGGTTAAGAGGTTCAACTTTCACAAGACAATTCCTGATGAGAAAATCGTTGTTGATCCCATGCCTATGCCTGCTCAGGGTCTTCCAATTCGCCTCCTTCCTCATCATCACATTTAATTAATTCACCCATCCATCCATCCCCTTCAACAGAAAAAAAAAAAAAAAAAAAAAAAAAAACTCCTAAATGATATTCTTTTCTTCCTTTCGGCTTCCCCCCCCTCCCCCCCAAATTTCACTTGTTTCCTATCTATATATTTAATGTTTTTACCCAAATGAAGATGTTATGTTCACCTAAGTTTCTCCTAAGACATACAAATGCACTTATTTTTGGTTTAATTTGATCATTTCTATATGTATTCAAAATAAAATTATGAAACAATTTGTTATGACCAACGCCTAATATCACCTACTAATTAATTTTAAACCAATGTTTAATTAAATATTTGAAATATACATTTTATATAAATTATCACACAATTTTATTCAAGATTCCCGTACATCAAAATATAAAATAAAATAAATCAATATCAATATTTCAGCAAGTACATCCTCTAACCCCTAAGTTGTCGCTTTGTGGGTTATGTCCGTCCATATATTCCAATCCACATTTATAATCAACGGGGAAAAAAAATGGCGGACCTCACCAAAACATTGTACAACTTGTTCTCTTTTTACTATATTAGTCTTTTTATCATGTTCAATAGTGCAGATGATTAAAATATTTATTAAATATAATTATTTTAATCTTTTTTATATTAGAGATTGTAATATGAATAGAACAAATTTTTAAAATTATAAAAGATCACTCAAACTAAAACATTTTTATCAAGTCTTAAAATCTAAAATAAAATTTGGAAAAGTTTTAAACTTTCTATATCTAAAATTATTTAAAAGCTCTTATTTTTCGATATTGAATTTTTTTTTATAAATTAAAGGTATTTGTTAAAATAAAAAATATTGAGAATATAATTAAACTTTGGTTTTTATATTTATAAGAGATTAAGGGAGCATTTGATTTACTTGATTGAAGTAGTTAATAGATATTTTTCCTCAATAAACTAAAATTTAAGTGTTTCATAAAACTCAAAAATCAGCAGTTGATAACTATTTATATCCAAAATAGCTGCACATTTGATAAGCTATATTTTCAAACTTTTTCCCAATCAACTGATAGATAATTTGTTTTTATTTTTTATTTAGACTATCTTACTCTTATTAAAAATAAATAATAAAAAATAACTTTATTTAAATTAAATCTATGTAAGTTAGTATTCAAATTAATATTATTTTAAATTATAATTAAAAATTAAAAATTGTGATATTTATACCTATAATTATTTTGTTGAAAAGAAATTATACAAAAATGTTTATATCTTAAAATTCTTTTTAATTAATTTATATTAATAATTTTAATAATGTATAAAACAAAGAAAATAAATTATTTAGGGAAATTACATAAAAAATCCTAATGTTTTATACCAATTGCAAATAACATCATAATTAATTTTTCTATCAATTTTATCACAACGTTTCAAAAGTTTACAAAATTAAGTATTTATTAAAATTTCTTTAATGGACAGTTGACGTATCCGTTAGTGGGGTCGCTTTTTTGACATGTTGGACTTGTAGGTGTTGACTGGATTTGAGTAATTACATACAGAATCCTAACCTTTAGTAAACTTGCATAAACTATTTAAATAATTTTAATTAAAAAAATTTAAAAATAAATAATAGAAATGAGTGTAAAATTCAATGCTTTTTTATTAATAAAATATTTTTATATATTTAAAGATTTTATAAAAATTACAATAAATAATTTAACATATATTTTAAAATTAAAAAATATGAAAAATAAAAAAAATATGAATATTTTAATTAATTAAAATCATTTAAATAATTAAAATAACTATGAAATTTAATGCTTTATTATTAATAAAATATTCTTAAATATCTAAAAATTTAATTAAAATTACAACATATAATTTAATATATACTTTAACATTAATAATATATAAAAATATGAAAATTAAAAAAATACTAAAAAGGAGAACCTATTAGTGATAACTAATGAAATTATTTTTGTGATTAATTTCAGTCTAATTTCATAAAATTAAAACTACAAGTAATGTATAAAACTATTTTTATTTTTATTTTATATATTTTTTAAGAGCATATATAATAAATTTTTCCATAATAAAATACACAAATATAAAGATAAAAGTAAGTTTTTGTTTTTTATATAGTAGTTTTGATTTTATTAAATTGGAGTAGAATTGATCTCAAAAAATTTCATTAGTTAAATAATAGTTTATCGTTTTTTAGGGTCTTTGTTTTGAATTTTTATTTTTTTAAAATTTAAAATATAGATTAAATTATGTTTTATATTTCTTTATGAAATTATTAAATATTTAAGAATATTTTATTAATTATAAAGTATTAAATCTCTCACTTATTTTTATTATCAAATGGTGTGAAATTAATCTCAAAAATAATTTTATTAGTTATAAATAGTATATTATACTTTTTAGCACTTTTTTTTTTGAATTTTCATATCTTTAAATTTTCTTAATTTTAAAATATATGTTAAATTATGTATTGTAATTTTTTATAAAATCTTTGAATATATAAAAATATTTTAATAATAAGAAAGCATTGAATTTTACACTTATTTCTAAAGCATTGAATTTTACACTTATTTCTATTATTTGTTCTATTAAAATTATTCTAATAATTTTAATAAATTTTAAATATTTTGATTAAAATTATCTAAATATTTTATGTTAGGGTTTATTTTGCAAGTTTACTAAAAGTTAGGGTTCTATATGTAATTACTCAAACCCAGTTAGAACCAACAAGTTTCACGCGTCAGAAAATAGGCCCTACTAATGAATACATCAAATGTCTGTTGTTAGGCAATTTCTGCAAGTGCATGGTTCGCAACAAGTAATAAAGTTCGAGTATCGAGCATCGAGCATCATTCCCACAAGGAGATTGATACAAAGTACTAGCCTTAATTTTATTTCCACAAGCTAACAAAACATATTAATTGAAACAGAAAAATATATTGACTAACAAAAATAAATTCTAAATCTAAAATATTCCTTTAAAAATATAATAATCGAAAGCTAGGGTTTGGATTTGCTTTAATAGCCATTACTTGAATTATAGGATTTAATTTCAATTCAATTCGATAACACAGTCAAAGGATAGATCACTCAAATTATCTAAAGTTTCTTTCGAGATCAATTAAGCATGCCAAAACTAATTACTGCCTATTTTCATGGTCAGGTAAATTAATTAAGACTGATTAAGCCATTTAGCAATTTAATACTCCCCGAAGGATTCGTCTACTTTCATGATCAAGGTTCCTAAGCTTCATAGGTTTATGAGCTAATAGATAATGCAACTTTCATTTTCTTTAATCTATCCATAAACATGCATTCAATCAGGCTTAAAATCAAATGCAAGAACGAACAAAAAATAACCTGCAAAATTGACTTAATATTAACTTATTGAATTGAAATAAAAATCCAAACAAGTAATAGTCTAACTACACAAATCCAATGTAATATCCCGTGTTTTTAAATATTTTTATATTGTACCGGGATATGCAGTGTCAATAATTTTTATATATATATTACGATATTTTCACGAGTTGATATGTATTTAAAACCTATTTTAATTACTGTGTATTATTTACAATGCTTTACGTAAAATTTTCTCGAGACTTTCATTTTCGGGGAAATTTTCACGTAAATAATTTATTATTAATTATTTTAAATATATTTTCGGACTTGCATGAACTCATGCGTATTTTTAAATTACTAAATAAAGACTATGTGTGTAAATATTTATTTAATTAGGGTTTAATATATATTACCCTAATATTTTATTATTTGTTTATTAATTTATTGTTATTTAATTATTTTAATTATTATTAAATTATTAAAATTATTTTTATTATTATTTTATTATTTTTTTTTTCTTTTTCTTTTCTTTTTCTTTTCTTTTCTTTTTCTTTTTCTTTTCTTTTTCTTTTCTTTTCTTTTTCTTTTTCTTCTTCTTCTTCCTTCTCCCGCGCCCGACTCCCTTCCCTCCCGCTGCAACTCCGGTCACCTACCGTCGGTGTGCCTCCCGGCTTGCCACCGTCGTCCCCAGCCGTTCCCCGCCGCCAGCAGCTCCCTTTCCCGTCGAGTTTGGCCGGAAATAGCTTGAGAGGCCGAAAGTCGAGCTACCGTCGATCGCATCGATTCCGGCCACCGTTTTTGACACCGCCGGTCTCTTTCTTCTCCTTGAGCTCTGGTGAGTGTGATTCTAGCTTTGGTTTGAGCTGAAATGCTCTAGAATTGCTTAGGTTTCGATTTTTCCAATTCGTTCACATTAGGGTTTTTGATTTTTTTGAGCTTCGAATTGATTGATTCATGAAAACTCCCTTCACAAATGTTGATCCTAGTAGCTTAATATACATGTATGAATTTTTGTGGAATTTTTGGAGATTTTTTGGATTTTTGGGTATTTTTGAATATTTTAATATTATTTTCTAATTTTCGGAAATTAATTATTTAAATTATGAAATTGGGGTTTATGGTTAAATTAGGTGTTGAAATGAATTATAGGAATTTATTTGGAATTTTTATGAATTTCTAAGTATTTATTTTGAATTATTTGAGTTTATGTAATTTGAGAAATTAGGGTTAATTATGTTTTTAATTGAAATTAATTGGTTAATTGAGTTTAATTATTGATATTATTGATAAATATGTTGAGAAAATTAATTTTGGATAATTTTATGATTTTTGGTGAATTTTTGAAGTAATTTAAATATATTTATATATATAGGGGTATTTTGGTAATTTTATCCTAAATTGGCTAAAAATGTAATTTAATTGGTTTTAATAGTTATTTAAGGTATAAAAATGATTTCTACAAATTATTTGGTATTTTTAATTAATTAAAACTATTTTTCGTAAATTATTTTCAATTATATATATAATATGCGGTTTTTCTAATAAAATGAGTTTTTATTGGTTTTTAATGTGTTTAAAGGTTAATTATGTAATTTCTACCTATAAAATGTATTTTTAGGTTTTAAGGATATTTTTGGTATATCTGGAATTATTCCGTGTTTGTGGACCCCGGTCGGTAGACTGTAGTTTGGAGTCCGACCGTGGGGTTGTGGTTGAGTGTTGAGCTTGTATTTCGAAGTGTGTTTCTTTGCAGGGTCGGCTCTACTCTTTTGAGTAGAGAGATGTTCGTTTTACAGGGGAGGTTCTGTCGAATTTTCGGTAGAATTCTCGTAAAACGTGATATCCGATCGAACCCTAATTTTTGATTCTGTGTTTAATACTCTAGATCGAATTTTAGGATTTCTGTTAGGTTTATTCTAATGTCTGTCATTATTGTTTGTTTAGTTACGCCGAGACCGAGGGCTAGTGGACCAGGCCCGTCGGACCCGTCTCGTGGAGCACACTAGGTGAGTTACTATACTATATATATATGCTTAGGATGCATGATTTAGAAATATATATTTTATTTCGATTAAAATGCATAAATAATTTGATTATTTCTTAAGTTTATATTAAGTATATTTTTGGTATATATTAAATTATATGCATGTTTTGTAAATAAAATATATTTAAAATGTTTTTAAATATATTTCTAGCTTAATTTATAATTTGATTGGATTTATGTGACGTATATATATACTCGAAATATACCTGGTTTACTTTTGGTATATTTCTGGTATATATATGGTTTATGTTGTTATTTTATTGAACTTCATGCATCATTTATTTTTGTGGATGAATGATTTATATTATTAATGAAGGATATCAATAGAATGTGCTACCTAGTGGGCAGCACTAGGACCGAGTACGTACCGGTACGCCTATAGTATTTAGGCTATAATACTAACTTATTTGTGGATATTGATTTGATGTGATTATTGATATGTGAGATATGGTTTGGAGGTGTGATTGCTGGAGCTCGGTTGACCAAGTGTCTCGGGGCCAATCACACTGGCAGTCAGACTACTGGAGCTCGGTTGACTGAGTGTCTCGGGGCCAGTCTACTGTCTAAATGGATAAAGTGGATATATTTGGAATAAGTGAGCCTGTATGGCTAGAGTGTTGTCTAACACTATTTCCGAGGTTGCGATATTCTAGGGTTCTATGTGATCCTTCATAAAAGATGATTTTCAGATAAAATATATAAAAATGATTTTATTGCATCTGTGTGTAATTGCCTGTATATATATATTAGATATATACTGTTGACTGTATGCATTATCATTTAGTGTGTATGTATATATATTATAGTAATTCACTCAGTGAGGTCTGACTCCCCTCCGTTGACTATTTTTCAGGAGAGTCAACATCTTCAGACCTCAGTAGCAGGCCTGTACGCCGGATTTCTTCCGCCCTGACTTCTTTGTGTAAATTACTTATTTGAGTCTTATTTTTATAATCTAGACACTGCAGTAGTTGTGAATTAAAGTGTGGGATTTCATGTATTTTATTTTAAGAGATGTATTATATTGAAACTGGATTTGTACTGAAAGATTTATATATATGAGATGTGATTTGATTTAAATCCAGTTGGTGTATATACTATTGTGATATTTATGATTTTTATTTTCGCTGCATATAATACTGTTATTGTTATTATTGCATGTTTTATTTTATTTTTAGGCTTGCTACGGGTTTCGGATTCGAAAGAATTCCCGTTCCCTAGCGCTGGTCATGGCCCCTGTTTTGGGTCGTGACATCCAAACTCTGAATAAATTAATTACACATGATAGAAATATTCATAATCAAAGATAATCTAAGCGTGAGAATAATTTTGTTGAATGTTGCCTTGTTTGGCTTTGAATTTCTCTTCTTTTCCTTAGCTCAAATCTCCTTGAATAATGAATAATGAATGAATACTCTTTTCTCTTCTTTTCCTTTTATAATCATCCCTTGCTTTAGAACTTCCAATTATGAAATCTTCCAATTTTGTTGTCCATAATGAAAGTGGAAAATTTTCTATGTTGGCATGGCTTGAAGCATGCTTGTGTCTGAAGTCATGTGGACTACAATAAGTGAGCACAATAGCAAGCATGACCATGTTGAATAGGCATGTCAATCGTACAAGCCAGAGCATGCTCATGCTCATGCTCATGCTCATGCTTGTGGGTGTGCATGTGATTTCATCATGGCATGGCCTATAGCATGGCCATGTGCATGGGTGTGCTGATTAGCATGGCCTACAGCATGGCCATGTGCTTGGGTGTATTGAGGCTCAACTTTTCAAACTACAAACAAAGACCTAATTAGAAATTAAAACATGTTTAATTAACAAAATATAACATTCAAAGTATGCAAAGTTAATCTAATATGTGATTTTAATAAAATCCTACTAAATGCAAATAAAATTAATAATGATTAAATAAATTATAATATAAAATTACATAAACTTAATCAAAATATCCCTAAAAATATATACATAAATGTCATACATTAAATTCCTATACACTAAACCTTTGCTTGTCCTAAAGCAAAGTGTGCAAGAACACTTTATCAATGCAGCGAACCTAGCACATTGACAAACTTTAAAGTGTCCATCTACCACAATCTTAAGTTAATACAGAAGTTATAAGTCAAAATTAAATCGAAAACTCATGGTCAAAGTCATAATTTTCATTGAATTTCTGAAAATTATAGGTTGATAATTAAGAAAAATGAAAGCAAGTGATACTACTCTTACAACCTTAACAACCCTTTAATTCCATCAAATAAAAAGTAACAATAATCTTTTTTTATTTTTTCTAACGAGTGCATTTTGTACTCTATCTTGCTTTTGTTTCTCTATCACTTTTTCTCACTTTCAGTAATCCCCTGCTGTTCTCGTATTACTAAGCGTGGACATCATTAAGTGAGTCCTTTGGATACTCATACTCAGTTTAGAGTATCATAGTAGATTTCAGAACATATAAATGTTGAAATTTAAGCATTGCTCTAGAAAAGAGAGATTTTTTCTCTTTTATTTTTTTCACTTAAAAATATATTGCTATCATGCATGTGCTAGTCTCAAGGGTTTATTAAGAGTTGACAATTGAGTATCACTTATAAGCCATTTTCAGAACTATCAATTCACAAGATTTAGTTATTTAAAAGCAAGTAGGCATTAAGTTGCTTAAAAATTTAGAAGTCCTTAACCACAAATTATCAACCTAAATTAAAATTTACAAATTAAGCATTAACAAAAGATTATGAAAAATGTACACTGAAATCATAATTGTTGTACTCTATTCATTACAAAGATAAATTGTAAAAAATTAGTGTGCGAGTGTGCTAAATACAATGTACTAAATACAACTATACAGATATGATGTAATGCAAACAGAATGTATATACTCTCCCCTATACTTCGACAAGTCATTGTCCTCAGTGACTCAAAGAAATAAAATAAAGGAAAGCATAAAAAGAAGAACAACTTCCCTAAGCACGAGGTAGAGCATATGATGAACTAAAATAAGAACTGGACACAGCCATGGAATTGGAAGTGCCTACACTTGTGTAACCCTAGTAGCTTTACTAATTTAATTGAAATGCCCAATCTCTTTTAGCTCGCTCTTCTCTACATGGTTAAAATAAAATAAAGATAAAAATTAAGAAAAATAAAGGAATGAAAATATAAAGTAAATGAGGTAGAAGAAAGAAAAAAAGGTGCTAAAATATATTAAAACAAAATGGGTTGCCTCTCATTAATCACTTGTTTAAAGTCATTAGCTCGACTTTCTTTTGTTACTGGATCAAATTGAGCTAAGAAGTGCACATGATGAAGTTGACTTGGGAAATGACCTATTTAAAAAAAAAATTAAGGAGCTAGTTTATTGTGCTATTTAATTCTTTACCATTTTGTTATGAGTGGTTAACTGTTCTATCCTTGAGTTGAATTGTTTGAAATTTTCCTTGTGCTGCTTGAGATTCTTTTCAAGTCTTTTAATTGTCTTGCTCTATGATTGGATGAAGTTTTTGATCATCATCTCAAGGTTTGACTTCGATTTCGATTGAGGATAGGTATTCTTTTACTGAAAACCCAGTGGAGGTGGTGCTTTGCGCCCTTGATTTGAGCTTGAAGTTTAATTCCCTCTATGATTTTCCTATGAAAAATTTGAGTTATTTCTCCATCCTGGGTTATAAGTGTTTGAGTAGGGGTTCCCTTGAGGTCTTCTATTGTAATTGTTTAGACCATTGAGTTATTCAATTGAACACCCTTGAGCATAAGTATCACTTTATGGACACTTAGTAATAGAATGTCCTCCTCCACATACCTTACATGAAAACACTTGGGATGGGAATCCAGTAAAATTAAGTTTTTCTAGCTTCTTTATAAAAGAGTCTAATTTAGCATTTACCAAGCTTAAACTGTTAACTTCATATGCTCTAGCTATTTTCCTAAGTTGATTTCTCTCCTCATGCCATTGGTAATTATTTGACACCATCTTTTCTAAGAGTGCATAGGCATTATCATTCGTTTTGCTTATAAAAGAACCTTGTGCAGGAGCATCAATGATGATTTGTAATGACTCAGACAATCCTTGGTATAAAGTCTACATCAAGAGCCAATTTGGAATGCCATGGTGACGCTAGTGCCTTTATAAGTCTTAAAAGCTCTCCCAAGCTTCATAGAGAGACTCTCCAGGTTACTACTTGAATCCTATAAGGTCTTGGTGATACTTTGTAGTCTTTCTAGGCAGGTAGTATTTAGTTAAAAATACCTTGGAAAGTATATCCTATGAAGTGATTGAATTTGGTGCTAATAAACTAAACCATAGCTTTGCCTTATCTCTTAATGAAAATGGGAATAGCCTGAGGCGAATTACATTTGAACTTACTCCATTCATCTTGAATGTGTCATAGATGTCAAGGAAATAAGCCAGATGAGCATTTGGATCTTCTATTGGTAGTTCTCCAAACTAATACTATAAAATCATTTAGATGTATACAAGTTTGATTTTGAAGGTATTAGCTTCAATGGTTGGTTTCACAATGCAATTTTGGCTTCTTGTGAGAGGTGGTACCCCTTATTCCTTTAAAGCCTTTGCTGAAGCTCCTTGGTTGGCCATTCTTCTATCTTTCTCTCTTTTTTCTTTTTGATTCTTTTTGTAAAACTATGCTATCTCAAGATTTACTTTCTGTAGTTCAGGATGTCGTGACCTTATTTGTATAAAGAAAAATTAAGTACCTGAGAAGAAAAAGTAAAATTAATTAAATTATATAAAAATAAAGATGTTAGTTTAATAGAAATAAGAAAGTGCACTAATAATGATATTGTCGATCTCCCCAACAATGGCACTAAACATTTGTTAGGCAATTTTCGCAAGTGCATGGTTCGTAATAAGTAGTAAAGTTTGAGTATTAAGTATCATTCCCATGAGGAGATTGATACCAAGTGCCAACCTTAATTTTATTTCCATAAGCTAACAAAATAGATTAATTGAAACATAAAATATATTGACTAACAAAAATAAATTCTAAATCCAAAATATTCCTTTAAAAATTCAATAATTGAAAGCTAGAGTTCATATTTGCTTCAATAGTCACTACTCAAATTACAAGATTTAATTTCAATTCAATTCGATAATAAAGTCAAGGGAAAATAACTTAAATTACCTAAAATCTTTTTTGAGATCAATTAACCATGCTAAAACTAATTACCGCCTATTTCATGGTCAAGTAAATTAATTAAGACTCATTAAGCTCTTTAGCAATTTAATACCCCTCGAAGGATTCGTCTACTTTTATGATCAATTCTAAGCTTCACAGGTTTATGAGCTAATATATTATGCAACTTTTTTTGTCTCTAACCTATCCATAAACACACATTCAATTAGGCCTAAAATCAAATACAATAATGAATAAAAAAATAACCTGTAAAATTGACTTAATATTACCTTATTGAATTGAAATAAAAATCCAAATAAGTAGTAGTCTAGCTACATTAATTAAAATTCTAAATGTATTAGTTACACATGATAGAAATATTAAGAATCAAAGATAATTTAAGCATAAGAATAATTTTTTTGAATGTCTCTTTGTATGACTTTGAATTTCTCTTCTTTTCATTAGCTCAAATCTCCCTAAATAATGAATAATGATTGAATCCTCGTTTCTCTTCTTTTCCTTTTATAATAATCCCTTGCCTTAGAACTTCCAATTCTAAAATCTTCCAATACTATAGTCCATAATGAAAGAGGAAAATTTTCTATATTGGCATGGCTTAAGGCATGGCCATATCTAAAGCTGTGTGGACTACGAGAAGAGAGCATATCAATGAGCATAATGATGTTGAATAGGTGTGTCAATCGTATAGGGCAGAGCATGGCCATGCTCGTGGGTGTGCAAGTGATTTCTTCATAGTATAGCCTATAGCATGGCTATATGTATGGGTGTGCTGATTAGCATGGCCTGTAGTATGGCCATATGCTCGAGTGTGCTAGGGCTCAACTTTTGAAACTATAAAAAAGACCTAATTAGACACTAAAACATGTTTAATTGATAAAAGATAACATTCAAAATATGCAAAGTTAATCTAAAATGTGATTTTAATAAAATCATACTAAATGCAAATAAAATAAATAATGATTAAATAATCTATAAGCTAAAATCACATAAAAAATTAATTAAAATGTCCCTAGAAATATATGCATAAATGTCATACATCATTCATTAAAGAAAATTTAACAGCGAGTTAATTTTGCAAACTTTTGAAACATTGTGGGTAAAATTGATAGAAAAATTAAAGTATGGTGTTATTTGCAAGTGGTATAAAAGGTTATGTTTTTTTTTTTTTTATGCAATTTTCCCTTATATACTATTTTTAAATAATTTACCTAGCTAAAAAAAAATATTACAAGAAATATATGAAACTATATTTACAAATAAATTATGCCTTTAATGGTCACTTGATTTACGAACAATAATAACTAACAAAATTTTACCAAATATTTTGTTGACCATTTGCATAATCAACCCCTTTATTTTGACTTTGACAAGCAATTTGGATTGCTAATTATTTTAAGTGTATAGGGCCTTTATTCAAAGATAAAATTATTCATTCATGATTGAAGATGTGAAATGCTCTTTAAAAGAGTATTTATATGCAAATTAATGAAGAGTATCAACTTATGCAAATGCCTAAGTCATATGAATGTATATAGGGACTCAAAAAATGAAAATTTTAAGTTACAGGTTACTGCTCAAGAGCCACCCTCTAAATCATGAAAGGGCTCACGAGCAACCCCTCTTGTCTAGCCTTCTCAAGCTTCTTAGCGAGCCAACATTCTGAGCCACTCATGAGCACCACTCACAATTGTGAGCAGCTTATGAGGGCTCCCTGGCAGCCTCCAATAGCTCTTTCTGACTCAAACGGTCATAAAATTCAATTGTCATGAGCTGAACATTGTCCTCATGAACATGAGCGATAGTTTTATTACAAAAAGTTAAAATTCATTAAATGAAGAAGAAGAGAGTTTGGAGAAGCAATTAATGGGTCCAATAGCCATAATTTTGATGCTCAGGCTACATAAACATGCTTGGGAGTTCCATTGAAGATTTACACACTTTGAATATCAAAATTCTCTTTTTAACATTCATTAAGCAATTAATTTCTTTCATATACTTTCTTAATACTTAATTAACTCTTGTAAGAGTTGGTATGTGTTAGAAATAGGACTTCTACTTCATCTAATTCTTAGGATAGATTAGAAGGGAAGTGAGGTTTGTTTTTAAGGAATTGGTTTAGATGTTTGTCCATTAAAACACTTGGGTTATGGTTAGTGCTAAGCCTTGAGTAAAAGCTCAATATTGTAAGGTTTAAGAGTTGATCCTAAAACTCTTGTAATCTCAATCTTATGAATAAGGTTTGTGTGAGATTGAAATTCCTAACTTGGGGATAAGTTAGGTGGAGACGTAGATTCATTTGCGAATCGAACTCCTTAAATATTTTTGTTTGTTTTTCCATCTCCTTAATTCTTTCTTTAATCCGTGCTTAATTTTCTAAATTTTCTTTTAACTTTCAAAAAGCCCTATTGAACCCCCCTCCCCTTTAGAGCAACTACACATTTCATATTTTTATCAACTAACAGCTATCAGTTTTCTGTTATCCGCAACACTATCATCTACCAAGTTCTATAAATAGTTGAACCAAACAAACCTTAGTTTTGATTCTCTAACATAGCACACCTTTCTGAAATCAATTTTCCTATATGAAACGGACTGATGTTAATTACAAAAATTGAGCCCTTCATGTTGAATGTTGCTAGAAATTAATTAATTAATTAAAACGTTCTATTAATTACTACATACCTAAATAAAATTAAAATAAAAAGTATATTCAAATTAACTTCTATATATTTTGATGACTAATAATAATAATAAATTATAGAATTTTTAAAGCATATGACAAATCATTAATTTTTTAACTTACATAAAACTATACAGTTTAATGAATTATATAATTTTTAGATTTAATATAAATAAGTACAGAACCACAGTTTACGACCAGTTTTTCTAGTGCTAAATCCAAGTCAATTGAGAATGATTTGGTAGGTAAAATATCACAATGAAAATAAACTAACGAAAAAAGAAACATTGTAATAGGGGTTTATTTTCATGCATGTATCTGCGCTGTTTGCATAATTATTTATGCATAAACATATGTCTATATTCATGTTGATTTCACTTAAAAAACAGTCAGCCAAAACTGTAAATTGGACCCTCACTTTAATTTTATATTGGACCTTATTATTTTTTTAGTCAAATTGGAGCTTTTACTTTGTAAAATTATATCATATTGGACTTTTGGTAAGTATAATTAAGTCTTATAACTTTTTTTTAGTACAAATAAGTTCTATAAATTAATAAAAAATTAATTTCAATGGTTAACATATATATATATAATAACCCGAATTTTTTAAAAGTATTTGATATAATTAATTATCAAAATTTGTAACGTTATTAATAATTTTTATCGTATGTTGTTATTATTATTACAAAAAAATTGTTATATTTAATTACTAAATTTAAAATTCTATTTGGAAACTATTAATATATATTTATTATCTCCATTTCATTTTATTATTTACATAGCATTTTTTTTACTAGAGTTATTATTATTATTGTATTATATATTTATGTATGTGTGTTGAGAGGGTATATATATATATATATATATATATATATATATACATATTACAAACACACCCACCCCACTTTTCCTTTTTTCCCATTTCCCACGCCTCCCTTCCTTTTCTTTTGCCATCCCATTTCTTCCTCTCGCTGCCTTCTTTTTCCAGCACCATTGCCTGTTTCTTTCTTCTTCTTACTGCAACCACAACAATAGCAGCAACAACAATAGCAGCGGCAGCAGCAACAACATCATCATCAACAACAACAACAACAACAACAACAACAACAACAACAACATCAACGACAACAACATCGACAACAACATCAATAGCAAGGACAACAACATGAACGACAGTAGCAGCCCTCCCTGTCCTAGATTTCTGCTTTAGGTGAAATCTAGGCTAATTTAGTTGAGTTGTTAGGTTGATTTTTAGGTTGATTCTGTGTTGTTTATTAGCTAATTGTTAGTTGTTTATTAGTTATTGTATTTATTTTAATTTTTAGTTAATTAATATAATTTTTATTTAATTTTTGTTTAATTTTTGATTAATTTTTGAGTTGATCTATATGTCCTTAGTTGATTTTAAATTATTTTAGTTATTTTTAATTATGGGTATTTTTGAATATTTTAATAATATAAATTGTAATTTTCGTTAATTAGGTTAATTAATTATTTTTGGTTGGAAATTTGAGTAATTAGTGTTCGTATATTAAGTTAGTAACTTTTGTGTTAATAAAATTATTTTTAGTAAATTTATATTATTTTTGAGGAATTAATATGTTTATGTGAATATTGGGATTTTAGGGTAATTATGTAATTTGGTTGAAAATATAGTTAAATTATACTTTAAATGGTTTTAGAATTTTATAGAGTATTAGTATAATTTTTATAAATTAATTACTATTTTTAACTAATTAATTCTAATTTTTGAAAATTATATTCAAATACTAAATTATTTATTATTTTGTGATTAAATGAGTTTTTAATTAATTTTATAATATATTTAATCTATTTGTATAATTAAATGTGAATTTGACTATTTTATGATGAATAATTGTAAAATTTGGATTTTATTAATATTATATAAATTATTGGGATTTTATTATCTAATTTGGAAAAATAATTAATTTTAATGTTTTATTATTTAAATAAAATCAAATTGTGGCATTTTGGGTACTTTATGGATTTTTAATGATTTTAAATATTTATTATTATATTATTTATTTTTAGTGAATTGTGAACCTCGGTCGGGGATTTGGGTATTTCAGGATTCCAACTCGATATGTTGAGCTTGTGTGAATTTAGAAATGTGTTTGCTTACAGGATTGACTCTACTTTGGTAGAGGGATATCCGTTTTACAGAGGAGACTCTGTCGAATTTTTTGTAGATTTTTCGTAAAATGTAACATCGGGTCAATCCTAAATTTTGAATTCTGAGTCGAGTCTTCCTTAGAAATTCTAGAAGTTAGGGTTTCTGTTTTCTGATTATCATTTCATTTTCTGTTTTTCAGTCACCCCTCTAGTCACATCTACTAGTCGAGGTCGGACACGACGTATTGAAGTAGTGCCTTTATCTTGTAAGTTAATATTTGATTTGTATGTCAGGTTTTTTGAATTAAAACATATTAAATTTTGATGAATTTAATTTTACGAGATTCTAGTCGGTATTTTTTAAATAATGTTGCATGGTTTAATTTATAATTGATTTATTTTATTTTTAATTACTGTAATTTTCATTGTTTTATTAATTTCATTTATTTTAAATAACTATGGTAGAACGGGCTATCTGATGGGTTTCATCAGGACCGTGTGCGCATCAGTAAAATGTTTGAATATATTGATTATATTATTGGGGTTGATGGTCTAATGATGCTTTACTCTCGGACACCGCTAGTAATATAATATTTGATTATTTAATAAATACAGGGGCCAAAGGTCTGGTGATGCTTTGCTCTCGAACACTTCCTGTATAGTTGGATTAATATTTTTTAAATCATTGGGGCCAATGGTCTGGTGATGCTTTGCTCTCAGACACCGTCAGTGATATTGGATTAAGTGATGTGACTACGGCTGTACATCCTGGTGATGATTTGCTGTCGGGTTCTGGTAGTCTTGGATATAAAGGGGTCGATTGATTGTGAAAAATTGAGAACTCAAGTTCTACCTAGTTTTTTATATTGAAATGTTTTAAAAAGTCCTTTTGAAAAAAAATGAGTTTCTTTTATATATATATATATATATATATATATATATATATATATATATATATATATATATATCAAAGAATTTGAATAAAATTATAAATATATTATATTTTCATAAAAACTTATTTTAAAGGAAATTTTCAAACCACATTCATTTCTTTTATTAGCTTACTCAGTGAGGTCTGACTCCCCTCAATTTTTTTTAGGAGTTTGGGAGTCTTCTATTAGGTCTACTTCTCTACACCATGTAGCTTCTTCACCGACTATCTTATGTAGGTCTATATAGTTGTGTTTGTTTTAGTATCCATGTACCACAGTAGAGAACTGTATAACTAAGCATTTCAAGTTGAATATTATGTATTAAGATTTATGTACTGAGATACTATTTGTATAACTGATGATGTTTATTTTATGCACCAGAATATTATTAATTAAAATGAGAAGAATCAGTTTGATAATGTGCATTATGATTTAATTATTTTATTGTGAGGTTTTAAAGTGAAATATTTCACGTTTTTCTTTTAAGGCTTACTATGGGTTATGGTAGCTTTATGCTTTCCCATTCTTTAGTGTTGGTCACGTACCCCTAGGTTCAGGTTATGACAAAGTTGGTATCAGAGCTTTAGCACATTTTTCATGCTTTTGACTATCGATGTCTATCTTTTTTCATATTACTGTGGTCCTTAGGTTGTTAATTGTTTGTCACGACCCAAACCCGAGGGCACGTAACCGGCACTAGGGAATGGGTAGGCATAAGGCCCCCGAAACCCGTAGTAAGCCTAAAGGAAAAGAAAATAAAACCATTCATTTTTTTTAAACTTTAGTTAACAACAGAACATATTATCAAATTGATTTTTCTCAAAATATATAAACTCAACTGCTTAATAGAAATATGTTTCAACATCTCATATTATAAATTGAATTTAAATCTTATACATAAGCGTATTTCGTACAAATAAACTACATAATTAAGTTTAAACCATACAAATCCTTAGTACATATACTACTGCAGCATCCTAGATTAACACACAGTACAGCTTACAATGACCTACATAAAATAGCCGGTGAAGAAGAAACCCGGCGTGGAGGTAGTCTGAGGTTGAACTCCCAAGCTCCTGAAAAAAAAATTGAGGGGAATTAGACCTCACTGAGTAAGTCAATAAAAGAGTTGTACGGTTTGAAAACCTTTTTGAAAACTATATATGTTTATAATGAAAATAACTTATAATATATATATTTATAGCTTTTGAAAAATCTCGATAGAACCCTAAATCCAAAAATCTAAATGGCCAATCGGGCCCACTTATTCCAACTAGACTACCGGTCCCCGAGAGCAAAGGCATCAACCGAGGCACCAAGCCGTAGTCATTCACTTAATCCAAATATATGGCTCTGGCGGTCCTCGAGAGCAAAGGCATCGACCGAAGCACCCATCCCAGTCCATTATCGACTTTACAATCACTGGCGGTCCCCGAGAGCAAAGGCTTCCACCGAGGCACCCGTCCCAGTTTAACATTCACCAATCATTTATATTACGGATCCATCTCTCAATCTCTATCATGTGCACATAGTCCTGGTGAAGCCCACCAGGTAGCCCATTCTACCAAAATTTCTCAAAATCGATTTTAAATAAATAAAATGTGTTTAAACTTTAAATAGTAGCATTAAATTAAATAAATCATATAATAATAACATAAAAGTATGAGCGCACACATCTTTAAATAAAATACACGCACAGATCATTTTATCGACTTACAGGATGAATGTGAAGGCTGACGACCACGCGTTTGCCTCGGCCTCACGGCTTCTATTCCGACATGATCTAAAAGAAAATAATAATAATCGACTTTTAAAATATGACGATGGAGTCGAAACCAAAAATCAACAAAATAATAAAATTCCAGACTGACTCGAGGAAAACCGGATGAGACTCGACAGACAGGATTTAACCTAACTAACGGTAGGAATTTTACGGATATCACGTTTTACGAGAAAATCTATCAAAATTTCGGCAGAGTCTCCTCTGTAAAACGGACATCTCTCTACCAAAGGTAGAGCCAGACCTGCATAGAAAATGCACTTCCAATATACACAACCATTCACACTCGAGTCGGGCTCCCAAATTACAATTTGCCCCGACCAAGATCACAACTCAAACAAATATCAAAATTTTATAATATTTATTTCTCCAATTATACACATACTAAAATAAATAACATATATAAAATCTTAATTATCCAAAGTAAAACCTTTGTAATGTATTATATATATATATATATATATACATTATTTGAAATTCAATATTCAAGATTTACTCTACTTAAGTGATTATATCAATTAATTTATAAAAATTATCTAAACCCTTTAAATATTAATAAAACTAATTAAAATATATATTTTACCGTATTTAGTGTAAAATTATATTTTTACCCCTAATACATATATAAATTACATAATGTGCTATATATATAAAAAAAATTCCATAAAATCATTTAATCATCCCAAAAATTATTTCTCTCAAAATAAATCTTCCTACTATAATTAAAACATTTAATCAACCAACAAATTTTCTCCCAAAAATATTATTTAACCAAAAAATCAAATTTGGCATAAACTCAAATATATTTATAAAAATAGTATAAAAATCTCAAAAATTATAATTTGAGTTCTAAAATTAATAACATTCACTAATAACCTCAATTATTAAAATTTCATAATTTTTTTATCATAATTTCCGAAATTAGCCTAATTACCCATTAAATATCTAAAATTCACATAAACCTCTAATTAACACCAAAAACTCTAAAATCTTACATAAAATTAATATACTAAAACAATTAACTATAATCACTTTGATTATACTAACTAAACCAAATAAAACCCAATAAATCAACTAAAAAAAATTAAAATAAATAAATAAAAATTATGCAAAAATTCTGTAAATTAAGAAAAATTAGGAAAAATATTTAAAAATCCAAATTGAAGCAATTCATGGGCATAATCCAACATATACTAAAAAACAACCTAAAATCAACATTCAAAATCGAGCAGCAACCAGAAAACAACCTGTCAACAACCTAAGAACAACTCTGTGCAACTCACCTTCAACCTTCAATTCCGGCGCCGGAGGTGAGTTGCAGTGGCGGCTGCTCTTGGCTTGGACGGACACCTAAGACGATGAGGGAAGTTGGGGAAGCTTGGGTGGTGTTGGATCAGCTTGGATCAAATCTGACAGAGGAAAGAAATGAGGAATGGCAACAACAGCTCTTCCCCTAGCAGCTTGGTGCGACGGCAATGGTGATTCTTATGGTGGCAGGACGAACGGCGCAGTGAAGGAGGAGGGAGAGATGGTGAGGGATGAAGTTGGAGAGGGTATAGGGCTTGGGAGCTTCTATTTCTCTTCTCCCTATTTTTTCTACTTCACGCTGTTTTCTTTGCTTTCTTTCTTTCTATTGTTTTGATTTTTTTTGTCTTCTTTTGTTTTTGATTTGATCCCATTTTTTTTTTCTTTTTTTTCTCTGGTCCACTTCCCATTACATAAAACCATATATATATATATATTAATATAGTTATGCATGTATGTGTATAGATAAATATTGGTACATATATATATATATACATATACTACATATACATACATACATACATACATACCCAAATTATTTTAATATACACATCTAAAATAATATTTAACCCTAAATATAATATAAACATAAATATAATATAATATGATGAAAAAATTAATTATTACTAATAGGATTTGATAAAAAAAATACCCCTTTTTATTTAAGTAAATATATATATATATATATATATGTAGGGTATTACAGTCTCCCCTCCTTATATGAATTCGTCCCTAAATTCAAGAAAAGAAAGAAAAGAAGAATTACAAAGCTAAGAAGGAAAAAGATACGGGAAGGAAACTCACATCTCGGCTTCAGTTTCCTAGGTGCAATCCTTAACGGAATGGTTACTCCATAGAACTTTCACCATCAATATCTCCTTAGTCCGCAACTGTCAAATTTGGTGATCCACAATTGCCACCGGGTACTCCACATAAGTCAAATCGTCGCTAAGCTCAACAGCTTGAGGTTGCAACACATGAGACGGGTCAGGGACGTATTTTCTCAACATGGACACATGAAATACAGGATGGATTCTTGATAGTTCTAGTGGTAACACCAACCTATACGCCACTTCACCCACTCTGGATCGAATCTCAAACGGTCCAATGTATCTAGGAGCTAGCTTACCCTTCTTGCCAAATCTCATAACTCCTTTCATTGGAGACACCTTCAAGAACACCATGTCTCCAACCATTAAGGATGCATCCTTCCTCCTAGGGTCAGCGTAGCTCTTCTGTCTACTAAAGGCTGTCTTCAATCGCTGCTGTATAATAGGGACTTTCTCTGAAGTGATCTGCACCAACTCTGGTTCTGTTAACTGCCTCTCTCCAATCTCCCAACACAAAGGTGATCTACACCTCCTACCATATAGTGCCTTATACGGAGCCATCTCGATGCTAGCATGATAGCTGTTATTATAAGCAAACTCAATCAGTGGCAAGTGTGAATCCCATTGTCCTCCAAAATCCATTACACACATCCTCAGCATATCTTCTAACATCTGGATGGTCCTCTCAGACTGACCATCTGTCTGAGGGTGGAAGGCCATACTAAAATCCAATCTGGTACCCACGGCCTTGTGTAATTCTTGCCAAAAGACTGAGGTAAAGGTGGCTCCTCTATCCGATATTATGCTCACAGGTACTCTATGTAGACAAACAATTCTATTGACATAAAGTCTTGCCAGTCTGTCAGTAGAGTACGTCTTCTTTATAGGTAGAAATGTGCTGACTTAGTCAACCTGTCAACAATCACCCAAATAGCGTCATAACCTCCAGTAGTTCGAGGTAGCCCAGTCACGAAATCCATGGCTATCATATCCCATTTCCATTCAAGAATTGGCATGGGTTGTAACAATCCCGAGGGTCTCTGATGTTCAAGCTTTACTTGCTGGCAAGTCAAGCACCTGGATACAAATTTTACAATGTCCTTCTTCATTCCATTCCACCAATATGTATCCTTCAAGTTATGATACATCTTGGTAGAACCTGGATGAACACTATATGCAGAAAAATGTGCTTCTTCCATAATCTCCTTTCTCAAGTCATCAACATCTGGCACACAAATCCTAGTGCCCAACCGTAATACACCTTCTTTGTCAATCACAAAGTCCCATGACTGCCCTTGTTGCACTTCATACATGATTCTCTGCAACTGGGGGTCTCTGCTCTGAGCTGCCTTAACCCGATCCAAGTATACTGATCGTACACTGAATTGAGCTAAAACGCACTTTCGGGTAACTTTCATCTGCAACCCCTGATCGATTAATCCATGCAACTCTTTGATAATGGGCCTTCTCTCCGTGCTAATATGGGCAAGGCTGCCTGCTGATTTTCTACTCAAGGCATCCGCAACAACATTCGCCTTGCCTGGATGGTATAAAATGGAGCAATCATAATCCTTAAGGAGTTCCATCCATCTCCTCTGCCTCAGATTCAAGTCCCTCTGCTGGAAAATATATTTCAAGCTCTTATGATCTGTGTATATCTCACACGTCACTCCGTACAAGTAATGCCTCCATATTTTCAAAGCAAACACCACTGCTGCCATCTCCAAGTCGTGAGTAGGATAGTTCTGCTCGTGCTTCTTCAACTACCTCGAAGCATAAGCAAGCAATTGGCCATTTTGCATCAACACACAGCCCAATCCTACTCTGGAAGCATCACAATACACCGTATAACCTTCATTCCCAGAGGGTAAAGTTAGAATTAGAGCCGACGTCAACAAGTCCTTCAATAACTGAAAATGCTCTTCGCATTTGTTCGTCCATACAAACTTAGCATTCTTCTGGGTCAACCTTGTCAAAGGTGCAGCAATTCTAGAGAAGTCCTTCATAAATCTTCTGTAATAGCCTGCTAGACCCAGGAAACTCCGTACTTCCCTAACTGTAGTCGGCCTTAGCCACTTTGTAATAGCCTTTATCTTCTTAGGGTCCACCTGTATGCCATCTCGAGAAACCATGTGGCCTAGAAATGCCACTTGGTGCAACCAGAACTCGTACTTTGAGAATTTAGCATACAATTTGTGCTCCCTTAAGGTCTGAAGTACCCTTCTCAGATGCATCACATGCTCAACCTCACTCTTGGAATAAACCAAGATATCGTCAATGAAAACTATCACAAACCGATCCAAGTATGGCCTGAATACCTGATTCATCAAGTCCATAAAGGCTGCTAGAGCATTAGTCAACCCAAAGGACATTACTAAAAACTCATAATGGCCATATCTTGTTCGAAATGCTATCTTGGGCTCATCACCTCTTCTGATTCTCAACTGATGATACCCAGATCTCAGATCTATTTTAGAGAAGCATGTAGCACCTTGAAGTTGATCAAACAGATCATCGATCCTCGGAAGTGGGTACTTGTTCTTGATGGTGACCTTATTCAACTGCCTGTAATCGATATAAAGTCGAAGGCTACCATCTTTCTTCTTTATGAATAATACCGGAGCACCCCAAGGCGATGTACTGGGTCTGATGAAACCCTTATCAAGCAACTCCTGCAACTGCTCTTTTAGCTCCTGCAGTTCAGCTGGTGCCATTCTGTAAGGTGGCATAGAAATAGGATCCGTACCAGGTATAACATCGATACAGAACTCTATCTCTCTGTCTAGTGGTAATCCTGGTAATTCTTCAGGAAAGACATCCAGAAATTCACACACCACTGGCACCTGCTCAATTGCTACATTCTCGTTCTCAACATCTCTTACTACTGCCAAGTAACCCTGACAACCCCTTCTAAACATCTTCCGGGCTGTAATGGCAGAAATGAGATTATAAGGCATGGAGCTCTTTTCACCTTTGAAACAAAATTCTTCTTCATCTGGAATTCTGAACACCACTTCTTTCTCTCTACAATTCACTGAAGCATAATACCTCGACAACCAATCCATGCCCAAAATGACATCGAATTCCAGTACGTCGAGCAATACTAAGTCCGCCCATAGCTCTCTACCATTAACTATCACCGGACACGAAGGAAAGAAAACATCTGTCTCCAACTCGTTACTAAGAGGAGTCAAAACAGACAGAGGAAAGGACAACCTAGAAGGCTGCCACTCGATTCTCGAAGCGAACACAGGAGAAATGAAGGAATGTGAAGCACCGGGATCAAACAACACTCTAGCATCGCATGCACAGACTGAGAGAATACCTGCTACCACTGCATTCGAAGTCTGAGCATCATGTGGTGTCAAAGTGAACACTCGAGCCTGACCACGACCTGCCTGATGAGAAGTGGAAGGCTGGGCAAAACCACGTCCGCTAGGTCTACCAACTGAACCTCGACCCTGCTGACTCATAGGCTGAGGCGGTCTCTGCTGTGGTTGTATGGGTGCTCGATACTGCTGAGGCATCGGATAGTAGGGCTGAGCCACTAAGGAAGACGAACCCTGAACGTACTATGGCTGGTATCCGGAGTGGGGAAAAGCTCGGGCAAGATGTCCAACCTGCCCACATCTGAAGCAAGCGCCCGACAGCATATGACACGGGCCCTGATGAAATCGTCCACAACTCGCGCAAGCACTGGCTCCAGACCCAGAACTACTCTGCCCACTACTGCTGCCACTAACTCCTGTACCAAACCTGTGACTCCTGCCGGTTCTCCTGTTTGAAGCATATCCATGTCGACCAACTCGGTGAGTCCTGGAGCTCCTAGCACTCTGCTGAGAACTACCCACAGCCTGCTGACTCGAACTGCCGATATGAAATGTTGGCTGCTGGTACCTAGGAGCTACACCATATCCACTGACCCCGACCATATAAGGATCTATCATGGTGCCCTGGCGGATATGTCGCCTCTCTATCAAATGGGCCTCCTCAATCACACTCTCCAAGGTGCGATCCTCGGTACGTATACCAATAAAAGTGGGTCCCAATCCCGTAACATACAGCTCTACTGCTCTGTAAGGGTCCCTCCTGATATCTTCTGCATGTCGGGACAACCTATTAAACTCTCTGGTATAGTCCTCCACTGATCTATCGCCTCTAGTAATGTGGAGTAACTGCCACCTGTAGGCATCTCTGGTGGCTGGAGGATAAAAAAATCTCAAAAAGCGGTCCTTAAACTCTGGCCAAGTCAGCTCGTGCATCAATGGCTGAATCGACTGCATAAACCAATCCTGAGCAGCCGCCTGTACCGATAACTCCACAATCATAATCCTCTGATAATCTGTATGTCCATTCCTGGTGCATGCCTCAATCGCATTAATGAAGTCTAAGGCATCGCCCGTACTGTCGAAAGAAACTCTACCGATCCGAGAGTAAAGAAGGGTTGCTTCAGTGTCCGACATCCCCTGGTTCCTATGCTGAAGCATCTGCTGTACAAGGGGCATCGCCTGATTCAATGCTGCTAGACCCTGATTAATCCCTGCCTGTCCAGCTGCAAAGGCTGTATGGTCAACAGCTGGGGCTTCAGGCTCGACTGGCTGCTGATCTGGAATCTCAGCTCCAGCTACCCTGGCTCGACCCCTACCTCTACCTCTGCCCCTACGACGTGGAGCAAGAAGGGGAGCCTCATCGTGCACAGACTGCTCATCAAACCTAAAGGTCGGATCAACATCTAGGTCGGTACGCACACGCCTCATTCTGAAAAGAAGACAAGGAGAAATTGAATTTAAAACGGGGTAAGAATATTTAAGCAACGCGGAATTAAATACAAGAACATCTCAAAGACAATTATCAATCCTAAAGCTGCAGTAGTTACATAGAAAGAAAGACATAGACAATTAATCGAACTTATGCTCTGATACCAACTATGTCACGACCCGAACCCGAGGGCACGTGATCGGCACTAGGGAATAGGTAGGCATAAGGCCCTCGAAACCCGTAGTAAGCCTAAAGGAAAAGAAAATAAAACCATTCATTTTTTTAAAACTTTAATTAATAACAGAACATATTATCAAACTGATTTTTCTCAAAATATATAAACTCAACTTCTTAATAGAAATGTGTTTCAACATCTCATATTATAAATTGAATTTAAATCTTATACATAAGCGTATTTCGTACAAATAAACTACATAATTAAGTTTAAACCCTACAAATCCTTAGTACATATACTACTGCAGCATCCTAGATTAACACACAGTACAGCTTACAATGACCTACATAAAATAGCCGGTGAAGAAGAAACCCGACGTGGAGGTAGTCTGAGGTCGAACTCCCAAGCTCCTAAAAAAAATTGAGGGGAATCAGACCTCACTGAGTAAGTCAATAAAAGAGTTATACGGTTTGAAAACCTTTTTGAAAACTATCTATGTTTATAGTGAAAATAACTTATAATATATATATTTATAGCTTTTGAAAAATCTCGGTAGAACCCTAAACCCAAAAATCTAAATGGCCAACCGAGCCCACTTATTCCAACTAGACTACCGGTCCCCGAGAGCAAAGGCATCAACTGAGGCACCAAGCCGTAGTCATTCACTTAATCCAAATATATGGCTCTGGCGGTCCCCGAGAGCAAAGGCATCGAACCGAGGCACCCATCCCAGTCCATTATCCACTTTACAATCACTGGCGGTCCCCGAGAGAAAAGGCTTCCACCGAGGCACCCGTCCCAGTTTAACATTCACCAATCATTTATATTACGGATCCATCTCTCAATCTCTATCATGTGCACATAGTCCTGGTGAAGCCCACCAGGTAGCCCGTTCTACCAAAATTTCTCAAAATCGATTTTAAATAAATAAAATGCGTTTAAACTTTAAATAGTAGCATTAAATTAAATAAATCATATAATAATAACATAAAAGTATGAGCACACGCATCTTTAAATAAAATACACGCACAGATCATTTTATCGACTTACAGGATGAATGTGAAGGCTGACGACCACGCGTCTGCCTCGGCCTCACGGCTTCTGTTCCGACATGATCTAAAAGAAAATAATAATAATCGACTTTTAAAATATGACTATGGAGTCGAAACCAACAATCAACAAAATAATAAAATTTCAGACTAACTCGAGGAAAATCAGACGATACTCGACAGACAGGATTTAACCTAACTAACGGTAGGAATTTTACGGATATCACGTTTTACGAGAAAATCTACCAAAATTTCGACAGAGTCTCCTCTGTAAAACGGACATCTCTCTACCAAAGGTAGAGCCAGACCTGCATAGAAAATGCACTTCCAATATACACAACCATTCACACTCGAGTCGGGCTCCCAAACTACAATTTGCCCCGATCGAGATCACAACTCAAACAAATATCAAAATTTTATAATATTTATTTCTCCAATTATACACATACTAAAATAAATAGCATATATAAAATCTTAATTATCCAAAGTAAAACCTTTGTAATGTATTATATATATATATATATATATATACATTATTTGAAATTCAATATTCAAGATTTACTCTACTTAAGTGATTATATCAATTAATTTATAAAAATTATCTAAACCCTTTAAATATTAATAAAACTAATTAAAATATATATTTTACCGTATTTAGTGTAAAATTACATTTTTACCCCTAATACATATATAAATTACATAATGTGCTATATATATAAAAAAAATTCCTTAAAATCATTTAATCATCCCAAAAATTATTTCTCTCAAAATAAATCTTCCTACTATAATTAAAACATTTAATCAACTAACAAATTTTCTCCCAAAAATATTATTTAACCAAAAAATCAAATTTGGCATAAACTCAAATATATCTATAAAAATAGTATAAAAATCTCAAAAATTATAATATGAGTTCTAAAATTAATAACATTCACTAATAACCTCAATTATTAAAATTTCATAATTTTTTATCATAATTTCCGAAATTAGCCTAATTACCCATTAAATACCTAAAATTCACATAAACCTCTAATTAACACCAAAAACTCTAAAATCTTACATAAAATTAATATACTAAAACAATTAACTATAATCACTTTGATTATACTAACTAAACCAAATAAAACCCAATAAATCAACTAAAAAAAATTAAAATAAATAAATAAAAATTATGCAAAAATTCTGTAAATTAAGAAAAATTAGGAAAAATATTTAAAAATCCAAATTGAAGCAATTCATGGGCATAATCCAACATATACTAAAAAAAACCTAAAATCAACATTCAGAATCGAGCAGCAACCAGAAAACAACCTGTCAACAACCTAAGAACAACTTGTGCAACTCACCTTCAACCTTCAATTTCGGCGCCGGAGGTGAGTTGCAGTGGCAGCTCTTGGCTTGGACGGACACCTAAGACGATGAGGGAAGTTGGGGAAGCTTGGGTGGTGTTGGATTAGCTTGGATCAAAGCTGACAGAGGAAAGAAATGAGGAATGGCAGCAGCAGCTCTTCCCCTGGCAGCTTGGTGCGACAGCAATGGTGATTCTGATGGTGGCAGGATGAACGGCGCAGTGAAAGAGGGGGGAGAGATGGTGAGGGATGAAGTGGGAGAGGGTATAGGGCTTGGTAGCTTCTATTTCTCTTCTCCCTATTTTTTCTACTTCACGCTGTTTTCTTTGCTTTCTTTCTTTCTATTGTTATGATTTTTTTTGTCTTCTTTTGTTTTTGATTTGATCCCTTTTTTTTTTCTCTGGTCCACTTCCCATCACATAAAACAATATATATATATATATATATATATATATATATATATATATATATATATATATATATATATATATAGTTATGCATGTATGTGTATAGATAAATATTGGTACATATATATATATATACATATACTACATATTCATACATACATACATACCCAAATTATTTTAATATACACATCTAAAATAATATTTTACCCTAAATATAATATAAACATAAATAAAATATAATATGATGAAAAAATTAATTATTACCAATAGGATTTGATAAAAAAAATACCCCTTTTTATTTAAGTAAATATATATATATATATATATATATATAGGGTATTACATTGTTACTGGTTGATTCCTTATCCTTAGCATTCTACATCTGTGTTTGTGTTCTTGTTTGGTTTTGAATTTGGGTTTTCTCAGAATAAGGCAAGCTCAAAATTCCCTAGCCATTTATGCAGAGCCTGATGATGGTGAACAGTCATTTCAGGATGAGATTCTCCCTCCTGCCCCTCGACCTAGAGGTAGGGGTAGAGGTAGAGGTAGGGGCAGAGCTAGAGTAGTAGCAACTTAGAGGCAGGATCAGCCTTAGGCAGAGCCTCAGATTCCAGCAGAGGATCCTGCAGCTTTTGTAACTGGTCAAGTGGGTATTAATCAGGGCTTGGTTGCTCTTAATTAGGTGATGCCTATAGTGCAGCAAATGCTTTAGTGATATAATTAGGGGATGTTTGATATAGATACAACATTGTTATACTACAAGGTGGGACAAGTTTATTTTAATGGTATTGGAGACACATTGGATTTCATCAACACCATTGAGTCTAGGACCAGATCTGGGTTTTCTGATTATTAAAGGATTATGATCGTGGAGTTATCCAGCTCAGCGGCAGCTCAGGACTAGTTTATGCAGTTCATTCAGCCTTTCATAACCCTAATGACTTGGTTAGGATTTAAGGAGCAGTTTATGAGATTCTTCTGTCCTTTATCTATGCGAGAGAACTACAGATAGCAGTTGCTTAATATTAACAGGAGAGATCTGTCACGACCTGAACCCAAGGGCACGTGATCGGCACTAGGGAATGGGTAGGCATAAGGCCCCCGAAACCCGTAGTAAGCCTAAAGGAGAAGAAAATAAAACCATTCATATTTTAAACTTTATTTTAAAATAGAACACATTATCAAACTAATTTTTCTTAGAATACAAAAATTCAACTGCTTAAATAAAATGTGCTTCAATGTCTCACATTATAAATCGAATTTAAATCTTATACATAAGCGTATTTCATACAAATAAACTACATAATTATGTTTAAACCATACAAATCCTTAGTACATATACTACTGCAGCAACCTAGATTAACACACAGTACAGCTTACAATGACCTACATAAAATAGCCGGTGAAGAAGAAACCCGGCGTGGAGGTAGTCTGAGGTCGAACTCCCAAGCTCTTGAAAAAAATAAATTGAGGGGAATCAGACCTTACTGAGTAAGTCAATAAAAGAGTTGTACGGTTTGAAAGCCTTTTTGAAAACTATATGTGTATAGTGAAAATAATTTATAATATATAAGTATAGCCTTTGAAAAATCTCGATAGAACCCTAAATCCAAAATCTAAATGGCCAACCGGGCCCACTTACTCCAACTAGACTACCGGTCCCCGAGAGCATAGGCATCAACCGAGGCACCAAGTCGTAGTCATTCACTTAATCCAAATAAATGGCACTGGCAGTCCCCGAGAGCTAAGGCATCAACCAAGGCACCCATCCCAGTCCATTATTGACTTTCCAATCACTGGCGGTCCCCGAGAGCAAAGGCTTCTACCGAGGCACATGTCCCAGTTTAACATTCATCAATCATACAATTATCGGATCCATCTCTCAATCTCTACCATGTGCACATAGTCCTGGTGAAGCCCACCAGGTAGCCCGTTCTATCAAAATTTCTCAAATCGATTTTTAAATAAATAAAATGCATTTCAATCATAACTAATAGCATTAAATTATATAAATCATATAAGCAACATAATAGAAATACGAGCGCATGCATTCTTTAAATAAACACACGCACAAATCGTTCTATTGACTTACAGGATGAATGCGAAGGCTGACGACCACGCATCTGCCTCGGTCTCACAGCTTCTACTCCGATATGCTCTAAAAGAAAAATAATGAATCGACTTTTAAAACATGACTAAAGAATCGAGATCAGAAATCAAAAAAATAATGAAATTCTAGAGTGACTCAAGGAAAATCGGACGAGACTCGACAGACAGGATTTAACCTAACTAACGATAGAAATTTTTACGAGTATTACGTTTTACGAGAAAATCTACCAAAATTTCGGCAGAGTCTCCTCTGTAAAACGGACATCTCTCTACCCAAGAAAATGCACTTCTAATAGCCACAACCACCCACACTCGAGTCGGGCTTTCAAAGCTACAATTTGCCCCGACCGAGATCACAACTCAATAAAATATCGAGAATTAATAATATTTATTTCTCACATATATATTTCACATACATACATACTAGAATGACTGAAAATTATATAAAATCTCAATTATTCAAAATTGAACAATTAAATTCGTATTCCATCACCAACAATATAAATATAATTATTATCCAAATTAAAACCTTTGTAATGTATATATATATATATATATATATATATTATTTGAAATTCAATATTTAAAATTTACTCTACTTAAGTAATTATATCAATTAATTTATAAAAAATTGTCTAAACCCTTTAAATATTAATAAAACTAATAAATATATATATATATTACCATATTTAGTGAAAAAATTACATTTTTACCCCTAGAATATATAATTTACATAATGTGCTATATATACTAAAAAAAATTCCTTAAAATTATTTAATCATCCAAAACTTATTTTCTCAATGTTAAATTCTTAATATAATTAAAACATATTAATGGCTTTTAATTTCTTCTAATAAAAATATAATTAGCCTAATAATTAAATTTTAACATAAAGTATAGAAATTCCTAAAAATTGTATAATATTCAAAAAAATTTATTTTCTTTACCCTAAAATTTATATCAACTCATAATAACACCAAAATACCAAATATTATTATTATTTATTATTTTTATAATTAATTCCCAAAAATTCCTAAAATGATATTAATATGTTCAAAAATTCACCAAAAATCAAAATAAATTCCAAAAATTAAACAAAAATTCCTAGAGGTAGATTGAGCTACTAGGAATCATATTTGTAAAGGGATTTTGCATGAATCAATCTAAATCGAGCTAAAAAATTTTCCAAAACCCTAGAGCTCAAAACCAAAAATCAACCAAAACTCAATCAATTCATGACCAAAGCTTAAACTAAGCTTAGAATGAGTCTCACCGGTGCAAGGGGAGGAGACTGGCACCGGAATGGAGGGAAATGGTGGTCGGACGAAGCTTGGGTGAGTTTTGGAGCAACTCTCGGCTTCTTCCCTTCCAGCGGTTTCCGACGGCTCTGCAGGCGACCGGAGGCGAGGGAGAAGGAGGAGGAAGCAGCAGATGGCGGTCGGAGATGGGGGAGGCACAGTGACAGTGGCAGTCGAGGGCGTTGCGCGGTGGGGGAGGGGGTGAGCTTCGACTCCTTCTTCCTCTCTTCAATATATTCTATATGTATATATATATATATATATATATATATATATATATATATATATTATAACTTACTAATATATGTATATATATAATATATTTGTTATACATACATGTGTCTAGGTGAAAAATTAGTGTATGTATATATATATACATAAACATACACTACATGAAATATATACACTAATTATATATATACATATTATATTATATATATACATATTAATTACCATTAATATAATAATATATATATAACTATATATTAACATATATTTATGCATGTATGTATATAGATAAATATTAGTACATATGTATATATATATATATATATATATATACATATACTACTTATACATACATATATACACAAATTACTTTAATATACACATTTAAATCAATATTTAACCCTAAATATAATGTTAACACAAATATAATATAATATAATGCAAAAATAACTATTACTAATACTATTTGAGAAAAATATATCCCTTTTTTTTCAAATAATTATATATATATAGGGTATTACAAGATCAATCAGTTGAGGACTACACTCGGGAGTTCTACAGGTTGATGAGACATGCTGAGAATGTGAGGCAAGATGTTGCCAGGGCAGTTGAGCTGTACGTGATTGGGTTAGGCCCAGCTTATATTGGCATTTGACCAAAGGACTATAGTCTGAAGAGTGTTATAGAAGAGGCGAGACAGCTATAGTGGAGGCATATTCGACACGGCACCATAATTGACCCGTATCATAGTGGCATTGTCAGACCTGTTTAGAGGGTGCATCAGCCAGTGTTTTAAATGTTAATTATATTACAATTTGAACTTAACATATAAAAATAAAAAAAATTCACATTACATAGTTTCAAATAATTCAATTAACAAATATAAATGTAAAATGTCTATTACAACACACTTTAAATTTAAAATATGAGAAATAAAAAAATTATTATTATTATCAACAAGAAATAAAAATGTGGAATGCTCATTATGTTTCAATTTAAACTAAAAATATGCTAATAAGAAAATCTACATTATATAATTTCAAATTTTGTAATTTTTCATTAAAATATGTTTTTATTATCATATATGATAACTTATTAGTTATTATTTTTAGTAAGTAATATAATCTTATTGATGTTATTTAAAATTAATGAGCTAAATAATATTATTATATTTAATAACTTATTAGTTATTATTGTTATTAAGTAATATAATCTCATTGATATTATTTAAAATTAATGAGCTAAATAATATCATTATAATTATTATTTTGCTACATAACAATATATAGACATATATTATAGATAACCAAAACGATGTAGTTTTATTCAATACTGCGTCGTTTTAATTAAAGTAAATAGTGATCTTATAAACACAAATAAGAGAAGATAGGTTATTTTTATCAATTAAAATATATTGCTATTATTATATTTAGTAATTTATTATTATTATTATTAAGTAATTCAATCTTACTGATAGTATTTAAAAGTAATGAGGCAAATAATAATAATAATAATAATAATAATAATAATCTTATTAATAATAAGATTATTATTATTATTATTATTATTATTATTATTATTATTATTATTATTATTATTATTATTATTATTATTATTATTATTATTATTATTATATATACATATAAACATACAATAACAAAAACAACATATTTTTACCCAAAACTATGTCATTTAAATTTGTGGATAATAAATAAAATTTTAGTTAATAATATAAATTTGTCTATTATATAAGTTCCCGAATTTTGTTTTGGTCAGTATCATATCGATCCATTTCAATAAAACCGAATCTCCATACCGAACCGTCCTGAAAAATAGAATGGTACTGATATGGAGATTTTTAAATTAGGTACCGGTACTGAAAATTTTATTTTAAAATCCCTGAATTATGGTACAGTTCCGAAGATTTTAAATTCTCAAATTTCCTTGACCCTTACTAGAAAGATTCATTTTATTTTAAATCATTGATTACCCAAGAAATCATGAAAAGTATCAAAAGTAACTTGATTTATTTTTAGTATATTATTACTATATGATACCAAATTAGACACAAATAAAACATATAAACAATAAAAGTGAGTTCAATATGATTGATCTTATAGAACAAAAATCATAATAATAATAATAATAATAAGAGTGACATATAATGATAATATTACAAATTAAAGCAAATAAAAAGAGAAATTGGAGTGGAGATTAAAGATTGATATTATAGAACATAGAAAACATAAATATCAAGAGAAATAGATTAAGAGCTGGGAGTATGAGAGCAATTGATAGAATATAACAATATACAACATAAATTGAGAATTTATGATAAAAAATGATAAATAGCAAGAAATGCTTGTAGAGTAAATGACAATAAAAGTAAAGGTTAGTAAAGGTTAGTAGGAGTTAGTAAGAGTCAGTAATTGAGTTGAGATCTTAAGAATGATAACAAGAGATATAAAATGCAATGTCTATGCTAATGCAAATGTATTTTCACACAAGCATTAAATAAGTCTGGGTGCATACAAGGATGATGTATAATGCAAGCCAGGGTGCATGCAACATGATGCAATTCCGAGATTCATGCAAGTGATGCAAGCCGAGGTTCATGCAAATATGCATCTAAAGGATCTAAATATGAGCACACATATAATAGTGATATGTATCAAGCAAGTGATATGTATACAAGCACATGAATGCATGAAAATGCAATAATGCAAAGGAGTAGAAGTAGAGTATTGATGTAGTATTTATAGTATAGTTTAAATAAGAGCAGAGAAAAGTTAGTATAATCAAGAAAGCAACATTAGACAACAAATTGTAAATTGACACTATAGATAACAAGAAATAAGACTCTACTTAGAGTTGAGACATAAAATATACACTAAATACATTTAAAAGCAAAGTTGACTTATCAGTGAACAACAATACATGAAAAACCCTAAATTGATTCAATCAAAACATAAAATACGCAAATTGAGACTCATAAGACTTTAAATCAAAAAATACACATAAACAAGGTATTTGAATCAAAGATTGTAACAACAAACACTTAAAACACAATATATGCAAATTACGACTTACAAATGAACAACAACTTCACAAGACACAAATCAAAATTCATAATAAAAAAACACAATCAAAATGACTCATAAATTATAACAACCCTAAATTGGATTATGAATTGAACTTACAATGTTAATGAGAAGTTAAAACAACAATGAAAGCAACAAAACCCTTATCATCAACAATAAGATTCAAATTCAAGCTAATCAACAATAAAAGCATGAATTAAGACAAAAATAAGTCATACATTACATAGAAAATGAACAAAACATTCAATTATAAGTCACATAAATACTAACAAACATAATCGCAATAATCATTCAAAAGCAAAAGCAAGAATCACACTTGAAAGTTTTCAAAGAAGAGTACAACTTAAAAAAGAAAATCAGCAAAAAATAATTTTAAAATAGAGAATGATATTAAAATACAAGAATTCCATCATCTTAGAATCTTAGGAAAGGGTTAGAATGATGCTCAAGCAAGTATGAACCCTAAAAACCATTATTAAAGTCATTTGGAGTGGGTAAGAAGGATGGCTGGAATAAAGGCCTGTCTAGCCAGATTTGGCTTGTCAATGGCCGGTGTAGTTGGCCTTAATAGCCAAATTTGGGGCATGAATAGCCAGCTAGTTGTTCATGAGCCAAATTCGACTGTTCATCCTTTACATAGTGCAAAAGCATAACTTTTTACAATTAAAACTCAATATTAAAGCCCCAAAACCCCATAATTGAAATGAGAATCAATGAGAAAAATGTTCTTGAAAGTGTTTAGCCTCAAAATTTAGGCAAGAACTCATAAAAACACAACAATTGAATAAAGAGAATTGAAATTGAAGTTAAAAGAGTCAAGTGTCATTTTTTATAAGGTTATGTGCAGAGTTTGGGTTTGATTTAAAAGAAACAAATTTGCAGGAACTTGGTTATCATTTTAAGTAGTTGGATTTGTAATTTTGAAAGGAATGGAGAAGGAAATAGAGAGAAATTAGGGCTACAACAATTTTAACATCATTTTACCTCTTGTTTTCTAATTTCTTTCTAATTTTCTAAGGGTGAAATACTATTTGCCCCATGTGGTTTGCTATATTATACTACTTAGTCATTGACATTTAAAATTTATATTATCTCCTCCCCCCTATTTTACAAAATTATACTATTTACTCCTCCTATTAACTTTTCCGTCACAATTTTTGTTAACTAACATGACAATTATCATGTAAATACTATTTGCCCCTTGTATTTGAATATATTATACTATTTGCCCCTTCTATTTAGATATATTATATTATTTACTCCTAAAATTTACAAAATATATTTTTATTATTAAACTAATTGTTTAAGAAAATATATGTTAAATTAAACTATCATTAATTGACTATAAAAATGATAATTCTATTAAAAATATTTTAATAACAAATAAATAAAAAATTTTACTTTTAATCTAATCAAAATTTTGATCAAATAACAATTAATTATTTTCAATTTTAAAATATCTTTATTTAAATATCAACTTAAAATATTTATATTGCATGAAAAAATTAACCATGTAAATTCTCTTTTTAATCGTAAAATTTGATTTTTACTTGAATTGTAAGTTTAAATTATTAAGTAAATAAATTATATTTTTGAATAAAAGTTGTATACCCAAAATTGAAACTCACAATTCAAATAAAGAATCAAAATTAAAAATAAAGTTTATTTGATTAAATTTTTTATGCAGCATAAATATTTTAAGTTATTATTTAAAAAAATTATTTTACAATAAATACTTTATTAATTGTTATTTAATTATATTAAATTAAAATTATGCATTTTATATTTTTATGTAAAATGATATAATTATCATTTTATATTTAAATTTTTAAGAACATTAATTTTAATAATAAAAAATACAAATTCTAAATTTTAGGAGTAAATAATATAATATATCTAAATAAAGAGGGTAAATAGTATAATATATTCAAATACAAGGAGCAAATAGTATTTACATAGTAATTCTCATGTCAGTTAACAGCAATTATGATGGAAAATTTAACGAAAGAAGTAAAGAGTATAATTTTGCAAAATTGAGGGAGGAACTAATATAAATTTTAAATGTCAAGCACCAAGTAGTGTAATATAGCAAACCACAAAGGGCAAATAGTAATTCACCCATTTTCTAAAGGTTTTTTTTTTAGAGAATTTAGGGATCTTTCTTAATTTTTGTGCTGGAGTTTTTCTCTCATTTGGAAGGTGGTAAAAGGTGCCCTAAAACTTTCCTTAAAACTTCTATCTATAGGAAAACAAGGATAGTGGCATTTAGTGTAAATAAGTGACACTATTTGAGATTTGTTATGTAATAGTATATTCCCTTCCTCTACAAACTTGACACTATCCTAGTATATTTCAAATTTGAAATATTCTAAACTTGGAAAGCACCTCTCTTGATAAGTGTCCTTTTTTGGATAATGATGGGTAAGGTAGATAGTTGTGGGACCTAGTTTATCCACCGAAGGTCAAAATTTGACTTTTTATCAATTGGGACCCACTAACACACTAAAATTTTATAAGACAATTTCATATTGAAATTTAACTCCGAGATCTTGATTTGACCAAGATCTCATTGACTAAAGTTTAACTCTTATTCTTATGGCTTCCAAAGGTTAAATCGTAACTTCAAGAATCAAAACTAGACTAAATACTACAAAAAATGAACTGTAACAAGTCCTTACATAGAACTATACTTATTAGTTTAAAAGACACAACTTGGGTAGATTTCTTTCTCACTATTCTTCTCAAACCTTTTACTCAACACCAAAAGGGTATAGTTAAGGTTCAATCAGGGTTTGTTTAGGTCTTCAAAAGGTATAATTGGTGATCAGGTAAGGCTTAATGATTCAATTAGTTTTGAAATAGTTTGAATGTCAATTCTCTTCATCAAATTGATGCATGATGAGGTATCTTAGCTTTTTCATCATCGTTTGTAAGTAAAGGTTGATTTTTGTGCATTAAAGATGAACAGCCTATAAAAGAACACTTTAGTTCTAAGATCTTTAGTAAACAAAAAAGTGAATTAAGTCATATATTAAATTTGAAATTAAACAAAAGTTTTGTTTTTTTATTTATATATTGTTAAAAAGTAAAAAAAAATAGAATTTCGCTTTCTTAATTTGAATGTTTCAAAAAACATATTGTATTGAATTGACTCCTTCTAGGATTTAATGCCTGAATAGCTAGATTTGCCACATGGATAGCCGGTCTGACAGGCATGAATATGCAAATTTAAACCATCAATAGTCGATTTTCCTTAGAATAGCCAATTGTCCTTAGGATAGCTAGTTTTCCCTAGCATCAATAGGAAAATTATGAATGAAAGCAATAATTATGATGCAAGGGAAAATCAACTATCCTAGGGAAAATTGGTTATTCATGCCTCTTAAATTGGCTATCCATATGGCAAATCCAGTTGTTATCTCTAAATCATAAAAATCAATCCTTACTTGTAAAATCAACACGCTTCCACCAAATCAAGCATTCTTATTTGCATTAACCTTCTCCAAACCATTCAAAGTTTTGCTAAAATCACTGAAGCAACCAATTTTGTTTTCAAATTCACCTCAACATCGATTTGACCTAAAATAGATAACACCCTCCCATCCATAAGCCCTAATATGCTTTTGATGCATTCAAAGATATAGTAGCCAAAAATAATGCTCCTGATGATAGGAATTAGATTACAAGAATCAGAATTAGATTGAATATGATGGATCAAGCCACTAAAAAAGATAAAAGTACTCAAAAAAATATAACCATTAGCTTCACTCTTGCTCATGCCAAAGAGGGGATACCTTCACACCCAAAATTGCTAAGAATTCTTCAATTCGAGCATAGCTCCGTTTCTCTAAAGTGAAACACATAGAGAGTGGGATCCCAAAAGGTTATAGCACCATGAAGGAAGCCATAGTCAAGCTTTAGGCTTAATAAGAACTTGAGATTATGGAGGTTGTATCTCTTGAGGTGAAGCCAATCTTCATTTATAAGAGTGTTGATAAAGCTTTGAATAAAAGATTTTGTGTTTTTTATGCTCATTTTGACTAAGAAAAATATCAATGTTTGAAGAGACTAAAAGTGTAGAGAATGCTAAGGGGCAAGAAGATGGATGACTTTTACTTTGCAATAAGGATGAATTTATAGTCAAAATAAAACCTTAAGGTTACTTATTGCTTGTTGGGAAAGCTTTAATGTCCTTTGGTCAATGACCAGTGTTGGGGACCAATGTGGGGGACTAAAAAATAAGGTTCAATTTTATTAATTGAATGGAGATTATGTGGGGACCATAAGATGACTAGGATCTTATCTACACCCATGTCCGCACCAAGTACCAAATTGTAATACTTTTAAAAACTTTTTTTCATTTCATTTAAGCCCTCTTTAAACCTTAATTTTTTTTGTTAATTACCCTTTACCGTACATTTAAAGATATGTTTAAGGTTCTCAGTATTAGAATAATTTATCATCTCAAAGATAAATGGAAGAAAAATTTAATATATTTTTCTAAATATATCTTACAAAGCACAATATGTTCATAATAACATTCTCAAACACAGAAAGTATGAGAGGACAAAGCAAGATAACATATCCATAATAGCGATCAATGTCATGGAATCTTAGCATAACTATAAAGACACAGAAGTTTGAGAAACTTAAGGGATAAGTGAAAAACAAGAAAGGGTAGGAGTCTATTTAGTACTGGGTAAGAGTCTATTTAGTATTATGACTCCTAGCTACCTGCCTCTTCAGGTCATAAATCTCTTGCTCATACTCAGCCATCCATTGCTTCATTTGTCTATTCTTAAAGACAAGCTCTTATAGTTGAAACACAACAAGGATTAAAGTTTCCATAAACATACATACATATTCATGTTTATAAATTCATACATGCATTGACATTTATACCTACATATTCATATTCATACATGCATACATGTTTGATCATTCATATGCATATTCATTTTTACATACACATTTATTTACTTACCAAATCTTTCTTGTTAACTCTGGACACAAGATTCTTTGCAATATATAGTCCCCACATTAACTTCTCTATTGATAAATTTTTAACCTACATTAATGCAATTATGATTATTATTTTTCTTAACCACTAACAAAATTTCAAGATGAAGTTTCAAGTATTTTACATGAGTGGTCTCAGCAAGTGTGAATGCAACATGCTGACAATCTTAAGTAGGAAGTTCCTCAGGAATCACAATCTCATGCACAAGATCAAGAACTGGGAATTCTAAGTTCACCTCACAGAATAAGTCACCAGGGATCATATTAATGTTATGATGATAAAAGTAACCTCACCCTGATAGATTCCCTGCAACCTCTTTTGCCAACCTGCAACTTTAATCAAAAAAAGAAGCAAAGAAAAAAACAAGATAAAAGAACAAATTAATACCTCAAAAGTGGTCGAGTATATCTCAGATAGTATCGTGCTTGGTCCAATGGATATACACTGTTAGGAATGATGTGCAACAAGTGTGTTTGGATGAAACGAATATAGGCATGCTCCTCAAAGGGATCTAAGAACATGTCATATGGAAAGCCTATCAGTGAAAGCTCCAAGTCCCTACCACATACTGACTTAGAAGCAGTCATGGTGGAAGGTGGAAGGTGAGGAACACGATGATGAAAAGGGCCCAACCACCAACACCAAACTTGCTCACCTAGGAACTACCTCCTATAAAACTTAATAATCGAGTGATGTATCTCTTACTCTCACCATCTAGGTGGGGCGAGTACAAACAACAATCAAAAGGCACTTGTACTTCTGTAAACTACAATCATGTAATCAGATGAAAGTCAATTGGATCGAGGGTAATCTTATCGAAATTAAAATGGAAAGTGTGAGTAGTGTTCTGCCACCTCTCAATCAGTGCACAAAGCCCGACTAAGTTCCTAAACTGACAAGATATAAAGGGGAAGATAGATAAGAAGTCATCAAAACCTACTATATAGATCCTAGCTCGCACAGCATCAAGAAACTCCTTATACCATGCACACGATGGTCTAGTTATTCATCAAGCAAATCTGACTATTCATTATTAAAAACACACCAAAACATATGCAAATTTGGTTGTTCAAGGTCCAAATTTTCTATTCATTTTCCAAAACTAGATGTTCATCATACGTGGCCAAAACAATCATCCAAATACACAAAACTACAGCCTAAACACATCCTAAACATCAAATATAACCTAAAACAAGTTCTTAGGTGCAAGGGTTCTTAAAATTTCAAAGAAATTACAAGAAAAACTAACCAGATCTATACAAATGTGATGGGTGAGATCGTAGAGTAAATAAGGAACTTCTCATTATAGTAATTTGATGGATGGAAGATGTAATCCACCTCATTTGCATGATAAAGGATTTACCAAAGTATGCCCTAATGCTGCTGGAGTCTTCTGTTGAGTCATCTGCAATTCTAGAGTTTTCAACAAGTTTTTGAATAAGTTTTAATAAATAAAATGAAAGCAGGGAGAGTATAAACAACAGTAGAAAGGCACTTACACTTCAGTAAACTACAAGCTAGTAATTAAATTAAAGTCAATTGGATTAAGGGTAATCTTACCAAAGTTTAAATGAAAAGTCAGAGTGGTGTTCTGCCACCTCTCTAGCAGTGCACAAAGTTTGACTAAGTTCCCAGTCTAACAGGATTCAAAAGGGAGGATTGATAAGAAGTCAATAAAACCTACCATAGAGATCCTAGCCCACACAGCATCGGGAAGCTCTTGAGTTTAAATCTAGCTATTCATGGTCCAAATCTAGTTTATTTACAGGTTATTCACCACTTTTCTTATAGATGATGTTATAACTACTAAAATAATGTTACATTTTGCTTGATATATTTTGAGTAAGATCCTAGCTTAAATTTGGCTATATAGGGTCCAAATTCGGCTGTTGATGTCCCAAAACTAGATGTTCATCACACTTGGCCGAAAATTCATCCAAACACACAAAAATCCAACCTAATTCATCACTTTTCTTATAGATAGTCTTACAACTCCTAAAATAATGATGCATTTTGCTTGATATATTTTGAATAAGATCCTAGCTTAAATATGGCTATTCATAGTCAAAATCTGACTGTTCATGTGCCAAAACTAGATGTTCATCATGCTTGGCTAAAAAATTCATCCAAACACATAAAAATCCAACCTAAACACATCCTAAACATCAAATCTACACTAAAACAAGATCCTAGGTGCATGGTGATAAGGATCAAATTATAATACCCTAGTCTCTAAGACTTAGTATAGAGCAAGTAGGGTGTTGATCCACACGAAATTCGGGGTAAATATTGTATTAATCAAATAGGTACTAAGATGGATAGGTAAATAAAATCACAATAATAATCAAGCAAATAAATTATAATCAAATGAACTACTCTAATACTAAAACTACAATTACTATAAGTTCTTATCAAAACACATGGAAGAATTACAATGATAATCAATAAGGATATGTAAATTAATTATTCTTGACTTAATGACTGGAGATTAGTGCATATAATCTTTAAAAGCAACTCTCATTGTCAGATTAAAGTAAAGTTCCTAAAAGCAACTCTCATTATCGATTAAAAGTGTTCCCTCCTAGAGTCTACAAGTCCTCTCGATTCATTATAGAGATAGACAAGGAAACACAAGTAAAACTACTAAATACCCCTTAAGATGAATTCCTTGTCTCCAAGTGAATTCATTACTTAAGTGAATCCATTTAAAGTTCCATCGAATTATTCCAACTCTCATTGTAAATAAACCGATTTACAAGTTACATATGGTGATCAAGCATACATAACATAATTATGTACTAATTGAATTCAAATCAAACAAGCAAGTATGAGTATGTAATCCTTATTCAATCAACATTGCAATTCCTTCAAATATTTAGCCACTATGCATGGTTAATTAAATCAAGAGACAATCAAAAACAATATAGAAGAGAAGAGATTGAGTTTATACAACCCTTTTAATTTGTCTTCTAGCCAAAAATGATCTCTCTTGCATAAATGATCTGCTTCCTTCTTTTTGAATAATAGACAAGATAATAAAAAAGAAGAATGAACTCTCCTGAATTCTATCTTGAATTCTATATGAATTCTATCTGAATTCTATCTTAAATTCTATCTCTATTCTATATCTGAAATCTATATCAAATTCTATCTGAAATCTATATCTGTGTACAAGGCACTAATGACCTATATATATAGGCCTTAGAAGTGGTTACAAGAGGTTACAAAATAGAAAGGTACCCTTTGACATGAAGGGTTACAATCCTATGCAGAATACATAATTTCTAGGGAATTTTTTTCCATCTAAATGACTTTATCCCTGGAAATTCCCTTCATGAAAGTTCTATATCCTCGAGTCATCTTTCTAACGCAACTTGAATCACCTCATTTAAATGTCTGTAAAGAAAGTTATGACCGAAATACAAAAACTGTTCAACACCAAAATCTTCTAGCCCTTTTGTCCCTATGTCAAGTCATTCTAGGGTGCCGACTCGTTACAGAAACTTTCTGTAATGAGTCGTCCCATGTGTAATGACTCATGACAGTCTTGAATCCTTCAAGAGTAAGTCTTTTTCCCTTCCAACTTGTTTTAACCAAATCCAAGCCTTTTCCAATGATCATTAGACCTAAAAACACATCAAAACATACAAACAAACCTAAAATGCATTTGGAAGATAGAAATCATATAATAAGAACATAAAAACACAAAATCACAAGAAAAATAAACAATATAATTACTAAAACAGTCCTAAATAAGTATGTATATTTATGCTATATCAAACTCCTGCATACTTAGACCTTGCTTGCCCTCAAGCAAGTGAAGATCCAAGATGAAAAAGCTAACAAAATTTCCATTTTACTCTAAATAGATATAGCCACCATACCAAGCCAATTTAATTAAGAATAAAGATAGAAAAGATAATATACTTTCAATGCTCAACAATGATACAATAAATAAGCCTCATAGTATAGGCAATAAGTTTACCCAATTATCTCAATTTACTAAGAGTAAAATCAAAAATGCAAAGTCAAAATTCTAACCAAGCTATGTAGACCAAATAGTCACATTTCAAACTTACGAACTCTAGAGGCAAAAGTAAGTTTTGAGACAATTTTAAGCACACTCAGTAACTCACTCTTCTCATGGTAATTTTAGACAAAAAAAAATTCAAAGTAAATTTGCTAGATGTACTCTTTCCGAATGAATGCAAATGAGGAGCAAACACAAATGCACATAACTTACTCGAGAAACATCAACTTATGACATTATACATCTCTTTATGAATGAATGCAACTAAGGAGCATACTCATTTGTTGACAACTTACTCGAGATGCATCACATCACAAGCATTATTTACTTAATATTATTATTTTTTTTATTTTTTTAATAATAAGTCCTTATCCATTATTGAAAAGTGAGTGTCTAAGTATTATGGCTATAGTTTCTCTAAAATTACTTAAGACTCTAAGAATACCTAAGTTTAAAACATTACTAACTAGCCTTAAGCATAGTTAGCAAGTTGACTAATACATTTTTTAGATTTTAGAAATAATAAAAAAAGATAAAAGCATAAACTTATAACTTATACTACATGAAACTTAAACTTTCTACCAATTAAGCATTAAAAATTTAACAAAACATAATAACTTTGATCAAAATCAAAAAGACTAATATGGATGGCTACTATTATATATATATATATGAGAAAAATGAATGAAAAAGATAGTGCAAACATGCAAATATTATAAAAAAACACAAACATAAATATAAAACACACAAAGCACAAACATATATATATATATATATAGCATCCTAATATATATAACTAGGATCCTTCCCCCCATACTTAAAACATGCATTGTCCTCAATGTATGGAAAAATAAAGAAGGAAAGGAAAAGAAGAACTTCCCTAGTCATCGGTGGGAGCGGTGGGTGGAGAGTCAATGGAATAACCGCATTGAGCGAAATACTTATCCAATTTGTACTCCATCCTGCATTGGCAACGATTGAGTTGCTATTGATGATGTGTTAAGGCATTCAATTGCCCTTGCATAGAAATTTGGTTGTTCAGAATTTGATCCCATATAGGTGGGTAATCACTTGAAGAACCCGGTGCATTTTGGAGGGGGTATATAAGGAGGGGAACGTCTCTAAAAGGTTGGTATTATGGAAACTCTTCTGCTTCCTTCTCCTCCTCTTCCTCCTCTTCCATGGGTTGGTGGATTGGTTCCTCAACTCAAGTTGCCCCAAGAAGGCCTCGCCAATAAGATTGTAAGCGGGCGGGAATGAACGTTAAACTTGCATTAACAACTTCTCCTCTTACGAGGGCATGGTTAGTGAAATAAGAACACTCGACTTTTTGAGTGTAATTTCCAAGATTGATATTCAAGGCTTTAGCAATAATTGTGACAAAATGACCATAGGTCAAGGGTGCATCCTTACGTGGTGCATAAGACAATAATTGGTTGAAAATCCAATAGGTCCAACAAACTTGTTTTCTGTTATGAATGCACCACATGAGAAACATCTCTTGTGCAGAGACCCTATTGAATTCAGATTTATGAAAGACAAGACAAGCAAGGAAGTAACCAATACTTCATATCCTTTATGAACATTGCTTTGGCTTTCTTGGGTTGAAAGGGAGTGTGCAAATCAGTCAAGAAAGTCCAAAACTCATTCAACTTAAAGTTAGAAGGAGGGTACATAACCCATCCCTTTTGAATCCAAACACTCTACTCATGAAACTATAAGCGAGTTGGTGTTGTTTGCCTTCGAACCTATTTCTAGGATTTGTGAGTTGGTGGTGTTAACATCAAGGGTGGTGTAAAATTCAGTGATTAAATCCACATATGTGTCCTCATTCATTGAAACAAACTTTTTAAGACCACATTGGTTAAGCATTCTATCAAACTCATCAAACATATCTATTCTAGTCAAAAGAGAGTTAGGCATATGCTTACAAGCCAATATTTCTTTGAATTTCATATTGGAAAGCTTAGCCCCTTCCTCATGTGATAGGATGAGGAACTTGGCCTTGTAGGTCTTGCTTAGATTCTCCTCTTCCTCTTGAGGAGATTCTTCAACATGAGGTATCTTGGATTTTGATCCTCTAGTCTTACCCATATTACTAAACTTGCTTGAATAGAAGTAGTAATAGAAATGCAGAAATATGAAGATGATAAAAATGAAAATAAAGTAAAGAAAATAGAGAAAATGGAAAGGAAAGGAGTAGAGATTTCAGTTAGAGTTTCTGTAAAAAGAAAATGGAAAGATTTTTTGTAGGGAGAAGAGAGAATAAGGAAGATGAAAGAGTAAGAGTCTTATCAAAATTCGTATAGACTCTTAAAGGTGGGTTTTATGAGTGGTGAGGGTGGTAAAAAGGGGGGTATATATAGGTGTAGAAGGTGTGTAAGATGTAGGGGTGTAAGATATATGAAAAGGTGTGTGAGAAAGGGTTGAAAAGATGTGTTTGAAGGTGAAAAGGTGTATGGAAAAGTGAAAATATATGACACCTCTTGAAAAATGAAACACCTTTTCATTCAATTTTGAATTAAAAATCAAATAAAAACTAATAAAAAGATGTTAGAAACACAAATCCAAAATTGATAAAAGTGTATGTGTGTGTAAAATCGAAAAATGGAAGTTAGTTGCAGGTGGCACGACTCGGCATGGGTGGGACAAGTCGTGACGCTTGCTTTCTATAACGACTCAATCTTCTGGAACGAGTCATGACATTTTGATTTGGGTTGTGTCGAGTCATTCCATGTGTAACGACTCGGCACAATGTGTCTTTATAACGACTCGTTACGGCATAACGAGTCGTGATGGTATGAAAAAAATGCAAAAATATTTCTAAGTCCTATTCTAAACAATATGTATAAAAGGAATGCATAAAAATTATATCAAAAACCAAAAATATACTAATTAGAAACCAAATGTATACTAAAATGAAAATAATGAAATTCTAATAATGAAATGCATATGAATAAGAAAAATTGAGCTAAGAAAAGCAACAAGAAAAATGTGTAAAATAAAAATTTTGAAAACAAGTTTATGAATAATGAAATGTGAAGTGAAATTGCTAAAAAAATGAAAATGAAATATAAACATAGAATAGAAATCATAACAAAGTAAAAATGTGTTAGTGAACATACCTTAATTCCTTTAAGTCTTAGAAAGGTATATAGGTTGACCTGAAGTAGTTGCCTCACCGATCAAGTAGGGTTTGAGGCAGTGTCCATTTACCTTAAATGTTTCACCCTTATCATTCGATATCTCAATGGCACCATAAGGATGAACTTTGACAACTTTAAATAGACCTAACTATCTAGACTTTAACTTTCCAGAAACAACCTTAATCTTGAATTGTAAAGCAAAACAGCCTCTCCTTCATGAAAGTCTTTCTTCACTAAATGCTTATCATGCCAAATTTTAGTCCTATCCTTGTACAACTTTGCATTTTCATATGCATTCATCCTTAATTCATCCAATTCATTGAGTTGAAGCAACCTCTTCTTTCATGCCTTCATCATATCAAAGTTCAGAGCTCTAGTTGCCCAATATGCCTTATGCTCAAGCTCAATGGGTAGGTGACATGACTTCCCATATATAAGCTAATAAGGAGTAAGGCCTATTGGAGTTTCAAATGTTATCCTATACACCCATAATGCATCATCAAGCTTCAATGCCCAATCTTTCCTTGAAGAAGAAATCGTTTTCTCAAGAATCCATTTAATCTCCCAGTTACTTACCTCAACTTGCCCACTTATTTGTGGGTGATATGGAGTGGCAACCTTGTGTGTCACTCCATATTTCTTCAATAGAGCTTCTATTAGATGATTGCAAAAATGGGAACCTCCATCACTTATCAATGCCCTAGGGGTACCAAATCTAGGGAAAATAACCTTCTTAAGCATTTTCTTGACTATTCTAGCATCATTGGTCAAGGCTGGCATTGCCTCAACCCATTTTGAAACATAATCAACCAAAACCAAAATATACTTGTAGCCTAAAGAGCTAGGAAAAGGACCCATAAAGTCTATTCCCCACACATCAAAAATTTCAACTTCAAGAATTCCTTTCAAAGGCATTTCATGCTTCCTAAATATGTTACCCATCCTTTAACATCTATCACATGTGAGCACAAATTCTCTAGCATCCTTAAATAAAGTAGGCCACCAAAAACCAGATTGCAGTACCTTAGATACTGTCTTTGATGCTCCAAAGTGTCCTCCAACTTCCAAGGAATGACAATGCTTCAAAACTTCTTAGACTTCATCTTAAGGTATGCACCTTCTAATTAATCCGTTTACACACCTTTTGTATAGTAAGGGCTCCTCCCAATAGTAAAATTTGCTATCATACAAAAAATTTTTCTTTTGTCTATAATCCATACCATAAGGTAGAACTCTGTTTACCAGATAATTGGCGATGTCGGTGAACCATGGAAGTTCTTTTGATGTAATATTTAGAAGATGTTCACCATGAAATGACTCACTGATTGGGACACCATCATCAAGTTCTCTTAATCCATCTTGGTCTAGCCTTGATAGATGGTTTGCTACTAGGTTTTCACTCCCTTTTTTATCTCGGACTTCCCAACATCAAAATCCATCTTAAAATTCTTGCAACATCAAAATCCATCTTAAAATTCTAGGTTTTGCGTCCTTCTTGCTCAAAAGATATTTAAGAGCAACATGATCAAAATAAACAATCACTTTTTACCGCACAAGATATGATCTAAACTTGTAAAATGCATAAACAATAGCTAGCAACTCCTTTTCTATAGTGGTGTAATTGATTTGAGCTTCCTCAAGCAATTTACTTGCATAATAGATCACATACGGCTTGCCTTCCTTCCTTTGACCCAACACAGCTCCCACATCAAAATTGTTAGCATCACACATTATTTCAAATGGCTCCTCCCAATTAGGTGGTTGCAAAATAGGTGCAAATACAAGAGCACTTTTCAAGGTGTTAAATGCATCAAGACACACATCATCGAACTCAAACACTGCATCCTTAGCAAGTAACTTACACAATGGCTTTACGACCTTTGAAAAATACTTGATAAATCTCCTGTAAAACCCTACATGTCCAAGGAAGCTTCTTATGTCCTTAACACATTTTGGAGGTGGTAATTTATTGATTACTTCTATCCTTGCTCTATCAACTTCAATCCCTTTCTCTAAAATTGAGTGACCAAGAACGATTCCTTCTTGTGCCATGAAATGACATTTCTCCCAATTCAAGACCAAACCATGCTTAATACACCTATCAAGAACTTGAGAGAGATTTTCTAAACAATGTGAAAAGTTAGTACCATAGACACTAAAGTCATCCATAAAAACTTCTACACAATCATCAAGCAAATCACTAAATATTGAATACATACATCGTTGAAAAGTTGCAGGTGCATTACATAAACCAAAAGGCATACGCCTAAAATCAAAAGTACCATAAGGACATGTAAAAGTAGTCTTAGGTTGGTCTTCAATGTGAATAAGGATTTGATAAAATCCACTAAGTCCAACTAGGTAATAAAAATAAGAGAAATTAGCTAGCCTCTCTAGAACTTGGTCAATAAAAGGCAATGGGAAATGATCCTTCCTAGTTACTTTATTCAATTTAAGATAATCAATGCACATACACCATCCAGTGACAGTTCAAGTAGGTATCAAATCATTACACTCATTCCTAATGACAGTTAAGCCTCCCTTCTTTGGAACAACTTGAACGAGGCTTACCCAATTACTATCACTAATGGAATAAATGATTCCATTGTCAAGCAACTTAGTCACCTCTTTTCTTACCACTTCTTTAAGAGTGGGATTCAATCGCCTTTGGCCTTCAATGGAAGGTTTGGCATTATCTTCTAACAAAATTCTATGCATACATATTTTAGGACTAATTCCTTTCAAATCATTAATAGAATAACCAATAGCATTTTTATGAATATTCAAATTATCACACAAAGCATCAACATAATCATTAGGCAAAGATGAATTAACAATAAAAGGATATTGAAGATTAGAGTCAAGAAAAGCATATCTGAGATTTAATGGTAAAGGCTTGAGCTCCAACTCTACTTTTTCAAGTGATGCAGTAGCCTCTAGATGATCTTCTCTCTTCAAAGATTTAAATCTTGATGTCCTTTAAAAAGGTTGATATGGACTTATCTCCAAAACTTGCTCATTAGGCTCATGAACCTTATTTAGCTCTATAGAATCACTTTTTATACACTTATGAATCACCTCTTCTATACACCCATCAATAACATCATGAGCGTCAATATGATCAACTCTACTTGCCACTTCTCAACTCTACTTGCCACTTCTATAGGTGTTGATTTCACCATATTTAACACATCAAATTCCATAGATTCATTATCTACTTCCAATGTAATTTTCCTTTTCTTCATATCTAAAATTGCTCCTATTGTCCGTAAAAATAGTCTTCCAAACAAAATCAAAATTTCAAGATCCTCTTCCATCTCCAACATAACAAAATCTGCTGGCATCACAAACTTACCTACTTTTGTTGGCACATTCTCTAATATTCCAAGTGGATATGTAATAGATTTATCCGCTAAGGAAAGAGACATGTTGGTAGGCTTAAGCTCATCTAAGTTAAGCTTTTTGTAAATTGAATAAGGCATAAGGCTAACACTAGCACCAATATCACATAAGGCATTGTCGAAATGCGTACCTCTAATTGTACAAGGAACTGTAAATGAACCATGATCCTTGAGCTTCGATGGAGATTTAGAGTACACAGCTTTAGATTCTTCAATAAGAGATACCAAACCATAGTCTTTAATCTTACTTTTATGGTTAACAATATCCTTCAAAAACTTACCCCATGCAGGCATATCCCTTATTGCCTCCACAAATGGTATAGTGATAGTAATCTCCTTTAGATAGTGAAGAAATTTTCCAAATTGCTTATCCAAATTACTCCTTATGTACCTTTGAGGGAAAGGAAGATTTCTAATATCCACCTTTGGTGATGTAGCATCTTCTTTCTTACTTTGCAACTTACTCTCATCTTTCTTTGTAACACTGACCTCCCCTTCTTTGATCCCTACCTCTTCATCATCAACTATTATTGTTTTTTCACTAGAGCTTCCTTCAAATTCTTTACCACTCCTCAAAGTAATGGCTTGGCAAGTCTCATTTTGTGCGTACTCCGGTTGGCTTGGAAGCTTTCCTAAGGGTTTAGCATTAGAGGAATAAGCTTGTTGGGCAATTTGTGTTTTAAGGATTCAGTTATGAGTAGCAATTTGCTCAACCTTAGAAGATATTTGTTTAAATTGCTCCTCATTTTGTTTATTGATGTCAATTTGTTGGTTGAAAAATTGCTCAACAAGGTTCTCTAGGTTAGGTTTAGATTGGAGATGATTAAAGGGTTATTGTTTTGTAAGGAATCCAGGTGGGTTTTGAGGTTTGGTGTTTGGGTTAATTTGGGGGTTCAATTGGGAATATAGGTTTAACCATGAGAATCCAGGATGGTTCCTCCATTGAGGGTTATATGTGTTTGAGTTAAGTCCTACTCTTTGGTTGAAACCTCCTTGGATATAATTTAGATCTTCATTAGCACTCATATTACATTGAGAATATGAATGAGGTCCTCCACAAGTCTTACAAACAAGGTTGGTACATTCTAATGAATTAACTTGAGATTTACTTACCATTTTGGTGAGGGTATCCACTGTTGCACTAAGCATGTTGATTGTATCAAGTTCCAAGATTCCTCTTGCCTTTGCCATAGTAATTTCTTCACCCATGTACCCTTGAGATGCAAGTTCCTCAAGCAATATAATGGCCTCTCTAGTTGTTTTGTCCATCCATTTCCCACCAGAAGCCGCATTGATGATATTTCTATTCTCATCTGTCAACCCATTGTAAAAGATTTGAGGGATCATCCATTCCGGCAAACCATGATGTGGACATTGCCTTTGTAGTTCCTTAAACCTTTCCCAAGCCGAATAAATTGTCTCACTTCCATTTTGCTTAAAAGTAATGATTTGATTCCAAAGCTTGACTGTCTTATGTGGTGGAAAATATTTATGCAGAATTACTTGCTTCAATTGGTCCCATGTGGTAATTGATTCATTAGGCAAACTTATAAGCCATAGTTATGCCTTGTCCTTAACCGAAAATGGAAATAATCTCAGCCTTATTGCATCATCCGTCACTCCATTTATCTTGAAGGTTGCACACACATTGAGGAAAGTTAAAATGTGAGCATAAGGATCCTCTCCGTGTAAGCCTCCAAATTGATTGTTTTACACCATCTGGATAATACTTGGCTTGATCTCAAAATTGTTGTTGGCAATAGCGGGAGCCACAATTCCACCAAAACTACCTGAAATATCGGACATGGAAAAATCACCCAATGTTTTTCTCTTCGGTTGAGCCATTCTATTAAAGTTTAATTGATTCTCTATCCTTCGCCTTTGTTCCCTGCGCAAAGCATGTATGGTTAGATCAATTTCAGGATTAAAAAGCAGGTTACTATCATTAGTACTCCTAATAAGCATATAGATTCACAATTAAAAAATTAATGAAAATAAATTTAAAACAGAAATTAAAATAGAAACAAACAAAAAATAAATAAACAAAAAAAACACAAAAATAAATAAAAATTAAAACAAGGCCTAAAACAACCTTTCTCTACCCTAAATTAATAAATATTACAGATCAAATTCCCTGGCAACGATGCCAAAATCTGATCGATGGTTAAATTATAATACCCTAATCTCTAGGACTTAGTATAAAGCAAGTAGGGTGTCGATCCGCACGGAATTCGGGGTAAATATTGTATTAATTGAATAGGTACTAAGATGGATAGGAAAATAAAATCACAATAATAATCAAGTAAATAAATTATAATCAAAAGAACTACTCTAATACTAAAACTACAATTACTATAAGTTCTTATCAAAATACATGAAAGAATTACAATGATAATCAATAAGGATATGTAAATTAATTATTCTTGACTTAATGACTGGATATTAGTGCGTATAATCTTTAAAAGTAACTCTTGTTGTCAGATTAAAGTAAAGTTCCTAAAAGCAACTCTCGTTGTCGATTAGAAGTGTTCCCTCTTAGAGTCTATAAGTCCTCTCGGTTCATTGTAGAGATAGGAAGAAACCATAAATGACATTATACCAAAAAAATCCTAAAAAGCAACTCTCGTTGTCAAATTAGGATATTCCCGTTTAGAGTCTACAAGTCCTCTCGGTTCATTGTAGAGATAAAGAAGGAAACACAAGTAAAACTACTCAATATCCCTTAAGATGAATTCCTTGTCACCAAGTGAATTCATTACTTAAGTGAATCTAATTAAAGTTCCACCAAATTATTCCAACTCTCGTTGTAAATAAATAGATTTACAAGTTACATATGGTGATCAAGCATACATAACACAATTTTGTACTAATTGAATTCAAATCAAACAAGCAAGTATGAGTATGTAATCCTTATTCAATCAACATTGCAATTCCTTCAAATATTTAGCCACTATGCATGGTTAATTAAATCAAGAGATAATCAAAAACAATATAGAAGAGAAGAGATTGAGTTTATACAACCCTTTTAATTTGTCTTCTAGTCGAAAATGATCTCTCTTGCATAAATGATATGCTTCCTTCTTTTTGAATAATAGACAAGATAATAGAAAAGAAGAATGAACTCTCTTGAATTCTATCTTCAATTCTATCTTTATTCTATATCTGAAATCTATATCAAATTCTATCTGAAATCTATATCCGTGTACAAGGCACTAATGACCTATATATATAGGCCTTAGAAGTGGTTACAAAAGGTTACAAAATAGAAAGGTACCCTTTGACATGAAGGGTTACAACCCTATGCAGAATATATAACTTCTAGGGAAATTTTTTCCATCTAAATAACTCTATATCTAGAAAGTTCCTTCATAAAAGTTCTAGATCTTTAAGTCATCTTTCCAAAGAAACTTGAATCACCTCATTTGGATGTCTGTAGAGAAAGTTATGACCAAAATATGAAAACTACTTAATCCAAAATCTTCTAGGCCTTTTGTCCCTGTTCCGAGTCATTCCAAGGTGCCAACTCATTACGAAAACTTTCTGTAATGAGTTGTCCCATGTGTAATGACTCGTGATAGTCTTGAATCCTTCAAGAGTAAGTCTTTTTACCTTCCAACTTATTTTAACCAAATCCAAGCCTTTTCCAATGATCATTAGACTTAAAAACACATCAAAACATACAAACAAACCTAAAATGCATTTGGAAGATAGAAATCATATAATAAGAACATAAAAACACAAAATCACAAGCAAAATAAACAATATAATTACTAAAATACTCCTAAATAAGTATGCATATTTGCGCTATATCACATGGGTATTTAAAATTTCAAAGAAATTGTAAAAAAAAACTAAGTAGATCTGTGTAAATATGATGGGTGAGATCATAGAGCAAAGGAATAGCTTCTCCTTGTAATAATTTGATGGATGGAAGATGTAATCCAACTTTTGTGTGATAAAGGATGTACTGAAGTACGCCCAAATGCTACTGGTGTCCTTTTTTAATCCATTTGAAGTTGTAGAGTTTTTAATTTTGTTAAAACATATAAAAATATGCAATAAGAAGGAAAGTGGTACTTAGTTGTGAAATTTTCTTTTACAAGGACCTTTTTGCATTTTTAGGGGCCTTTTCACAATTTCTCTCCCTAACTCCTTATGTACTCATTTATCCTCATTTGTAAGAGATACATCACTCGATTATTAGGTTGACCTTTTTCTTCTCTTGGTTATGAGGGTGGTGTGTCAATTCGATACTCGAGATAGTATGTTGCTTGTCAGCATTGGGTCCCATCTTATGTTGTTGAGGTGGACCAGCTTGCTTGTTTTCTCCTCTTTCTTCTTACTTCATGTGTTTTCTATAACACTAAGAGCAGTATAGATTTGAGCTTTCAACCTGAATATGCATATCAATAAGAAAAAATTAATGCATGTATGCATGTATAATACGAATATGTATGTATGTTTATGCAAACTCTAATCCCCATTGTGTCTTAATTGTAAGAGCTCTTCTCTAAGAATATACAAATGAAGCAATGAATGGCTAAGTACAAGCAAAAGATTCGTGACCTAAAGAGGTAGTTAGTCAGGAATCTCAATACCAAATAGACTTTTATCCTTTCTTCTTTTCCACTTATCCCTTAAGCTTCTCAAACTTATGTATCTTTATAGTTTTACTGAAATTCCAAGACATTAATCACTATTACGAACATGTTATCTTGCTTTCACCACTCATATTTATTATGTTTGAGAATGTTATTATGAACATGTTGCACTTTGGTCCTTGGTAGAGACATTGGTGTATATAAGATCCTAATCATCTTGTGGTTCCAATATCATCTTCATTCAACCAATAAAATGGAACCTTATCTTTTAGTCCCCCACACTGGTCATTAACCAAAGGACACTGAAGCTTTACCTAGGTAATAAGTAACCCTAAGGTTTTATTTTGACTATAAATTCATCTTCATTGCTAAGTAGAAGGCATCCATCCTCTTTCCCCCTAGCACTTTCTACACTTCTAGTCTCTTCAAACATTTTTATTTTTATTAATCAAAATAAGCATCAAAAACACTAAATCTATTATTCAAAACTTCATCAATACTGTCACAAATAAAGATTGGCTTCACCTCAAGAGATATAACCTCTATCATCTCAAGTTCTTCGTAAACCTAAAGCTTGACTATGGCTTCCTCCATGGTGCTCTAACCTTTTGGGATCTCACTCCCCATGTGCTTCGGTTTAGAGAAAATGGAGCTATGCCAAAATTTTGAAGAATTCTCAGCAATTTTGGGTGTGAAGATATCTCCTCAATAAGAGATGGCCATGCCAAATCTAGACTTAGTGGTTGTACACGCAAGGAGTCACCTTTTTTGCATGAGTAAGTGTGAAGCTAATGGTTATATTGTTTTAAGAAATTGTTATATCTTTTAGTGGCTTAATCCATCATTTTCAATCTAAACTTGATTCTTGCAATCCAATTCCTATAATCGGGAATATTCTTAGCTCCTTAAATGCAATAAGATCACATTAGAGCTTATGGATTTGAGGGTGTTATCTATTTTGAGTTAAATTGATGTTAAGGTGAATTTGATAGCAATATTGGTTAGAGAAACTTTATTTAGCAACAAACAAAGCCCTTCAAGTCCGAGAAGGCTACAGGGAGAAATGCTTCAAACATAAAGTGCATTTTATGAAATGGACTACATTAAGTTATAGAATGTCCATGTCATAAAGCACCAAATGTTAGTGTTGACTATTTGCATGATCAAACTCCTAATTTTGGACTTTGACAAAAAAATTTTATACTAATAATTTCAATTAAGTGTGTAGGGAATTATATACCAAACATATACCAAGCATATACACTTTTGGATGAATAGTGACTTTTTGGGCTGATTGAACCTCTGAGATTGAAGAAGACTTTTGACATATTTAGAGTCTTAAATGAGAAAATGAGCCTCTTCACTTTTGAAGTATACATCTTAAGCTTTATAAATTGAGCTTTCTTGTCAAAATCCAAGTTCATTTGGGTATGCAAATCTTTAATCAAAGTTAGCATATGCAGCTTGCATTTCAGTTTGCACAGCTCTCGGTATTTCAACAATATTTGATCTACAAATATCCAATTGAGGTGATTCAAAGTTTTATGAAAATATAAGACAATTATCTACAACTTTTATGAATAATGTTATGGCTAAATTGATCGTCTTCAATCCCATTCACAAGCATCTTTCGAAGTGGTCACGAGTTGTCCTTCAACGGAGCATTTGGAGCACGTTTTTGCCAAAATATGGCAAATCCCCTCACGAGATGATTGCTCATGACCCTGGTCATGAGCATAACATTGATAGCAACTAATGGGAATTTTTGAATGCAATGGATATATTTTCACCCCTCACAAGCACTGTTCACTTGTGAGCCACCCGTGAGCATCCTTTGAGCTACCAAAAGTCCAAGAATTGATTCAAAATCAATTCTAAATGTTGGAGACATCATTGATACATCCAAAAATGACATTTTTAAGTGTTTTTCTATATAAACATAACTTAGAATTCAATTGATAGGTTAAGAAAACTTGTTTATCATTCATTATTTTCTTAAACATTCAATTGAGCTCTTAAACTTTCCTTTAAACAATTCTTTGTGTATAACTCTTGTGAGAGTCGGTGAGTGATTAGAATAGACATTCTTATTCTTCTATTTTCTGGGTTTAGAAAATGGGAAGTGAGATTCTATTATAAAGGAATTGGTTAAGTGTTTAGCCATTAAAACACTTGGGAAATTGGTTTTAATGTGAGCCTTGAAAACACTTGTAATTTGGTTTTTGAGTGAGCCTTGAAAACTCAAGTTGTAATGTTATAAAAGTTAGCCATAAAACTCTTGTGTATTCTCAATCTTGTGAATAAGATTGTGGATGATTAAAAATCCTAACTTAGGGATAAGTTAGGTGGAGACGTAGGATTTTTATTGAATCTAAACTCCTTAAATATTTGTGTTCTTCATTCTTCCTTCTTAACTCTTACTCAATTCTTGCAAAGAATTCCTTTAATTTCCTATTTTTATTCTATAGTCCTATTCACCCCCCTCCCCCTCTAGGACTCTTTCAGTTAGACATGAAGCAAAGACTACATGTGTAACTTGGTACGGTGCATTAGAATTCCTTTTTATGGCTTTTGAACTAGTTAATGCTCCTGCTACTTTTTAAATTTTTATGAATTAGGTTTTTCATGACTATCTGGCTAGTTTTATAGTGTACTTGGATAATATTATAGTTTATTATAGTGTAACTCTGTCATAATATGAAGAACATCTTAGCTTAGTCTTTGAGAAACTGAAGCAAAATCAACTTAGTGTAAAAAGGGAGAAATATGTTTTGACCAAACTATAATAAAATTCTTGGGCCACTTAGTGAAAGAATGCTACATCCATATGGACAAAGATAAGGTCAAAGATACCTAATAGTGGAGAACCCCCACTTGTCTAATAGAACTTCGTTCCTTTTTTTTGGCTTACCAACTACTATAAATGATTTATAAAAGGGTAATTGAAGAACGTATATCATTTAGCATAGCTATCTAACATTAGCATGTTAAAACCTTTTAAAGTCCAAACTAATGCCTCAAATTTTGCAATAAAAAGAGCATTGATATAGGAAAGTCATCTTATAGCTATTAATAACTGTAAGTTAAGTGAGATAAAGCAGCGGTATACAACTCATACAAAAGAATTACCAGTAATCCTCAAATATCTATAGACGTGGAGACATTGTCTATTAAAATTGAAGTTTATGATAAAAATATGTAATACTGCACTTAGATATTTCTTAACCCAATTAAAGTTGAACCCAAGACATGCCTATTAACAAAAACATTTGCATGAATTGATTCACATGGAATTTAAGTCAGGGAAGAGTAATAGAGTAGTGAATGCATTAAATTGAAGAGTTGAATTGATAGTGATGAAACAATTAGCTCACCTATCTATTAATCAACCTCTATTTATCAAATGACAACCTCTATTTGAGATCAAATTAAAAAAAAAATTGGGAAAAGCCCCACAAGTTGTTACAATAATTAAACTAGAAAAATGGGGGAAGACTATGCAATTTTATGGGAAAATAATTTTCTAATTGTCAATAAGTACAAACAGTATGTGGCCAAGGCTGAGAACTTGAGGAAGTTATTATTCTAGGAATGTCACAACACCTTATGGGCAAGTCACTCAAGATAACAACAAACATTGGTCATTCAGTACAGAATTACTATTGGCCTAAAATGGAAAATGATGTCCAAATGTACACCACAACACTTGCCTAATGTATCCATAGGATAAAGTAGACAAACATAAGATATCAAGTTTATTAGAGCCACTGCTTGTCCCTAGCCGACTTTTGGAAAGAGTATCATTGTATTTCATCCCTAATCTACTATAAGTAAAAGAGTATGACTCTATTTTAGTTTGAAAAGAGTCCTAGAGGGGGGGGTGAATAGGACTATGAAATAAAAATGAGAAATTAAAAGAATTCTTTGCAAGAATTAAATAGAAATTGAGAAGGAAGAATGAAGAACACAAAGATTTAAGGAGTTCGGATTCAACAACAATCCTACGTCTCCACCTAACTTATCTCCAAGTTAGGATTTTCAATCACCCACAATCTTATTCACAGGATTAAGATTATACAAGAGTTTTATGGCTCACTCTTATAACCTCACAACATGAGTTTTCAAGGCTCACTCAAAAACCAAAACCCAAGTGTTTCAATGGACAACACTTAAACCAATTCCTTTAGAAATAAATCTCACTTCCCTTCTAATCTAACCCAAGATTTAAGATGAAGAGAAATTCTATTTCTAACACACACCCAACTCTCACAAGAGTTATACAAACAAAGAATTATTTAAGAGAATTTGAGAGCTCAATGAAAGCTTAAGAGATAATAAAATGATAAAACAAGTTACTTCACTTCCATTCAGCTCTAGAGGTATTTATACTAAAAATTATAGCTGTTGGAGGTGCAAATGATGTGTCCAACGTGTATATTTTGAATTATTGAGACTGATACTGTCAGACAGCTATTCATGGATTGAAACCGTAATTGGCTCCTCAGGACGTTTGAATTTGCCCATACTTTCTTCATAAAAGCTGTAGATATTTGAATTATATTTCCATATAAATTTGAATCACCTAAATTGGACTTCTGTAACTTAAGATATGTCCAAAATACTAAGGATTGTGCAATCTGTAATGCAGACTACGGTCAGACAGCTATACCCAAATTGAAGCCGTGATTTGATCCTGAAGAAATTTGAATTTGCTCATACTTTCTTCATGAAAGCTGTAGATATTTGAATTAGCTTTCCATTAAATTTTGAATCACCTAAATTTGACTTCTGTAGCTCGGGATATGTCCAAATTACTGAGGATTGTGCAATCTGAAATGCAGAATACTGTCAGACAGCTATATACAAGTTGAAGCCGTGATCTGCGCCTGAATAGATTCTAATTTGCCTATATTTTCTTCATGAAAGTTGTAGATATTTGACTTATATTTTCATACCATTTTCAATCACCTCAATTGGACTTCTGTAACTCAAGATATGTCCAAAATACTAAGAGATGTGCAGTCTGAGATGGTAGACGTACACGTGAATTTCAACTCAAAATTTGCATAACCAAATGAACTTGGATTTTCTCAAAAAAGCCCAATTCAGAAAGCTTAAGATGTCTGCTTCAAATGTTAAGAAGCCCATTTTCTCATTTAAGAGCTCTAAATATGTCAAAAGCCTTCTTCAATCTCAGAGGTTCAATGAGCCCGAAAAGTCACTATACATCCAAAAGTGTATATGCTTGGTATATGTTTGGTATATAATTCCCTACACACTTAATTGAAATTATTAGTATAAAAATTGTTTGTCAAAGTCCAAAATTAGGAGTTTGATCATGCAAATGGTCAACAATCTCCCCCTTTTTGGCTTTGACAACCAATTTGAAAAGATGATAAATAATATGTGTGTGTGTGTAAAAAATAAATAACATATATAAGCATATTAAATAAAAATAGCTCCCCCTTACAAATTAAACAGATGCAAAATAAGAAATAATTTTGCTCCCCCTTAACATGTGCATAAATTCAATATTTATCATGTATTAGAGCATATAAATAAATGATTTATCATAGCATGTATAAGGGTTTAACAAATATATTCCTTAATCAAAAATATATTTCTTTATTTCTCCTCCTTTTTGGACATGATAAGAAATATAAACAAATTTCATCATCCTTCTTATCAAAAATAAAGATAACAAGTTATTAAATAATATGAAGGAAATAATTTCAAACATGTAATGCATCACAAAATAACATGTATGCTATATCAAAACATCACATGATCATATAGAGTTTAGCTATTCAATCATACATAATCATGTGGTACTTAGCATATCTTAAACACAATTATCTATCCCCTAAGCACATAGCTTCTTTAGTTTCTTCTCCCCCTTTGTCAAAGACAAAAAGAAAAGAGAGAGATATAAGGGGAAATAGACCTAAGGGAGCCAAAAATACTAAAGGGAATAAAAGATTAAGAACCAAAACAATGCAAGCAAAGATATTCAAAATCTTTATGAAATTCATGTCATTTTAAAAGATAAAAGCCATTTAAAAAAAATGTATACATGAATGTTGCATGAATAAGCTCAATTAATAGTCATGCAAAAAAAAAAAAATTCATGTAATATAAAAATAAAGTAAGCAAAACAAGGCTATTTATCATAAGGACAAAACTAGTCATGCTTACATTGTTATTATGCATGAGAAAAAGAATTATGTGAAATAAATTCAAATAATTTTCTCCCCCTATTTCAATGGAATTAAAAAATATTGATATTAAGGACACACTATCACATAGTTATGTCACTTACATAAACACATCTTTGAAAAAAAATTTCCCTTAAAAGAAATTAACTAGGTACACATGCAAACTCAATTATTTTTCCTCCTTTGTCAAAATGCAAAGATAGACCAAATCTTAAAAATATCCATGCATTATCAAAGATAAAAATAATTTCTTAGAAAACACAAAAATTAAACAAACTCAAATTTTTTTTTTTTTTTTATCCTGATACCAATTGAAAACTTTTATAGGTCATACCCAACCTATATTACCTTTCGTCAAAATGCAAATAAAATTGCATTAAAAAAATACAATGATATTAAAATACCAATTGTAATCAAGATATAAAACTAACAGCTCATGTTTTATATCCAAAAAATATTCAAAAAATAAACCGAACATAAACTAACGAAAAATAGTTATAAAACACATTTAACAGCTCAAAACTTAGATACAGAAAGTATACCAAAAATAAACCTAAAATAAAAAATTTTGTTAAGGAGGAGGAATATTTATGCTATTTAAAATAATTAATTAATTGAATTTAGCTCAATAATTAATTATTAATTTGCAAAATAGGAGGGATTAAAAAAAATGAATGAATCCACACAAATCCAATTAAAATTGATACAAAGATCATGCAAATGGGAAATACAATATATCATGTATATGAACTAAATTTGCTAAAGCAAATACCTTTAAAACAAAATATATACATGACGCTGAAAATAATAAAATCACATAAGAATCCAAACATCAATTCATCAATTTAACAAGTGATCAAGACAAGCTTGAGCCATCAATCATACCAAGTTCATGCTTAATAAAATTCAATCTTTCCTCACAAAGAGGTTTGGTAAAGATGTCTGCTAATTGATTATTAGTATCAACAAAATCAAGAAAAATATCACCATTTTGCACATGATCACGTAAGAAATGATGTCTAATATCAATATGCTTAGTTCTAGAATGTTGAATGGGATTCTTACTAAGGTTTATAGCACTTGTATTATCACACTTAATTGGAATGTGATTAATATCAATGCCATAGTCCAAAAGTTGTTGTTTTTGCCATAGAACTTGGGTGCAACAACAACTAGCCGCCACATATTCTGCTTCAGCGGTGGATAAGGCAACTGAAACTTGTTTCTTACTAAACCAAGAAACTAAGCAATTTCCTAAAATTTGACAAGTTCCAGAAGTGCTTTTTCTATCTAGTAAGCTACCAGCAAAATCAGCATCAGAATAACTAATCAGTTCAAAGGAAGAACTCCTAGGATACCAAAGTCCTAAATGCATTGTACCACAAAGATATTTGAAAATTCTTTTAATAGCATTCAAATGAGACTCTCTAGGACTTGATTGAAATCTAGCACACAAGCAAGTAGCAAACATAATATCGGGTCTACTAGCAGTTAAATAAAGAAGGGATCCAATCATACCTCTAAATCGCTTTTCATCAACTGGTTTACCATTCTCATCCTTATTTAGTTTGGTTGTTGTGCTCATTGGAGTTTTGCTTGATTTAGCTTCATCCATTCCAAACTTCTTGAGAATGTCCCTTGTATATTTGGTTTGATTAATGAAAATCCCATTTTCATATTGCTTGATTTGAAGTCCAAGAAAGAACTTGAGTTCTCCCATCATACTCATCTCAAATTCTCCTTGCATTAGCTTAGAAAATTCCTCACACAAGCAATGGTCAGTAGCACCAAAAATAATATCATCAACATAAATTTGAACAATTAATAAATTATGCTTGGATTTCTTTATGAAAAGAGTTGTGTCAACTTTTCCTTTAGAGAAACCTTTCTCTAGTAAAAAGTTACTTAATCTTTCATACCAAGCTCTTGGAGCTTGTTTCAATTCATACAATGCTTTTGACAATTTAAAAACATGATTTGGAGAGTTAAAATTTTCAAAACCTGGAGGTTGTTCAACATATACCTCCTCTTCAATAAAACCATTTAAAAATGCACTTTTAACATCCATTTGAAAAAGTTTAAAATTCATGTATGATGCAAATGCAAGTAGCATCCTAATAGCTTCTAACCTTGCAACGGGGGCAAAGGTTTCATCATAATCAATTCCTTCCTCTTGATTATAACCTTTAGCTACTAGTCTAGCTTTGTTCCTAGTTATGACACCTTGTTCATTCATCTTATTTCAAAACACCCATTTGGTACCTATAATAGGATGATGTTTAGGTCTAGGAACCAAGGTCCAAACCTTGTTTCTCTCAAATTGATTTAACTCTTCTTGCATAGCAAGGACCCAAAATTCATCACACAAAGCATCATCAATATTTTTGGGTTCAATTTGAGAAATGAAGGCTAAATTAACAGTAGATTTTAATTGAGATCTAGTAGTTACCCCTTTTGTAGTGTCACCTATAATGAGGTCTTGAGGGTGAGCTTTCTTGAATTGCCAATCCTTTGGAAGTTCATCCTTTAAGGTAGGTTGAGATGTCTCCTCATTTTCCTTCTTGCTTGGCTCTTCAAGTTCCAAAGGCTTACTAGCATTTTCTTCTTGTGTTTCCATAATCTCATTGTCACCTACAAGATCATCAACACTACAAACATCCTTTCTAGGATCAAGTGAGTTTGATTCATCAAATACCACATGCATTGACTATTCAACTACTAGAGTTCTCTTATTAAAGACCCTATATGCCTTGCTAGAGATTGAATAGCCTAGGAAAATTCCTTCATCGGCTTTAGAATCAAATTTTCCAAGATTATCCTTGGTGTTCAATATAAAGCACTTGCATCCAAATACTCTTAGATATGAGATTTTGGGTTTTCTATTATTCCATAGCTCATAAGACGTTTTATTTAAAATTGGTCTTTTGAAAACTCGGTTTGAAATATAACAAGATGTGTTAACAGCTTCCGCCCAAAAGTATAAAGGCAAATTATACTCATGAAGCATTGTTCTAGCCATTTCCACAAGAGTTCTATTTTTCCTTTCAACTACCCCATTTTGTTGAGGGGTTCTAGGAGATGAAAATGTATGAGAAATACCATTTTCATTACAATAGTTTTTAAAAAATTCATTTTCAAATTCGGTTCCATGATCACTTCTAATGGATGAAATACAAAATCCTTTTTCTTTTTGAACTCGTTTTGAAAAATTTTCAAAAGCTTTAAATGCATCATTCTTATGAGCAAGAAAACATACCCAAGTGTATCTAGAGTAGTCATCAACCAATACATAAGCATAGTGCATTCCACCAAGACTAGCAACTCTAGTTGGTCCAAATAAATCCATATGTATAAGTTCAAGTGGCCTAGAGGTGGACACTACATTTTTTAGCTTAAATGAGGACTTGGATTGTTTTCCCTTTTGACAAGCATCACAAGGTTTATCTTTAGTGAATTCAAGCTTAGGTAAACCAAGTACAAGTTCATGTTTACAAAGATCATTTAAAAGCTCAAAATTTGCATGTCCTAATCTTCTATGCCATGTCCATGTGTCATGGGAGATAGACACTAAGCATTTTATGTCTTTGTTATCAATTTTATTCAAATCAATGACATAAACATTGTCTACTCTTTCACCACTAAAAATAATTTTATTTTCATCAAGACTACTAACAAAGCAATTTTTAGGATAAAAAGTTACTTTATTTCCCATGTCACATAATTGACTTATACTAAGCAGATTATGTTTAAGACCATCAACAAACAACACATGATGTATAGATAAGGATTGCGGATTACCTATTTCTCCAATGCCAATAATTTTTCCTTTTGCATTATCTCTGAAAGTAACATGTCCTCCATCCTTAGCATCAAGTTTGTTGAATTGATGTTTGTCTCCTGTCATATGCCTTGAACATCCACTATCGAGATACCATTTGCTTTTTGTTCTTGTGGATTTCAAGCACATCTACACGATACAATTTAAGTGTTCTTTTGGACCCAAACCTTTTTTGGTCTAGGTTGGTTAGTTTTAAGATAATCCGTAGGAAGTAAATTCATATGCAGTTTTCTATAAAAACACACATTATTGGTATGTCCTTTAATCATGCAATATGAACATACAATATTTTTAAATTTATTTCTCCTAGAATGAAATGCTTTCCTAGTGTGTGCAGCATGCCTTTGGTGTTGTGTGTATCTTTTGTTATTATTTTGTGACATTAAGTGAGACATACATTGGCAATGGTGATGAGCATTTTGATAAGTTTGTGCAATATGTTTATGTGCATTGTATTGTGCAACATGCCTATTATAATTATGTCTAGTGTACATATAAGCATGCTTAGGTTGAGATGCTCTAGTTTGAGACTTACCTCTTTGTGTTAATGAAGGGTTAATCTTATGAGATTTTTCCTTGCTATTTAACACATGAGATTTTTTAGCTTGAATCTCATTTGAGGTTGAAGGAGTAGAATCATGTGAAGCTTTAACAAAAGTAATATGTGATGAGGATGATGAAGACATTCCATTTTTATATCCAATTCCATGGGTATCTCCATGAAATTTTTGAGAGTCAAGAAGACTATCTAAAGTTTCTTTTCCTCTCTTAAATTTAGCAATGGAATTTTTTAATTCTAAGACTTCCTCAGAAAGCTTATGATTTTCATCAGTTGCTTTCTTAAGTTGGTCTTCCAAAGAATTACAAGATTTAGCATCACTTACAAGTTTTTCATTTGATGCAACAAGTTTAGCAAAATCAATTTTCAAACATTCAAAATCCTTATTTAAGCTAGCTAACTCATGTTTATATTTTTTCTTCCTAGATAACAAACTTTTGCATTTAGCAAGCAATTTGCTCACAATAGAGCTCTCATCATCATTATCATCATCATCATCACAATATTCATCACAATCATCAAAAGAGGAGTAAGAAGTGGATGGTACCTCATCTTCGTTTTCAATGGCCATGAAGCAAAGATTGGCAACTTCTTGTTGTTCCTCTTCCTCTTCGGATTCGGAGGAATCATCCCAAGTAGCTTTGAATGCCTTCTTCTTATCTTTTGGTCCCTTGCTCTTGAATTTGAGTTTGGGACATTCATTTCTAATGTGTCCCGGTTTCTTGCATTCATAGCAAGTAACCTCTTTTATTTTCTTCCTCCCATCTCCTTCGAACTTCTTGTTGAAGTCCCTTGTTCTTGAGAAATTTTTCTTTCTTAAGAACTTCTTGAAGTTCCTAGTGAGCATGGCAATGTCACCATCTTCATCACTAGAATCTTTAATGCTTTCCTCTTCACTATCTTCTTGAAGAGCTTTTAGAGCAATGCTCTTTTTATTTTCTTCTTTCTCTTCTTGTTCTTCACCTCTTTGCTTGATGGTGAGCTCATGTGTCAAAAGCTTACCAATGAGAACATCAGTTGATAGAGTGGAGAGGTCTTGAGCTTCCTCAATTGAGGTAACACGAGATTCCCAATCCTTCTTAGGTAGGATTCTTAGAATCTTGTTGTTTACTTCTTCCTTGGAGAAATGTTTTCCAAGTTTCTTGAGGGTTGTGAGGAGAGCATTGAGACAGTTTGTCATCTCTGTGATTGATTCTTGAGGCTTCATTTTGAAGAGTTCATATTCATACATATGAAGTTGAACCTTCTTGCTTCTCACTTGAATGTTGCCTTCATAGTGATTCTCCAAGGTCTCCCACATTTCTTTAGCTGAAATGCAATGTTGAAGCTTGCCTCCTTCTTCTCTTGTCATGGAGGAGACTAGAGTAATCATAGCCTTTTTATTTTTGTGATTTTCTTCCTTTTGATCAACACTCCATTGGCTTCTTGCAAGTGTAGTTACCACACCATCAATGATAGTTGTAGGTGGTTCCCAACCTCTTAGGACAATGTCCCAAAGTTTGATGGAATCACAATCAAGATATAATTCCATTTTGAATTTCCAATGTGGATAGTCACTACCATCAAAGAATGGTCTAAGAGAAGAGATGTTTTGTGATTCACTCCCCATGATCTTGTATTCTAGCAATAAAGTACCTAGAATTCAAGCTCTGATACCAAATGAAAAGAGTCCTAGAGGGGGGGGTGAATAGGACTATGAAATAAAAATGAGAAATTAAAAGAATTCTTTGCAAGAATTAAATAGAAATTGAGAAGGAAGAATGAAGAACACAAAGATTTAAGGAGTTCGGATTCAACAACAATCCTACGTCTCCACCTAACTTATCTCCAAGTTAGGATTTTCAATCACCCACAATCTTATTCACAGGATTAAGATTATACAAGAGTTTTATGGCTCACTCTTATAACCTCACAACATGAGTTTTCAAGGCTCACTCAAAAACCAAAACCCAAGTGTTTCAATGGACAACACTTAAACCAATTCCTTTAGAAATAAATCTCACTTCCCTTCTAATCTAACCCAAGATTTAAGATGAAGAGAAATTCTATTTCTAACACACACCCAACTCTCACAAGAGTTATACAAACAAAGAATTATTTAAGAGAATTTGAGAGCTCAATGAAAGCTTAAGAGATAATAAAATGATAAAACAAGTTACTTCACTTCCATTCAGCTCTAGAGGTATTTATACTAAAAATTATAGCTGTTGGAGGTGCAAATGATGTGTCCAACGTGTATATTTTGAATTATTGAGACTGATACTGTCAGACAGCTATTCATGGATTGAAACCGTAATTGGCTCCTCAGGACGTTTGAATTTGCCCATACTTTCTTCATAAAAGCTGTAGATATTTGAATTATCTTTCCATATAAATTTGAATCACCTAAATTGGACTTCTGTAACTTAAGATATGTCCAAAATACTAAGGATTGTGCAATCTGTAATGCAGACTACGGTCAGACAGCTATACCCAAATTGAAGCCGTGATTTGATCCTGAAGAAATTTGAATTTGCTCATACTTTCTTCATGAAAGCTGTAGATATTTGAATTAGCTTTCCATTAAATTTTGAATCACCTAAATTTGACTTCTGTAGCTCGGGATATGTCCAAATTACTGAGGATTGTGCAATCTGAAATGCAGAATACTGTCAGACAGCTATATACAAGTTGAAGCCGTGATCTGCGCCTGAATAGATTCTAATTTGCCTATATTTTCTTCATGAAAGTTGTAGATATTTGACTTATATTTTCATACCATTTTCAATCACCTCAATTGGACTTCTGTAACTCAAGATATGTCCAAAATACTAAGAGATGTGCAGTCTGAGATGGTAGACGTACACGTGAATTTCAACTCAAAATTTGCATAACCAAATGAACTTGGATTTTCTCAAAAAAGCCTAATTCAGAAAGCTTAAGATGTCTGCTTCAAATGTTAAGAAGCCCATTTTCTCATTTAAGAGCTCTAAATATGTCAAAAGCCTTCTTCAATCTCAGAGGTTCAATGAGCCCGAAAAGTCACTATACATCCAAAAGTGTATATGCTTGGTATATGTTTGGTATATAATTCCCTACACACTTAATTGAAATTATTAGTATAAAAATTGTTTGTCAAAGTCCAAAATTAGGAGTTTGGTCATGCAAATGGTCAACATAGTTGTTGATCAATCCTCCAACTATAACAATTTTATTTTGATGTCATAGTTCAATTCCTCAGAGGAGACATCTAGTTCCTTCTTTAAACACATGGTGAAGTATCAGGGAGTGCCCAAAAGTATAGTTAGTGTTCGAGATGGGCAGTTCTTTTAAACTTTTTGGCCAAACTCTTTTACCTTCAAAGTTCACTCCTAGACATGTCAACTAGCTACCACTCATAGATACATAAACAAACAAAGAGATTCAATAGTCTACTAAAAGAGCACTTAACACATTTTATCAATTCAAGCAAGAAAAATTAGGCATCATCACTTGATGTAGCACAATTTTGCTTTAACTCACATTGGAATTCTAATACTAACAACAGTCCTTTTAAAATTTATATTAGGTCAACAACCAAATTTGTACTAGGTCAACAACCATTATTATTACACTTTTTTGAGGGACCATACAAAGGAATCCAAAGGCCTACAACATTTTCTAAAAGTGAAGACAGAATGAAGATATTGCTTAAGTACATATGGAGAGACCATCCTACTGAATGGAACATTAGGCAGACTTCAATCATATAACACAAAAGTCCTAAGTTGGAGATACGGTGCTGATAAGACTACACTCAAAACAAGTTCAACTGCACATCAAATATCAAAGATTGCTGACAAAATATAAAGGTGTTTCCCTATTGTTGCAAAAGTTTGGTCAGTTGTATGTAAGCAATCTACGACCCTAATATGCAAATAAAGATGTTAGTTGGAATCAAGTGAAGAGACATCCAGTTTCAAAGACAACCAATAATGAAAATAGCAAAAAAGATTTTCATAAAGCAAATAGTGGCTTCTAATCAATGCAAATGCTAGCATTTAATGAAGTGGAACAGCTAAGGAAAGAAAGAAAATAGTTATGAGAAGGAAGATTTTCAACCATTTAAGTGCAAAATTAAGTAATTCATTAAGGCACAATTAACAAGGATGTCAATCGCTTGAGTGGAGGAAAATGTTAAGGAATATCCCTTAATGGTATTTTAGACTTTTAATGTTTATTTGATTTTATGTAATTTTGGAGTGATGAGTGGAAAATTTTGATGCCTTATACTATAAATTCCTATTGTGCTTGATATGCTCTTTAGGAGGGAGTTACTTGTTAATGATATGTACTAGGTTAATTATGTATGACCATGTTTGACTTTATCATTTTATTTAATAAAAAGGCATTTTTCATTATCATTTTTTATTATGATAATTACTTAAATAGTTAATTCTTACTAAGGTCATCAAGTATGTGTCTTGATAGTAAAACCCTTAGATTAAATATGAGTTCTATTCAAATTATCCCTAGTCATAACTATGTATTATGGCTAGTATGGTGTTGATTGATGATTATATTTTACTAATCATGAATATGAGATATTAAGTCAACTCATAGATACTTATTTGAGAAATAAGGTGTTGAACTAACCCATCATGAGAATACTACATAAATTATTGTCATAAGTAATTTTCATCGTAGTAATATTTGCTTAGTCCTTTGACCTTGAAATCACCATGGATTTCTACATAATTATTTTGTATTTTGACACAATCTTACATTATCTTTAATCGGATGATAAAATAGGTTGTTGTTGGGTATGAAATGAGTTATGTGAGTGATTGAGAAGGAATTTGTCCCTCATTTAATCTGAGTAAGATATCTATGGGCCTATTGATAAGATAGACTGAGGAAAATGCATTGTCATGCCAAAGTAAATTGATAAAGAGTTATCATTCTCAGTCTACTTAGAATTAAGAAATAATATGATTGAATTCGAAAAAGGATGACATAATCTATGCCTTATATTCAATCAAGATATCATGTGACAAAGGGACTAGAATATTCACTATATATTAGATTGTGTCAGATTATTAACTTCACATGACTTGGGTAGTCATAATGTCTTACTAGAGGCCACTTATGACTTGTAGGCCTAAATAGAAATTTAAGGCCCATTGCCAATGTCATATGAACTTACAAGGTCACACACTTTGAACAAGCCCAAAACAAATATGGTTTTAATAAGTCCAAATAAGCTCTGTATAAATAAATAAATAAATAAAATATTTATTTATTTATTTGTTTATTTATTTAAGGTAAAGGTTATCTTAAATAACTAGAAAATTATTTTTGATTTAATTTTAAATAAAATCAGAATAAAAATAAGTGAAAATTTACCAAAAGGTTGTTTGGTAAGTGAAACCCTAATTTAGAGGTATATAAATATGTTATATTCTCTAGGGATTCACTATCACTCTCATTATTCTGCCACTAAATTCATTTTCTCTCTTTTAGAAAACAAAAACACGGAGTTCTTTTGATTCTTGATTTGTGACAAATCAAGAGAAGGTGCTAGCACACAAACATTTGAGAAGGTGCTAGCACACACAAACATGCATTTTTAAATCAAGGGTTGTTCGTGTTGACATTGGTGGAGGATGAATTCTTTTGGAGATGACTCAATCTGAACTACCAAATTAAAAGCTCAAGGTAGGGTGTCATTGAAGTGAACCTCCTCTCTTCCTTCCAGAAATCTTGCCCCCTTCTGCGTTTGTGGTAAGATTTTGAAAACCCTAGATTTAATCAAGTAATCGAACTACTTGGATCCAGGTTCGGGTTTGTGATTAAAATTTAATTTTTCGCTACGTATGGAATCACGAAACCCAACATGGTATCAAAACTACTTGTAATTCAATTAATTTCATTCAACATATATATGATATGCATTGGTATGATTAATTTGTTTTTGAAAAAGGAGTTTTTGAAAAGTTTATCAAAATAGGGTTTTGTTTCATGACGTCCTCTTAAATCTATATGAAAACAGCAGTAAATATTAATTTGATTAATGTTAATGATTGTTTAATATGATTAAACAGTAATCAAAATTTTGATTTTCAAGTTTATATATTTTGATTTTATGAAAAACTGAATATCTATTCTATTTTATTAATATGATTTAATAAAATAGTAATTATGTTTTCAAAATCTAATCACTTGAATATTTTATCTGTTTAAAGTTAAAAAAAAATATTATGATTGTATAGATTTTTGTCAAAGAATAAATTTGTTTTGAACAGATTAATCAAGCTGTAATATGATTACAGTAAATTAGGGTTCTTAACGACGGCTGGTTAATAAAATGTACACGTATTTTGATCTGATTTAAATAGATTAATTAGATTGTAATTTGATTCCAAAATTCATTAGTTTTTTATGGTCTTATTCAAAAAGATTAGGTAAATATTTTACCTTTGGGGGCATTGCCCCCGAACCCCTGCACAGGGGTGTTGTCCCCTTGATCCCCACCCACTAACCGGTTAGCAGGACCGCCACTAGGGGCGCTACCCCTTGATCCCGAATGGACTCATCATGCATTTTGTTTATGAATATAACAATTTAATTAATTTGTAAATTAAATTATTTTGGAATATGTGTTATTGTTAAATGCATGGTGCATAGCATAGCCCTTGAACTAATGTGATTGGATTTTATTATTTTATTTTATTGGGTTGTAATTTTTAAATACAGCATTTGAGTCATTTTATTTGTTGTAATTATTTTATTTTATTTTATTTTATTAGATAGTAATAGAATAGTTTTAATTATATGTAATGTAAATAAAGACCCAATATGAAAATTCAAGTTGGAGGCCCATGATGGAGATCCAATATAGGAGCCCAAGGAGGAGGTCCGTGGTAGAAGATGGAGATCCAAATTGAAGACTCAATTTGTATTTGTAATATCACCTAGGTTTGACCTTTGATCTTCATATTAGCTTATAAAGATCAACTTAGTTATAGGTCATGCTATGTCTCGTTTATCTTATTATGTTAGTATGTTATGCATGTGATGCCATGCATGTCATGCAATATAACAATATCTAAATAAGATAAAAATTAACTAAACCCTCATTTAATATGAAGTCTTTAAAATGCCTCCCATTAATCAACACTTTTCAAGATTTGGATTACTATATATAGGTTATGCCAAAGCATTATGTATAAAGTTATATAAATAAGATAAGATGGATAATGGTGATATCCATATGTTTGAGTTTATTAGACTTAATTAGGTTATCAAAACGGTTTTGGACCTAGGGCATTTGATAGGATATGTCAGTACATGTGATATCCTATAATTATCCAAGAATTACATAAGATGTAATTGGTAAAGGTTACCTACCTAAATAGCCACACTTTGAGTGATAAGCCAAAGCTTACTTGAAGTAGGGTGAAATATGGATCTTGGCCCACTAAGAAATCACAATTGTTGAAATCATTTTGAGGGATTTATATTTTATGAAAATTTAGTGGGAGTTTTCTTATGCCTCTTTCATAATAAAACTGAATGTACTCTATATATATTTGTTGTAGATAATGACATTAAACATTACACTAACCATGTCACTATGGTCGATCCTTGAGAAGGATAAGCTAAATGAGACTAAATTTCTTGATTGGTACAGAAACCTAAGAATTGTTGTTAGGTAAGAAAGAAAGGAATATATCCTTTATCAACTCATCCTAGACGAACCAGCTGCTAATTCTCTTATAGCACAAAAGGATGCTTATAGTAAGCATCTTAATGATTTAATTGATGTCACTTATCTCATGCTTGGATGCATGGAGTCTGAGATTTAAAAACAATTGATGGAAATGGAGGCTTATACAATGATAAGCCATCTCAAAGAAATGTTCCAAGAGAAGCTAGAATCAAAAGGTTCAATACCATCAGAGCATTGCTCTCCTGCAAGTTAACTGCTAGTGGCTCTGTGAATCCTCAGGTTCTCAAGAAGAAGGGTCATCTTGAACACTTGGACAAGCTTGGTCTCAAGATTGGACAAGCTTGGTCTCAAGATTGAACAAGAATTGGTTGTTGATATCATTCTCCAATCTTTGCCTGAAGCTTATAATGGTTTCATTATGAATTTCAATATGCATAGTATGGACAAAACTGTTACAGAGTTGCATAAGATGCTTAAAACTTTTAAATAGAACCTCAAGAATTCAACCAAGGATGTTCTAATGGTCAATAAGGGAAATTGTATGGAAAAATGTTAAAAAGGACAAGGCTCCTAAAGTCTTTTAGAAGCCAAAACCAAAGTCCAAGCCCTAGTTCAAAGCTGAACCCCAAGCAAAGCCACCAAATGAGGAAATATGCTTTTTCTGCAATGAGCCAAGTCATTGGAAAAGAAATTACAAGCTATATATGAATGATCTGAACAAGAATAAGAGTAGTGCGACTTCCTATTCAAGTATTCATGTTATAGAAATTGATTTGTCTACTTCTAATTCTTAGGTATTAGATACTGGATCAAGATCTCACATTTGTAATAATGTGTAGGATCTAAAAAGGAGTATATCATTAGCTAGAGGCGAAGTAAACCTACGGGTTGGCAATGGAGCAAGAGTTGCTACTTTAGCTATAGGGACTTATGAGTTAACTTTGCCTAGTGGACTTGTTTTAAATTTAGAAAATTGTTATTATGTGCCTACTATGTGTAGGAATATTATTTCTATTTCTTGTTTGGACAAGAAAGGTTTTGAATTTATTATTAGGAATAATAAATGCAATATTTATCATGATAACATTTTCTATGGATTTGCTCCACGCACTGATGGTCTTTATGTTCTAAATGTTGAAGACACTAATGAAAAATCAATCTATAACATTGATACAAAGAAGTTTAAATCTAATAATATAAACACTACCTATCTCTAGCATTGTCATTTAGACCATATAAATGAGAAACGCATTTCAAAGCTTCACTAAAATGGGCATTTAAATTCATTTGATTATGAATCACTTGAAACACGTGAATCTTGTTTACTAGGAAAAATGATTGAAACACCTTTTACTGGAAATTGTGAGAGAGCTAATGATTTATTAGGCCTTATACATTCAAATGTATATAGACCATTAAGCTCAACTGTTGCATTCATTTTGAATAGAGTTCCAACAAAGGTAGTTGAAAGAATACCATATGAGATATGGACTGAAAAAACTCCTAGTTTGTCTTTTCTTAAGATTTAGGGATGTGATGCTTATGTGAAGCATCAAATCTTAGATAAACTACCACACAAATCTGATAAATGCCTTTTTGCGGGATATCCTAAAGAATATTATTTCTACAATGCTTCTGAAAACAAAGTGTTTGTTGCTCGAAATGATGTATTTTTTGAACGAGAATTTATTTCCAAAGGATCTAATAGGAGCACAGTCCAACTTGAAGAAATTCAAGACCCACAAAATAGCATTGTACCAAGTATGGAACCGCAGCCGGATTAATTAGTAATTGCTGAACCTGCACAAGTACTAGAAGGCCCAAGGAGGTCTGGTAGGACACATTAAATCCCTATGAGATATTGATTTCTCATAACTAATGATAATGTGTTGATTATGGATCAAAGTGAGCCCACATCCTATTAAGAGGCCATAAATAGTCCTAACTCTGAGAAATGGCTAGAAGCCATGAAATCAGAAATGCAATCCATGTATGATAATCAAGTTTGGACTTTGATTAACCCAACTGATGGCTTAAAAACTATTGGATGCAAATGGGTTTTAAAAAAGAAAATAGGCATGGATGGCAATGTGCATACCTTTAAGGCAAGACTGGTTGCAAAGGGTTTTAAACAAACACATGGTATATACTATGATGAAACCTTTTTCACCAGTTGCTATGCTGAAATCTATTTGAATGCTCCTTGTTGTAGCTGCATACTATGATTATGAGGTATGGCAAATGGATGTCAAAACAGCATTTCTTAATGGAAACCTACTTGAGGATGTGTACATGACATAGCTATAGGGTTTTATCAATCCTGAGAATTCTGGAAAGGTATGCAAGCTTAAAAGGTCCATTTATGGATTGAAGCAAGCATCTTGGAGTTGGAATCTTCGTCTTGATGAAGCAATCAAAGAGTTTGTTCATTAAAAATGAAGATGAACCTTATGTCTACAAGAAAGTTAATGGGAGTGCAATTGTGTTTTTAGTGTTGTATGTTGATGACACACTACTCATTGGAAATGATATCCCTATTTTACAAAATGTTAAATCATGGCTAGGGAATTGTTTCTCAATGAAAGACTTAGGTGAAGCAGCTTATATATTAGGCACCAAGATCTATAGAGATAGATTTAAAAGGCTTATTGGCCTAAATCATAGCACTTAAATTGATAAGGTATTTAACAGGTTTAGCATGCAAGACTCTAAAAGAGGATTCTTGCTAATGTCACAAGGCATTAGTCTCAGTAAGACTCAGTGTCCTATAACCTAAGATGAGCGAGACCGCATGAGAAAGATTTCATATGCTTCTGCTATTGGATCTATCATGTATGCCATATTATGTACTCGACCAGTCAAACCCAAGTGAAAGTCACTGAACAACAGTTAAAAACATCCTTAAGTACTTAAGAAGAACTAAGGATGCATTTTTACTGTATAGTGGTAAGGAAGATGAGCTTGTTGTAAATGGTTACACGGATGCCAGCTTCCAAACTGACAAAGATGATTTTCAATCACAATCAGGTTATATGTTTTGTTTGAATAGAGGTGCAATGAGCTGGAGAAGTTCCAAGCAAGACGCTGTTACTAATTCTATAATAGAAACTAAGTATATAGCTGCCTCAGAAGCAGCTAAGGAGGCTGTTTGGATTAAGAAGTTCATAACTAGACTAGGTGTTGCTCCTAGTATATCAAATCCAATGAACTTATATTGTGATAATAATGGAGCTATAGCTCAAGCTAAGGAGCCCAGATCACATCAGAGATCCAAACACATACTCAAGCGTTATCATCTCATTCATGAAATCATTGAAAGAGGAGACGTGAAGATATGCAGAGTACCTATAAATGATAATGTTGCTGATCCACTGACTAAGCCTCTTCCATAGCCTAAGCATGAGAGTCATACTAGGTCCATGGGTATTAGTTTTAATATAGATTGGGCCTAGTGCAAGTGGGAGATTGTTAGTGATATTCACTTGGTAAATCATGTATGACCATGTTTTGACTTTATCATTTTATTTAATAAAGAGGCATTTTTCATTTTCATTTTGTGTTATGATAATTACTTAAATAGTCAATTCTTACTAAGGTCATCAAGTATACGACTTAATAGTAAAACCCGTATATTAAATATGAGTTATATTCAAATTATCCCTAGTTATAACAATGTATTATGACTAGTATGGTGTTGATTGATGATTATGTTTTGCTAATCATGAATATGAGATATTAAGTCAACTCATAAGTACTTATTTGAGAAATAAAGTGCTGGATTGACCCATCATGAGAATACTACATAGATTATTGTCATAAGTAATTCTCATCATAGTAATATTGGCTTAGTCCTCTGACCTTGAAATCACCATGGATTTCTACATAACTATTTTGTATTTTGGCACAATCTTACATTATCTTTAACTGGATGATAAAATAAGTTGTTGTTAGGTATGAAATGAGTTATGTGAGGAATGTGAGTGATTGAGAAGGAATTTTTCGCTCATCTAATCTGAGTAAGATATCTATGGGCTTATTGATAAGATAGACTAAGGAAAATGCATAGTCATGATAAAGTAAATTGATAAAGAGTTATCATTCTCAATTTACTTGGAATCAAGAAATAATATGATTGAATTCTATAAGGATGACATAATCTATGCCTTATATTCAATCAATATATCAAGTGACAAAAGGACTAAAATATTCACTGTATATTAGGTTGTGTCGGATTATTGACTTCACATGATTTAGGTAGTCATAATGTCTTGCTAGAGGTCATTTATAACTTGTAGGCCTAAATAAAGATTCAAGACCCACTACCAACGTCATGTAAACCTACAGGGTCACACACTTTGAATATGCCCAAAACAAATATGGTTTTAACAAACCCAAATAAGCTCTGTGGAAATAAATAAATAAAATATTTATTTATTTATTTAAGGTAAAGGTTATCTTAAATAAATAGAAAATTATTTCTAATTTAATTTTAAATAAAATCAGAATAAAAATAAGTGAAAAATTACCAAATGGTCGTTTGGTAAGTGAAACCATAATTTAGAGGTCTATAAATATATTATATTCTCTAAGGTTTCACTATCACTCTCATCATTCTGCCAGTAAATTCATTTTCTCTTTTAGAAAACAAAAACACAGAGTTCTTTTGATTTTTGATTTACGAGAAATCAAGAGAAGGTGCTAGCACACATAAACATTCGTTTTCAAATCAAGGGTTGTTCGTGTGGACACTTATGGAAGACAAATTCTTTTGGAAACATCTCAATCCGAACTACCAAATTAAAAGCTCAAGGTAGGGTGTCACTGGAGTGAACCTCCTTTCTTCCTTCTAGAAATCTTGCCCCTGCTACGTTTGTGCTAAGATTTTGAAAACCTTAGATTTAATCAATTAATTGAATTACTTGGATCCGGGTTTGGGTTTGTGATTAAAATTTAATTTTTTCGCTACGTATGGAATCACGAAACCCAACATGACTAATGACCAAAAGCATTCAACAAGGATCTGTTATAAGTTCCTAAGCATTCGATGGGGATCTCTTATAAGTTCCCCCTGTCTACAAATTTAGATGTACACTAAGTTGAATCAACGTAATGATGTTCATGACGAATAATAGGACAGGCCTGATTATATTCACCCATGCCTTTTATCTATTATGTTTATGTTTGTAATTATTGTTATAAGCCTTGCACCTATGATGCTTGTACTTATTGTTATTTTTATGCTATTGGGGCTAGTGCTTTGTCTTTTATATTATGAACCTTATGTTGATTCACTCTTTTTGTTTAACAGAATTATTTGTGTGTCCTTGTGGCTGGCTTGCAAGGAGTTTTAGACAAGCACCCTATGGTTCCTTTTTGTGAAGTTCTTCTAGGCCCGTGACATTCTAGAATGCCTTCTAATAAGTCAAGTACATGGACACACAAGCAATTCTATTCAATAAAAAAAAATGAGCTAGCATGAGGTCATAATATACAGGACAAAACACTAGCCTTAGGGGCATAAACATAACAATCCACACAATTATAAGCATAATAGATAAAATACACAATGAGTGAATATATAGCAATATAATAAATAAAAGGCACAAACATAAGCATAATAGATAAGAGGCACAACAAATGAATATAATCAGAACTACTTCTGTTATTTATTATGAAAATCATCAAATCGATCCAACTCATTATGCATCCAAATATTTAAGAAGCATATAGAGAAGGATATGCATATACCTTATATGTTGATTAGATCTTTAACAAAAGCTCTCAATCTCTAGTAACTCCCCTAAAGAACATAAAGAGTACAATGGGAGTTTGTAGTATAAGACATTAAAATGTTCACCCATCATATCTCCAAAATTACACAAAATAAAATATAATATGAAAAATCTAAAATATTCCTTTTACAGCCTATAGTTTGACTAGAGTAATTGATAGGACAGCCTATAGTTTGACTAGAGTGATTGATAGGCTGACAGACAGGCTAATTTATGAGCTGATTTATAGGAGATTAGCCTCATAAACTTGTATATATATCTCACACTTGATGAATGAAAGATATGAAGAAAAAAATTAAGTTTTCTATTATGATTACATGGTATGAGAGCAAGTCTGAATTTTTTTTCAGCTCTGTAAATTTTCTTTTCAGCAAACACTATAGATTTTATCTCTTTCATTCTATTTACTTAGAAGGCAGAAGTGGGTCTACCTCCTACAGATCTTGGGTAACCATTTTTTTCATCTCCAACATCATCTTGCTATATCTAATCAATTTCTACCCTCTTCTGTCTCAATTTTCAAACTGATTCCTTGGGTTTTGAGGTTCTTATTAGGAACCATACAAATTGGTTAATGTTTTTAGCATCATTTTTCTTTCTTTGTTTGGCTTGGCTACTCTATTTTTTTCTAGGTTTGTTACTGTTCTTGGCTATTTTACATTGCTGGTTTCTTTCATATTCCTGGCTACTATTGATTCTAAGCCCGCATCATGGCTGAAGACAAAAATATTGTCGTCACTGATGTTATTCCTGTTATGTCTAAAATTACTGACCATAAATTAGTTGGATCCAACTTTCTAGCTTGGTCCAAAACCATTAAAATTTATCTTAAAAGTATTTCTATGGATGCTCACCTCACTGATGAGCCTCCAACTGATGACACTCGTAAGTCTTGGTTAAAAGATGATGCCCGGTTATTTTTGCAAATACATAACTCTAACGATATTGAAATTGTTGAGCTAATTAATCATTGTGAGTTTGTAAAAAAATTAATGGGGTATCTAGAATTTGTCTATTCTAGTAGAGGGAATGTGTCCCGTATTTATGAAGTTTGCAAAGGATTCTATCATGCTAAACAACAAGATCAGTCCCTCCAAGCATATTTTATACAGTTTAAACGAACTTATAAAGAATACAATGCTCTTCTATCATTTAGTCCTAACATTAAAACTCAATGAGACCAAAGAGAAAATATGGCAGTAATAAGTTTCCTTGCAGGTCTCAATTCTCAATTTAACACTGCAAAATCACAAATTTTATCAAGCCTAAAGCTTTCCTCTCTTCAGGAAACTTTTTCCAAAGTCCTTCACATTGAGAATAATGTTCCTCCTCCACCAAGATTACCTTGTAGTGCTCTTATCAGCAACACTGCCAAAACGTAATAATAGAGGATGAGGCCCAAGTACTAGAGACAATCAAAGCCTAAACCCAAAGGGAGTGGTTTATCGATACTGTCATGAACCTGGTCATACTAAATGGAATTACAAGGCATTGCAAAATAAAAATCAACAGAATCCATCAGCTCATATAGCTACTATACCCAGTTCATCCTTCGATTCACACATCACTATTTCTACAGAAGAGTTTGCAAAATTTATTAAGTTAAAGAAGCACAAAAGCACTCATCTTCCCCTATCACTGCAATTGTAGAATCAAGTAATTCTCCTACATGTCTTCTTTCCTGTTTATCCAACTGGATCATTAATTCTAGAGCCACTGACCACATGACAAGTAATCCTAGTCTTTTTTCCACTTTTCATTCATAAAATTTTAATGCTCATGTCATTTTAGCTTATAGTTCCTCCTCACAAGTTCTTAGTTCTAGCACAGTCCCTCTTACTCCTTTACTTCCTTGTCATCTATGTTGAGTTTGCCAAAATTTTCTTTTAATCTAATTTAAATCAATAAAATTACTCATGCATTAAAGTGTTGTGCTCTTTTTTATCCTGATTATTATGTGTTTCAAGATCTTATGACGAAGCAGATTCTTAGTAAAGGACATGAATCATTAGGTCTTTATATCTTAGATACTCCAATACCAAGGCCTGTTGCATGTTTCAATGCTTTACAACCATCTATAATTCATCGTCAGTTGGGTCATCCCTCTGTCTTCATTAAAACAGTTATATCCTTCATTTCAAAATGTGTCAACATTAAAATGTGAGTCTTGTTAATTTGCTAAACATCATTGTTTTCCCTCTATTCCTTAAGTCAATAAAAGGCCAGTTTTCCTTTTAAATTAGTTCATTCTGATGTTTGGGGTCCATGTTCGTTAGTGTCCAAAAATGTTTTTAAATACTTGTCACTTTTGTTAATGATTATTCCTGTGTAACTTGGCTTTATCTAATGCAAAATCGATCAGAATTATTTTCGCATTTTTCTATTTTTTGTGCTGAAATCAACACACAATTTAATACTACAATTCAAATCTTACAAAGTGATAATGCTAAGGAATACACGTCTCATGAATTCCAAAATTATATGACTAAGCATGGAATACTTCATCAAATGTCCTGTGTTGATAGACCTTCCTAAAATGGAGTGGCAGAAAGAAAAAACAGACACCTCCTTAAAATAGCTAGAGCCCTCCTATTTGAAATGAAAGTCCGTAAACATTTTTGGGCAAATGTTGTAGTTTTAACCTGTTTTTTTATCAACCACTTACCATCATCTGTTTTGCAAGGTAAGATCCCATTTACTGTTCTCTTTCCATCTAAAACATTGTATCCTATTGAACCTCGTGTCTTTAGCAGTACATGTTTTGTTTGTGATGTTCATCCCGATCTTACTAAACTTAATTACAAATCACTTAAGTGTGTATTCTTAGGATATTCGCATACTCAAAAAGGCTATCAATGTTTTTATCCGAATCTTAACAAATATCTTGTGTCTACAGATGTTACGTTTTTTGAAGACACCTCATTTTTCTCTGTCATATACTCCTACCCCGAATGGGGCCAATAATAATTTTCTAGTTTATACTGTTTACTTTTATGTTGTGTCTTCTCCTCCTCTACACCCTAGACCTCCTATCTTGCAGGTATATTCAAGACGGCAGGCACCTCCTGACTCATGTCCATCACTAGAATGTTCTTCTTCATTAAATCCAGAGACCAGTGATCTTGATATTCCCATTGCCCTTCGCAAAGGTAAATGTCAATATACCTATCCAATTTCTTCTTTTATGTCCTATGATCAACTATCTCGTATTTCCTATGCTTTTGCTACCTCTTTAGATTACTTAACGTGCCTAAATTTGTTCATGTTGCCCTATCTAATCCTGGTTGGCATAATGCTATGATAGAGGAAATGAGTGCTTTAGATGCTAATGGCAATGGGGAATTAGTAAACTTGCCTGCAGGAAAGAAAGCTATTAGATGTAAATGGGTATTTGCTATTAAAGTCAATGTTGGTGGGTCTGTCGCACGTCTTAAAGCTCTTCTAGTAGCAAAGGGGTTTGCCCAAACTTATGGGGTCGATTACTTTGACACTTTCTCTCCTATGGCTAAGCTTACCTTGATTCATTTTTTTATTTCCTTAACAGCTACGCATAATTGGACTCTCCATTAACTTGATATTAAAAATGTCTTTTTACATAGAGACCTTTCGAAAGAGGTATATATGGAGCAACCACCTAGGTTTGTTGCTCAAGGGGAGTCCAGTAAAGTTTGTAGCCTCCGTAAGTCACTATATGGCTTAAAACAAAGCCCCAGAGCTTTGTTTAGTAAATTCAGTAAGGTAGTGGAGCAGTTCAATCTTAAAAAGAGTCAATTTAATCACTCGATTTTTTATAGAAACTCTACATCTAGCATCATTCTTCTAGTGGTATATGTCGATGATATAGTTATCACTAGTAATGATAGTACAAGCATCTCATCCATGAAAACTTATCTTCAAACTTAATTTCATACCAAAGATTTGGGCAATCTGAAATATTTCTTAGGAATTGAGGTATTACGAAGTAAGAAATGGATCTTTTTATCTCAACGAAAGTATGTTTTTGATTTGCTATATGAAATAGGTAAATTTGGTGCAAAATCATGCAGCACTCCCATGTCCCCTAACTTACAACTTACTAAATAAGGAGCTTTATTCAAAGATCCTGAGAGATACTAAAGATTGGTTGGGAAGTTGAATTACCTTACAGTCACCCGTCCTGACATTGCATACTCAGTCAGTGTAATAAGTCAATTTATGGCTTCTCCTACAATTAATCATTGGGCAACTCTAGAACAAATTTTATGCTACCTAAAGAAAGCTCATAGATGAGGGATTGTATATCGCAATCATGGTTATAATTCAATTGAATGTTTTTTAGGTGTAGACTCGACAAGATCTAAGATAGATTGATGATCGACTATTGATTATTGTGTGTTCTTTAAGGGTAACCTAGTTTCTTAGAAAAGTAAAAAGCAAAATGTTGTCTCTCAATCTAGTGCAGAATCAGAATATCGTGTTATGGCTCAATCAACTTGTGAAGTAATGTGGATCCATCAACTACTGATAGAGGTTGGCTTTCAAGTAATAGTTCTAGTGAAATTATGGTATGATAACTAAGCTATAATACATATTGTCTCTAATCCCATCTTTCATGAGCAAACTAAGTATATCGAAATTGACTGCCATGTTATTCAAGAAAAGCTACAACAAAAGTTCATTTCAATAAGGTATGTGAAGAAATGAGAGCAGCTAGGTGACATATTCACAAAAGCCTTGAATAGAGTTCGAATAGATTATATTTGTAATAAGTTGAGCATGATTAATATCTATAATCCAGCTTGAGGGGGGTGTTTTGACTAGAGTAATTGATAGGATAGCCTATAGTTTGACTAGAGTGATTGACAGCCTAATAGACAAGCTGATTGATAGTTGATTTATAAGTTGATTGATAAGCTGATTGGTAGGCTGATTTATAAGAGATTAGCCTCCTAGACTTGTTTATATATCTCACACTTGATGAATTAGAGATATGAAGAAAAAAATTAAGTTTTCTATTTTGATTACAATTCCTAAGTGCTACCCTTGACAACTAATTGTTGCGATCCAAATAGTCGTTAATATCAGCAAAACTAAAATTATAAGGATTCAATAAAACATAATAAAAAAATAGAGGCTCAATATAAAAAAAAATCATAAATTAGGGGTTTAATAATACATTTTGCCAAATCTATATCCATAAAGTTGAACCCCTCTTAAAAGATTGTGAACATGTAACTACTAAGAAAATGCACATGTATAAGTATAATAAAATAAGTGTCAAAGCACAAAATAACTCCACATGCATAAACTAAGTGCCAAAATTAAAATAAAATAAAAAGAACATAAGTGACATAAAATAACCTCAAAACTGAGAATGAGCTTGAAATAGCAAGATGCAACATTTTTTTTAATTGACGAAACAACCTTTAAAAACAAAGGTTTCATTGAACACTTCATGTATACTATCAAAAACACTATATTTGTATACGAATCCAACAAAGTAGTAGCTAGCTTTATATCAACAAAACACCATTATCTAACAATAAGATCTCCAATCCATTGAATAGGTCCTCATTCATTTTTCGACTGTGTAGTGTCCAAGAAAGGAAAGAAAATGGAGAAGATACGTAGTGTCGAGGAGTGCAACCGTACTGAAATTGAGCTCATTTGAGCCATAAGAACATATTACTAATTTCAAAAAAAAAAAAAAGAACATATAAATAGACGCAACACTTAAAACCTCAACTAGTGCGAAAAGAATATGAATGTTTTGAAAGTAAAATCTCAGGTTCACTGAGGAGCTAATTTCATTAGAAAGTATTTTATATTTAGATTTTGACGATGAATTATTTGGCATGCAACGTAGGTAATTGTTTAAATGCACAAGGAAAAAGAATACATTAAAAGGAAGAAGAATAATGGAGGATAGAGAAAAAAAAAAGTCTTTGGTGGGACCTATTATTGACCCACATCAACAACCTTAAAAGGTGGTTTATTTCAAATTTGATGCCGTTAAAAAAGAAGGGGAATAACTACCATATTTTGTGGTTTTTCGCACGCAAAAAAAGGTCAACAGCAAATGTGCTCCTCACTACACACTTAAGGGTAAAAAATGCACCGTTACTCAAAATTGTTTCTTTCTTCGAAGGATGCAGGCCAGTTCTTTCAGCTTAAATAAATGCCATTTGAAAGCACCATAAGCTAGAGTCATCAAACACGGATAAGGGTCCCTACATTTTGTTCCCCCCAATGCCTTCATTTAATAGCTAATCAAATGCTCAGTTAGCCTGCTAGCCACTCTTGGCTTCCTCTGCTTTCAACTTGCACGTGATGTGCCGCATTTGCTTAGAAAGGTTTAGGTATACAATAATTTACAAAGGAAAAAAAATCAAAACAAGGCAGGTGAAGATTGTAAGGGGAAAAAATAAGTCAGATATATAATCCGAAAAAGAAAGACAAATAAATGCTGCTCAACCCTTAAATCTTGTCACCAAGAATGACAATTCACATACCCAATATTACAAGTCTAAATGAAACATAGACAAACAATATGGTTCTACAAACATGAGAAACTGATAATTCTCTACTTCATTCAAGTGTTATAGGCAAAAGAAACTGACGTTCTCTATTTCATAAAGGTTCTAAAGCTTCGAATAAATACATACAGTTATCTGCTTTCGATACTGCATTAGTTCTGCAGCTGCTCTTCCAACTTGCTGCAGGCCAAATTCATGTACAAGTCAAATTCTGCAAGGCCAAGCTCCAGTCAAAGGACCCATTAGAACGTAATGATGATTCACCCAAAAACAAAAAAAAAAAAAAAAAAAAAAAAAAAAAAAAACAGCTGTTCTATTTAATTCAAGAAAAGGGAAAACTGCATAATTACCTCAAGATCTCACTCTAATTGAGTCATAGATTTTAATATATTTTCCAGCTGTCCTGTTCCAGCTATTGTCAATTTCAATATCCTTCTTTACAATTCTGTTCCACTCATCTGGTTCTGCAATGAAATTGAAATTAGAGAAAGCAACGACTCTGTCACTACAAACATAATAAGTCCTGAAGCTTGCAGCCTTCTGTTGTCCAGTTATCTTATTTGGCTAAAGTGCAATGGACTATAAGCCACCTATGTTTACCATTCAAATACCATCAAGGTAACTATCATGTATATGGCCACGTAAAATCCATCTTAAACCCAATTTGAGAGTTTAGAAAATTTGTTTGTAAGAAATGAACTTTAAGAATTGAATCTCTAAAGTCAAAATAACATTCCCCAATTTGATCACTATCCCTATATCTTCTTCCTTCTTTTGATACAGTTACAATTCTTTTCCTCAATTTTTTTTTTATCCGGAATTCTCTCTCAAATCTCCATCAGCCAACCCCATTTATAGTCCACTTGATTTTTTTTTTTTTTTCCAAATACTTCTTGCATCTATTCATAAACTCTTTGAAGCTTGCAAAAGAAAACAGCTCTTCTGGCTTTGGCTCCTTCAGATATGAATGGAGAGTTTATGAAAGGACAGAGTAGCTAGACAGGAGCGTTTAGTATGAAATTGGAATTTGGGAGTAATGATTCTAAGATATTACCAAAGAAGAAAAGGGAACAGGGTTTTCCCATTTTGGTTTTAGAAAAGGGAGAGTTGGATGGGGTTTTGGGGGGAAGAAGAGAAGAAAAATAGCAATGAATGTTCTTATTCTGAAATGTAAAAAATATTATTATCATCATTATTTTTTCAAGTTGGAACAGTTGTATACGAATGAAAACAATTTGTCTAAACCTGAGAATGGAAATTTTTTAATTAAAATGTAAAGGAAGTGAAAAAGTTCGGATTTTTTTGGCCATTATTGTGAACTAATATAGCCTGAACTTACTGTTTTTATAGAAAGCAAATGCACGTCCCAGTGCCCAATTTAAGGATCCTTCATCAATTCCTTCAAAAACAAACCTGACCAAAAAATGTTGCAATCTTTCATATTCTGAAAAAGCAATTGAACGCTATTGTGAAACAACACTTGAGAATATCTACTAATGACATAATTCAGTAGTAGCAGTTCAAAAAGTTCGCATTTGGACACAAATGCAACATTAGAGTACACACTCCATCTATCCATTTAGCTATTTGCTTAATAATAAGAAGCCCCAAAACCTAATTAAAGGAGAAAATGATGACTATTTCCTTTAGAAAAAACAAAATGTCAAGCTCCTTTTGAATATTTAAAAATGACGTTTTAAAAAAAAAATGGAATTGTGCATAAAATGTCTTCACACACCAAATATGAATGTTTGTATTATCTTTGAAGCTCAAGCCATACAAGTCATAAATTAGGGGAAAAAAAATTCACTTGGTGAACATTGAGATGCAGAAGTATGTCAACTAATCTCAACCTGCACAATGCTCATGCATGCAATTGATGATCATCTGGTAATTCTTTAGAAAATTCATGCAAGGATTTCAAGAAACCCAAGAAGCATAGAAATCTCAAGGAAGTAATCATATTGCAAGTTGCAAGATACACTACTTCACATCGTCCATTCGAAAGCTTTACTTTATATATTAACATGGCTTAGGTAATGATATGTTTCCTTCTCATAATCACAAGGCTTAATCTACATATGTGAAATTTATTTTTTACTGATGCAACTTATTTTTATTGACTAGATTGTCTACCAAATATACTCTTATGGTAATGATACAACGAAGGCTTGTAAAAACTCTTGCTTTATGGCTATTAGACCTAGATACTATTCTGTTTTCTATATACACTAGATCCCCTTTTCCATCAACTGTTGCTTTTTACCATTGTACACAACAGATATGAGACATACTAGGTTAAATAAAAAATATATAACAAGCACAACTTAATTATCAATACTCCTCATAGTAGATGTAAGGAAATATGAACTGAAGAATGCTTGCACTGCAGAAAATATAGGGACAATGACTGGAAGATGAGGAATCTAAAATTCATGATTAGAAATCATATTACCCATTAGCTATCTTGCTGTTTGACAGGTCGTCCATGTCAAAGACTGTGTCTGCAAGGCCACCTGTCTTTCTAACTAAAGGGACCTGAATTGATCATTGTAATGCAAATAAATGCTTCATCTTGCTTTAAATTTCCTAAAACACTATGTACTTTTCACATTTATCCACTCAATAGGATACAAAACAATCCAACAATGATCTTCAAGCATGTATTATATATAGTTCAATATTGCACACAAATCAATAGTGTTTCAAACACGATACAGTAAAAGCTTTGAACTTTAAACATTCTAAATTATGAATTTTCAAGTTACATGAGCATCAAATGAGCAACTGCAAAATAGATTTTGGTATTTCCATGTAAATCATGAGTTAGAAGCCATCAATAATACTATACAGATAAATTCCTACATACCGCACCATATCTCATTCCGATCATTTGTGAAAGTCCACAAGGCTCATAGATGGAAGGGACTAACACTATGTCGGCTGCAGCATAAAGCATATGGGAGAGCTCTTCACTGTGTAAGATGAAAAATAGTAAGAATGAAACTATCAGTTTTAAGAATGAACTCATTTGGCTGTTATAGAAAGAAATTTCTAGCCCATTTAAAAGAGAGCACTGCAGAATTGGCAAAGAAGGGAAAGAAAGGAAAAAAAAAGGGTCAAGGGGATTCCCAAAATTAGTAAAGTAGATCTTTTACCTATACATTAACAGAATGCGAACGGTGGTACCATGGTTATGCTACAAAGTGGATAGATAAAAAAATTGTCATCAACTTGCAAGGAAAGTAAAACAGTAAAGGACAAATATATATAAATGCATTAAACAAATTATAATAATGAATTCACACCTGCACTACTGTTTATTTTCCATTCTGTGTTACAAGTGAAGAGAGGAATGGGTGTGCATAAATTAACATGAAGAAGGGTGATACAAAATGATCTAGAGGCTCTACAACTTTCTGAGGTAGCGGACAATTGCTTAGAATGGATAATGACAATCCATATGGCCGACCCCAGTTAACTTGAGATTAAGGCTTAGTTGAGTTGAGTGTTGAGCTACAAGTGATTCCAAGAAAATTGAAAAATTAAAAGTAGAACATTTAATACATGACAAAGGACCATTATCTACAGAAGCAGTTCCCCATAAATGCTTATTTGGATAACCCAAACCATTTCCCGAAGTCAATAAAATGCATATTAATGACAAGATTCGTGAAATAAGTAACACAAGAAAATTGAATTTTCTAATTCCAGCAGCTACTTGTAACTCTCAGAAAATAAATTAGGGCCATTTTATTTCCTGAAAAGTATGAATTAGAAGCCTCGAGATAAGATCTCTTCCAAACTTAAAATAAAAGACAACATTATACTAACTTGGAAGTTTATCAACAATTTGAGAAAAAGGAATTTCAATACCTGTGGTTGCATCACAAAGCTACAGAAATCTAGAGATAAGTTTTCAAACAAAACAGAAACAATACACAAATTTAATGTTTTGATTTAATTCACTTAATTAGGACTACTGAGCATGCAATGATAATATACACACGACAGGCTGTTCCCAGCAGGTGCAATGGATAGAAAACAAGAAAAATAAAATGTAAGTTGGTGTTTGCAACTTTCTGCCAAGAAAAATGGAGAAGCTCTTGTAATTTTTACTAACTAAGATGTTAATTAGACAGCCTCATGCACATTTCAAGCAATGAAGAGACATTGCATATAATGCAGTAAATCCATTGACCCAGATCTAGACCTCTATGATTCATATACTTCTGAAATTGGTTTTAACAACTCTTAGCAATTAAGACATAAACCATATCATGGTAACTCAAAAGGAGAAAACCAATCCACCATCAAGAAAAAGCCAAAAGTCATCGAGGTGGAGATCATGTGAAATACAAATAGGGACAACATCATATAGAGTAGAAAAGATAATTGCCATCTTTGATTAAGGAAAGTCTACAAGAAAATTCTATTAGAAAGCCTCAAATTCCATACCAAATCTGCAAGATGCTTGAATTCTCCTTCAACTCGACCATCTGAAGCCTTTCCAAGGATAACCATCTGCCCACCCTGAATTGACTCAAATAATAGAGAAAAAATAAGACTTCAAACTCTCATAATAGACTCAACCACATCAACTTGGAAAATTTCACAGATAATAGATAACTCCAACATATATGCTATGGTTTCTTTTTGGTGCAAGAACATCATACAAGCAGGTAGAACTATTTCTAGCAGCAAGCATCATGTTAGATGTTGAAATGTCTACATCTCAACGCAAGTCCCGCATGAAGAAGACAATGAAAGAATGGAACTCCAAAAAAACATGAAAACATAAACTTGTCGGATAATATCTCACAATGAAAAATATAAAAAAAATGAAGGGATATATAAATGGTGTAAATTGGGCCTTAATTGATTTTGTGTTACGTGGTTCAACCCTATCAATATGTCCACATGTACAAGCATAGGCAACACTCTTAAGCCCCACAGAGTTTCCAACATAGTATCAAAGCTTACAGGATTATTTGTGGCAGCCCCTTATGATGTTGGACTATCGTGTACCACATGTTGGTATGTCCATTATTGTTCAAGTGCAGTTGCACTTAAGAAGGAGCATTGGAAAATATCCAACATTGAAAAAATATAAAGAGATAAAGAGTGACATAGAAGTGGGGTAGATTGAACCTCAACATAAGCCAATTAGTTTTGCGTTACAAGGGTTCAATCCCTGTTGTTGAAAGACCTTGGTGGAGCAATAACATCCTGTTGGTCTCCTCGAGCCACTCCCCATTGCTGAAAGACCTTAGGAGAGTGTCTCAATAGACTTTATTATGGCATTGCCTAAGTCTGATGGGTATGGCAGCATTATGGTGGTGGTTGACCGGTTTAGCAAGTACGTCACTTTCATTCCAGCCCCTACCAATTGCAAAGTAAATGATGCAGCCTACGTATTCTTTAAGAACATGGTAAAGTCATGAGGTGTGCCAAGAAACATTATAAGTGATCGGACCCTCATTTCATAGGCAAGTTTTGGCATGAGCTATTCAAACTATTGGAGACTAATCTAAACTTCTCTACAAACTTCCATCCCCAAAGTGACGGCCAAACTAAGCACATCAATGCTCTATTGGAGCCGTTTCTAAGGTACTATGTAAATGTCCATTAATGAGATTGGGCAAAGTTGCTTAATGTGGCTTGATTCTCTTATAATCTTCCAAAAAGTGAGCAGTGGGTAAAAGTCCTTTTGAGATTGTTACGGGACAATAGCCCCTAACTCCAAATGCTATTACTTCTTCCCACAATGGAGTTAACCCTATTGCCTACAAATTTGCAAGGGAATGACACAAGAAGGACATTACAAGGGCTTTCATTGACAACGCAACCAAATAGATGAAGAAAGGAGCTAACACTAAGAAATGCCTAAGGGAATATGCAAGAGGTAACATGGTGATGACGAAGCTGCTGCTGAACTAATTTAAGTCACTTTGGAAGGTGTATAAGGACTTAATGAGAAAGTAAGAAGTTCCATTTCCTATCATCAAATGTGTTAGGGAAGACTAGCTACCAGTCCAACTCCCATCAAGGCTCAAAATTCACAATGTCTTCCATCTTTTAAAACCCTTTCATGGAGACAATGAAGATCCAAGTTGAAATGAGTCCAAACATATGCCAACAATTGTCACCAAATTTGACAAGGAAATTGAATGCATTCTTGCTGCTAGGGTGAATCATAGGAGGAGACTTCCCAACTATATCGAGTAGTAATCAAATGGAAAATTTGGCAGATCACAAGGTCAAATTAGGAATGAAAGGATTTATTTTTGTAGTTCATTGATCATACCCAGCGCTACAAGGATGAAGGTGCGATGAGGACATCACATGATTGATTGGGAGAGGATGTTACAGGCCACCTAAGTAGGCTGCCTGACTTGGCTTATGGAACCTCTTCATGGGTAGATTTGAGCCAGATCAAACCTCTATGGGCTGGTTGCATTGCCTAGTCTATTTATGGTTGAGGTATAGCAAGGAAGTCTCTAGAAGTATGCTCAAGTGTACTGAAACTTTCCCCAAGCCTAGTAGCTTCTTCCCATGGCTCAAGCAAGGTGCTTGGAAGCTTCCACAAAGGGCTTACAAGCCTGCCTATATTTAGAATTTTCTACTAGTTTACTACTTGAGAATAATTAGCAAGTAGAATAGTAATGTATCTAGAATGTTCCTTGTAAATATCTAGAATGACTAAGCTACAAGCTAAGGAGATAGAATTAGCGTAACTGTAGACAAACATTGAGGAGGTGGGAAACATAGATAGAATTAGTGTAACTGTAGACAAACATTGAGGAGGTGGGAAACATATAAGGAATATAGAAGGGGGTCAACGTGAACTAAAACAAATAAGGAAAATAGAAGGATGCTTAAAAATTGCCCAAGGAAAAAGCTCAAGAAATTGAGACTAAAGGATGAAGAAAAGAGTAGAGATTGCTAAGCTAAAGAGATGTACAAAGCTTCACTCATTCAAGTTAAGGCAATTTTCTCACATTCTTCAATTCCTTTAATTCAAATATAAACTAACTCATGTAATATAGTAAATTTGAGAGAGAAAAGTAACTATGCCTTATATTGAATATGAGAGAAGGCCCTATCCATCTAAAAAGCAAACTAAGAAGGGGAGATGAGAAGAGGACCAAAATTTTATAACTGTAATTAGAGTAATACACGAAAGAGAGGAAAGGAATTTGTTGTCTCTATCATCATCAATTGTATAGGTATATATACAAGTTTAAGAATCCTATTCTAGGAAGGAAAATCAATTACAATAAATCAGCCTATAAATCAATATGTCAATTACTTCTTATTCTAAACTATATATACAGCCTGTAACACTCCCCCTCAAGCTGGAGCATAGATGTTGATCATGCCCAACTTGTTACAAGGATAATCAACCTAAACTCCATTAAGGGCTTTTGTGAAGATATCTCTCAATTGTTCTCCAATTTTCACATATCTTGTAGAAACCAAACCTTGTTGAATCTTCTCACAAACAAAATGACAATCAATCTCAATGTGCTTGGTTCATTCATGAAAGACTGGATTAAAAGCAATACGAAGCACACCATAACTTAGCTGGCATCAAGACCTTAAGACCTACTTCATTGAGAAAATAAACATACCCACATCATTTCACATATTGACTTAGCCATAACCCTGTATTCAGATTATGCACTCGATCGAGAAACTACATTCTATTTCTTACTTTTCCATGAAACTAAATTACCTCCAACAAAAACACAATATCCTGAAGTGGATCTTCAAACTTCCTTGGACCTTGCCCAATCAGCATCTGAAAAACATTCAATCCTACTATGACCATGATTGCCATACAGAATTCCATGTCCAAGTGCTCCTTTCAAATAGCACAAAATTTACAATAGTGACACATCTCTCCTGATTCTTGTCCACGAGTGTTGTTATTCCGTCATAGTTGCTTAACTTCTCATAATTACTAGATCCCTTGCCACCCCTCCAGTATTGTTGTCTCCCTGATTCAGTTGTATTATTGCAACTCTTACAAGTGCACTAGGTTGAACAGATGAAAAACTTTCTATACGCAGGACTCTACTGAAAGTATCTTATAGAGAAGAAATCTCTTTGCTGGAAAGAATCTTACATTTAGCCATCTCAAATTCAAAAGGGAGACTAGCTAAGAAGCTCATAATAGCGATCTTGTCTCGCTGAGTTTGTTGAACAATTATATCCGTACTGAATGGAAGCAGCATATTCAATTCTTCATATGTTTTCTTAAAATCTATGAAATAACTCATAAGATATCTATCTCCTTTTTCTGCCCCATAAAAGACTTAGCAGACATCATAGATACGGGAAATATTCCCATTTTCGGAGTACAAGAACTCTAAATAGTTCATTGATTCTTTCATCGTCCCACATTGAGTAACCATAAAAACCACCTCACTGTCAATGGAATTACGTATCTACAAAAACAAATGAGCATCCTCTCTTAACCAAGACTTTTTCAAATCTTCACTAGGAGGATCCTCAGTCAAATGATCATCCATTAATATACTCAACAAATATAGTTTACCGGTTTTACTCCAATCCAAATAATTTGCACTATTAAAATTATGTTCCATGATTTTTGACATTACCGGAACCGCATCAGAGATAATAACAGCCTTTTTCTCATTCATATTGCAAAAGAAAAAAAAAGAACTAAAATACTAAGAATATTTGGACAGAAATTATACAGCTAAAAGGTCTCACAACTGCATAGAAGCAAGCCCAACCAGGTATGAAATCGTACAGACAAAAGCAAGTCGAATGACGTCGACCGAAGCAAATTCCAACAGCTGACACTCCTTCATGTGCCAGCACATGGATTCAAGGCAAAAACGTCTGGTGGCATGTGTGGCTCATGCATGGATTCAGGTGACCGGTCTTTGGGTAATGACCGATCAGCACAAGGTGCACCTACCTAGGGTAGTGTTGTCAAAAAAAAAAAAAAAAACTTTCAAGGCGATGAACAAGATTTCGGTAGTTTCTCTCTCAAAAAACCCAAAACCCAAAAAATTGTTTGAACAGAAATTTTAAATTCTCAAAACCCTCTAAGAGAGCTTTGATACCATTCAGAGTAATACATGAAAGAGAGGAAAGGAATTTGTTGTCTCTATCATTCATCAATTGTATAGGTATATATAAGTTTAAGAATCCTATTCTAGGAAGGAAAATCAATTACAATATATCAGCCTATAAATCCGTATGTCAATTACTTCCTATTCTAAACGATACAACTTGTAACAATAACCTAAGTAATCACTAAAAAATATTAATGGAAGACATAGCTACAGCCCTAAATTAATCTTGGGGATGGCCAGAAGATTTTTCCATGTAGGCTTAGGACACATGCCAATCATGGAAGGGAAGAAAGAGAGCAGATGCTCTTGTGCACAAAGTTTATTTTAGGACGAAAGGAATGATGAACTTACAAGTTCTTCAACATGCTTAATTGCATGGGTAATCAAATGAAGACCCTTTTGAGGAACTAGTCTACTTATGCAAACAACCAAAGGGACCTTAAGCGCTTCATCTAGCACAGGGTTGCCAGCTACAGTTTTTTTGGGAGCCAAACCAAGTCCCCTTTGTACATGGTACTTGCATAGCTTCTTGCCCTCAATATTTTGAGCTGCAGAAATGATATAGCAAAAATGAGTACAGCAATATAGTCCCTCAATTTAATATGTTACAATTATTTAGGTAATGAAACTTAACACTAATAGTCAACATTATAGACAGTGAAAAACTGGTAGCATGACAAGACCAAACATGCATTTAAAACAGTTAAGAATGAACTCTTACATTTACTTTCATCCGTGCACACACATATCAAAAGAAAAACAAAACAGCAAATATATTATGTTACTAGAAATCCGCAATTTCCTGTACATTACAAATAAATGGTTGACAAGAGGAATTTGGTCTTTAGCATCTTAAGCAATGCAGAAGTACAATACAGAGCAATATTCCCGTACCAAACACATCTAAATTGTGCTAGAAAAATACACATGCGTCAATTCTATGTCGACAGATATTATTTCATAGAATAAAAAGGAAAATACGAATTTTTAAAAAGTCAATAATTACCATTGAACTTGGCAGGCAAGAAAACATCAGTAGCAGGATTCCACATTGTGTTGTCTATCCCATTCAAAATGCCAAAGTACCTACAAATTCCATAATACCATATTGAGATTGATAGATGCAAAGAAAACGGCAATAACAAAGTCTTGCAAACAAAAAACAAAAGTGTGAAGGAGAAAATAAGGTATAATACTAGTAACATGAAAACATTTGGGTGTGCAAAAATGCACACTGTAACATAACAATTGCATACAAATTCAACAACTTCACCAAGACCAGAGCACCGAGTACAGTGACACATCTGATAAAATGGTTGCTTGTTTGGTAGGCTGTAACCCAGAAATGCTGGTAACCAGATGCTTCAACAAGTATGAATAAAATATTCTAGCAAGCATGTTAATGCAAATGGCTTAACTTTTACAGCTCCTGCCCTCAAGTAGCTGAGGATCTCTATGGCCAATACATAAACTTTGCTGAGGAGGTAGCTATAAACCCTTCTCAACAGCATCAGCCGTACTATTTCTATTTCCAGTCTAGCCCTAAGATATAGGTGGATAGTGGAACCATTCATCGAGTATGACTTGGTGCATTGTGTCACAGATAGGCACCTAAACTATGAAAAGGAAGCGTGGATGTTCATATAATAGCAGGCACATAATAGACATAGATTGCAAACTTAGAGTGAACTCAAAAAAAGTTAGTATGTTATAAAACCAGCTTACAGATGATTTGATACCAAACATAAGAAGTAGATAAAGATGGTGATGAAGTTTGATTGTGTAGGTAAGCACTGGTTTGTCCTTTTTCTTTCTCCAATGGCGCTGCATGCCCTGTTCATTGCACCACTGATAACTCCAATCTGGATCTGCCTAAGTGAGTTGGGATTAGCAAGATAGGAAACCAGTGAGCAGCAAACCAGGCTGGGTTTCAGCATACCACCTCCAATGATCAAGTCAAAAGAGAGCACCACGAGAGAGGAATCAAACAATGAAGGGATTCACTTGGGGTTTACCTAACATCTCATTGTTTATATATTGGTTCCAGGGTTCACTTGGTGTCTGTCAACTGAAGTGTCCTTTATGGGAGGACAACTATCAATTGTTCACACGGTCTTGCCTACTAGTCCCATGCTCATTTGATCCATCCAGTCCATTTAGATCAGTTGGTTTACTAAGCTCTTATTACCAAGAAGCATAACTATTTTATTGATTCAAGCAAATCCTAAACCTTTAAGATCAAAGACATCAGACGCCTGAGAGCAATCCTAGTCCTATAAGAATTTGGACTCCCTTATAAAAGTAGATGACTAATGCTATCCAAGATTCCTAAACACTCAGAAAAGATACAGATTAATAAATTCCTATCTCAAGTACACCAGCTGGCTCACCCAAGCAACTCGGGAAGTTCAAAAAATAAACAGTCTTAAAGTTAAGAAATGTTGGATCAGCAGCTGATTCCCCTGAACTACACACATATCAGACTTAGCGCTAAAAAAATATGCAACAGTGCCACAAAAGATGACCATTTCACCACTTGTTTAAGGAAGACATTCTGTTGCTGCAGATGTACTCAAAATTTCAAAATTGGGATTACACTATCAATCCTCAAGAGTTCAAAGATAACAGCACTATAATGTGACTTGCACTAACTAGCTATGTTGCATAACAAGTAAACAAATACAATCTAGTAAATTAAGTATAGATTAAACCTGAAAATGTGGACAAACGTACTTATCGCGATGTGTTATCAAGGTGCTTGCTAACCATCCAGAACAGAGTGTTTCCTTGAGATAAGTTGGAGAGACTGTACTGAAAAAAGAGAGGTGACTTCATCATGCAAGAAAACAGACACAAGGGCTGATGTACAGGCATGAATGAAATGTGCTCATGTCTATATTTTACACATACAGCATCATATCAAAAATATGTCTAACACAACAATTTATACATATAATTCTTAAGGGCTTCACAGACAAGTGCATGTCTACTGCAAGTTATGCTATGATTCTGCAAAGTGAATCTTCATCATATTACATAGCAGTCTTGCATTATCAACCATTTACTGACAGTTACCAGTCCAAACATTCTTAAACTTTATTAATGTGCCTGTAAAGTTTATGCAATGCCACAGGAAAATGCCAAAGGAATGATTAATTATGCTGGAGGTGGAACAAACTTTAAATAGTCTTATTTTATGTGACCAACTCAAAGGCACACTCTATAGTCCACATACATGGAGATGTCAACCCCAATCTATCTGATGCTAATTACAGACTAACAAGATAGATCACTATTCAGCATATTCTGCATATATTCAGTAAAATAAAATGATTCAATCCTCAAATTTTGAATCCATCACCTCCAAATAAGCCAAAAATTACCAAAAGAAGGATACACAATTTGGCATTTCATAGCTGGGAGAAAAACTACCCTCAACTGAAGGGATCCAAATCTGAGATTTCTAACATTTGAATGAATTAGGTGCTTTGCCTAGATTCCATAAGTTCTGTTACTGCTATAATTGCTCTTTTCCAGTTTCAAATAAATTTGGGAATCCAATTCATGATTATAGCTTTTAAATAATGTCAAACTTTGTCCAGGGATCCAATTCATGATTATAACTTTTAAACAATGTCAAAATTTGTCCAGTCTCAGAACCATATCCTAAAATGTCAAGTTGAATTTTACCATCATGATAATTTTTATAGAGACAAAATTATGTTAAAGCCTCTGCATAATCATAGGCCTATTTCTATCAAGACTTTACCCTATATAGAATCGTTTATGGATTTTTAAGAACCTCCACACTTGTTACATCCCAACACTCAAAATCAAAATCAAACAGCATCCACAGAAACCCATAGAATCAGCACAATTACTTACACTACTGCATTGCTGTATACTATTCCACCTTTCAGTAAGCTCAGTCTCTCAGGATTATGGCCAATGGTTCGATCATCAACTGCCTGCCAGTTAAGTGATATTAGAGATGGTCCAACATTTAGTCGTTGACATAGGTACTTTAAAAATTCAGCTAGGAATGTGGATAACTCTCAAAAATGAGAAAAAAGGAATATGCAATAATTGATTCATGATTTACATGTTTACTTCCAAAGAAAAAACACACAAAAATGTAAAAGATTACAAGAAAATTTTTCCACCATGAATTGCAAATCATTATTTTTAGACACATAAATAACAATTCTAAAGCTATATGTAGTTTCAAGTGATGAAAATAAAACAATAAATGAGTAAATGCCATCAAATACTCACTTTGTCCACAGTTGCATATATAGTCCCATCAAGACCACACTTGCTGAGTTGCTCTTGCCTGCAATCAACATAAAGCCGCAGATGTTAAAAACAATGGATTTTTGGTAGTGCTCAGAACATTTGTCTGAGTTTTCATTTAAACTGACAACTTTAGAATATTAGATAAGGTTCCCTTGCAAATTGTAAAGGGAATGGATCTTCCAGGAGTTCAAGCCCTTGTCCCTTGCACTGTGCAGACACTTGATGACTAGACTACTAACCCAATGGTCTATTAGAATAAGAATTTGACAATTTAAGAATAAGTAGAGACTAATCTTGTTAAGGTTATAATGGTATATGCATCAAATTCAACAATGAATTTTTACCAACACTCCTTTGACAAGGAATTTCAATAAAAGAACAGAGAATTGATCATCCAAACTTTATTACCTGAAGATGAAGCAAACAGTTGTAAACAGATTCACCATAACATTAATAGGTACCAGCAGTTAGTCATAAGTTCTTAATTGGAGTTGAGATAGACACAAACAAAAGTAACAAGAGATGAATTTAAGTGGATTTGAGACAAGTTTGGGTAGTAAGGTTATTAAATGGGTTTGAGTACAAGTAGTGCAATTTTACTGAGCACTCTGCCTATCATCATTCTTACATGCATCCTTTAATTCATTAATTAAGCCCCAAATTCCCCATATTAGCTTTGACTTTGGGAAAATTCACAAGTTCAAATAACAGTAACAACTAAGTAAGCAGAATCCTAACACTAGAGGCCCTTTACTTGCGCAAAGTGGAAGAAAATTCCCTAAATTTGATGGGGTTCTGGTGCTGTTCCAAGGGAATGAGAAGATTTAGAAGAAAGGATCTATAGAAGCCATTTCTTCCACTTGTAAACAGTTGTAAACAGATTCACCATAACATTAATAGGTACCAGCAGTTAGTCATAAGTTCTTAATTGGAGTTGAGATAGACACAAACAAAAGTAACAAGAGATGAATTTAAGTGGGTTTGAGACAAGTTTGGGTAGTAAGGTTATTAAATGGGTTTGAGTACAAGTAGTGCAATTTTACTGAGCACTCTGCCTATCATCATTCTTACATGCATCCTTTAATTCATTAATTAAGCTCCAAATTCCCCATATTAGCTTTGACTTTGGGAAAATTCACAAGTTCAAATAACAGTAACAACTAAGTAAGCAGAATCCTAACACTAGAGGCCCTTTACTTGCGCAAAGTGGAAGAAAATTCCCTAAATTTGATGGGGTTCTGGTGCTGTTCCAAGGGAATGAGAAGATTTAGAAGAAAGGATCTATAGAAGCCATTTCTGGAGAGATTAGAATAGTTGTGGGTTTTCTTTTGTTTAACTTGAATTGAGGTTTGTACATTTTTCTAGCACTCTTTTTTGGAAAGTTCAAATTTTTATCTTGGTAATCCACTATGCAAAATTTTTCAGTCTGCTTACTGAGAAAACTAGAATATGCAAGGAAACTGGGCTCTTTAGAATTCGATAAATCATCTTAATTGAAAAACTGGGTTCATGTTGTGCATTTTCACATTCAAACACAGTAAAATTGCAAAATGCATTTGATTGATAAAAAGAATTTCACTTTCACTCACACAGTTGATTGCAAAAATGAACAAAAACAGTTCAAACATTGAAATAATAGAATTAAAAATGTTTAGGCACCACTTATGTCACTATCATTTATATTCATTCAATGATTAATAGAAAATAGTCGCTCTTGTAACTTTACATTATCTACAGATAGAGTGGATGCATCAAGGAATATGCAGCAAATTTAGCTACACATATTGTTGAAGAAAAGAGAAAAACAATAACTCACCGACACTCTCCATAATGCTCCATATTGTGTATAGTTAATACTACCCGTGGCTTCTACAAACACAAATTTTGACCTTCAAGTTACACACAACAAAATTTTTGCTGTTACGTCAAAACAGTATATATTTGGAGTAGAAATAATAAAAGAATATACCTTAAGTGAAAGACACTGGTACATATCCCAATAAAGCAGAGGCAAAGCACCTGTCTGCCACTCATGGACATGAATAATATCAGGTTGACTTCCTGCAACCTGGTAAGATGTATCATGAGAAAGTTGAAGTACACAATAAGAATTAAACTTCTATTAAAATCAACCAAGGATTCAAACGTCCAAGAAATAGATTTTAAAACAAATATCTGAAAAACCAGATACAGCATGGAATCAAAGGTCCAAAGTAGATTTTAAGACAAATCTCTGAAAAACCACATGGACTGAGATGTAACCGACTCAATCAACATTTTCTACCACTTCAGTGAGGTTGGAAGGCTGAATGCAAGGAAAGATTCTGCTCTATGATACTAAAGATGAAAAGATCAAGAATGTTCCATATGCAACTCAAGTAAAGTACAATTCAAGTGGTTTACGTAAGACTTCGAACACATAATGCTTCATATTTCGTATTCAAATTCAGCTGAAATCATACGAAAGGAAGTTTTGTGGTCAAAGTATGCAAGTTGTTGCAAGGTAGAAATATGGAGAACTGTTATGAAAATAAGGAACCTGCAGCCACTCGAGACAAGCACGGCTAAAAAACAAATAAGCCTCCAACTCATTGTAGGAACCACCATACACTTGTTTCCCCTTGAAGAATTCATTTAATGGCTCGATAAATATCACTGGAATCCCTGATACTGAGCCACGATAAGCATTAGTTTGGATCCAGTTCCCATCATGATAAGAGTTATATGTAGTAACCAATTCCAAGTCACTAATTTGCTGCTTTTGAATGCACTCATAAAAAGGAAGCATAATGTCCACTGTATGCCCACGCAATAGGCAAGCACGAGCAAGGCCAGTGACAACATCACCAAGACCACCAACTTTGGCAATGGGAGCCATCTCAGCTGTAACATGAATAATGTGCAAAGGATCGGAATCCTTCACAATATCAATAGGAACTTCTGAAGTTGCATCCCATGAAGGGAAATCCCTCTTCCAAAATGGGACATCATCATCAGGAGAGGGCCAAAGGAGCTGTTTGGATACGGAATCAGTTTCAGCACCCACCTGCAAACATATGAACACCTTCAAAACCAAAATACTAAACAGAGAGCCATAGAGAGTACCTATATTTCAGTTTCAGTTGAAATAAGTCACAAAGAAAGCAATTGGATTTCTGCTATTTAACACAAAAGTGTCAAATTTTGAGTGAAATTTGGAAATTCTGTGTTCAAGAAACAACTTGGAACAAAAGCAGTACCTGCAAGGAGGAGAAGAGATGCAGTGAAGAGAGTGGGTTCTTTCTGGGAAGCAATCTTTTTGTTGAATTGAATGATGACAATGGATTAACAAAATTGCTCACTAACGCACTCACCATTATAACACCAATGGCTTTTTCATGCAACAGACTAACTGAAATAACCAAAAAATATACAGCAATTTTATCGAAGGAAGCCCTACCCTTTTCCTTTTAAACATTGTACATATGCAAATGGAAATTTTACTGACGGTCAATCACAGCTAAAATATTAACCTATTACTTCCTAACTTTTTCTTTGAAAAAAAAAAAAACAAACAAACAAACAGCAGCAGCAACAAACATTTTGCTAACTTTTTTTAACAGTATAATATATACATATTCCTATATTTATTAATGAAGTTATAATTTTATCATACCCTTATTAGTACATGTAGTATGAAATAATAAATCAATATTTATCATATCATAAAAATTTGATTGACAAAAAATTATAAATAGAGGGATAAAACTGAAAAAAATTAATAAATATAAAAGATAATAGATACATTATATCATCATATTTGTGTAAAATTAAAGTATTTTAATCAAATTTAAATATCAAAATAATAAAACTATAAATTTATATATCAAAATAATAAAAAAATACAAAAGATTACATATGTATTATGCCTTTTTTTTTATTCTCACTATCCATGTATTCGCGCCAAATTTCTAGCTGTCTTCTTTTTGTTCGATTTCTTTCACTGATTCCTTCACACTCGTTCTACAACTCCCCCTACCACATCATTACTTAAAGTTCAAATTTCGAATTTCAAAGTTAAGTTAGGCTCGATTTTGATATTGTGTTGACTTGAGTAGATTCAATTACACCTAATACTACTACTATTATTATTATTATTATTATTATTTCTAATTTTAACTTTTACCCAAATATCAATATCATCTTCAAAATATTGCAATTTAATTTAAAATATCAAAATTTTTTATTAAAATATCGTAATTTATCTTTCATTTATTAAAAATGTGTCAGGCTAGAAACTTTGCAGGGAATTTTAAATGTTCTGAATCCATTACAGTGCTGGAGTTCTTGACATGGTTTCTAGAATCGACGAACCATGTTACCACTAGATTGAGTTTTTTATTTTTCTACTAATATTATTAAATATAGCATTAATTAGTACTTTTAAACAAACAATAAATCTAATTGCCTATTTAATTTAATTGTTTACAATAATTGATAATTGTTGTAAATAGCTAATAAATATGAAGTATTTGATAAAATTTTATTAATTATTATTGTTTATTTATCAAATGACTATGAACGGTATAATTTATTAGTAAATATAATTTAATATATAATATTTTTTAATCATACAAATTATTTCAAATATATATATATATAAGGATAATGATAATTTACTGTCTTTAATTTATATATTATTAAAATAATTAATAGAAATCATTTTAAAATAAATTTTAAAATATAAAGATTATTGTGTAATTTTTAAAAAAATAATTATAGGTATAAATATTATAATTATTTAGTTATCAATTCTAATTTACAATGATATTTATTTAATTATTAACCATAAAACATTAATTACATACATTTAATGTAAATGAAGTTAGTTTTTTATAGGAATAAAATATTGTAAGTAAAAAAATAAATACAAATCAATTATTAGATTCTGATTTTAAAATTTTATCAAACACCTAAATTATAATTGGTTGATGAAAAACCTCAATCAACTAAATTAAATCTGGCCAACAATTTTTTTTTGTTTATTCTTTTATTAATATTTTAAAAGAAATATTTAAAATCTAAAGAAATAAATATAATTTTCTATTTTATACTTTTAGCATTCCATAGCTATAAAGTTTCTATTAATTTAAAATTTGAGCTCTATAAATTATAAAAAGAGTTACAAAATTTTTCTAACACATATTTTTATATATTTCAATTTTTTGGTAGAATATATCATATGAGTATAAATTCACATGAACAGTATTAAAGGTAGAAATTTTAAATTGATAAACACATTTTCATGCAAAAATTTCTGAACTTGCAAGTACATCGAGTGGCGCCTGACAAAGTTTAAAGAAAAAATTTTTTTAAGTATGATGGTTGGAATAGCACCTGACGCAATAAGAACAACTTCGGCATGCATCTATGTGGATGAGGAATGTGATAGATGGTTTAAATGTGGTGCTAACATCGAGTGGCACGCTCACATGTTAACATGGAACCAACAATAGGTCCTATTTACCGTCTCACTTCTCTTTGTTTTTTTTCGCTGCTCCTGCTCACTCTCCTACAGTGTAAGTTAAAGTGCACACGGCCCGTAAAAAAAAAAAAAATTACATTAAAAGCAAAAGTCATTGCTCATTGAAATTTTTAAGGAAAAAGTACAAAAAAAAAAAAATACCAACACTAATCAATTTTCACTCTGATCTAATATTAACAAACTTGTACCTTATATTTTATTATGTTAGCAAATAACAGTAAATCAACTGACATTTTTAAAAATACTAACGTGATAGTAGGTAAAAAACTCTATCCACATAAATTTATTATTTAATTAAAAAAATATAACAATTTTTTACCAAAAAAAACATAACAACTTTTGACCAAAATCAAAACATAAGAGTATTCAGTTTCTTTAACAACCCTTCAACACTACCTCTTTGCCTCAAGCATCATTGCCACACTCAATACCATATCCAGCACCACCATCATCAGCATCACCCATCGTCAACAATAACAGCACTAATAAGACACAAACCCATCTCCACCTAAAACTACTAACAAAATCCAACCCCACTTGTTGCTCAAAATAAAAATTCAAATTCACCTTATTTTTTAATGCAACTGTAGTCTATCCAATACCAACGCAATCACCACTATAGCTACCCATATAACAAGAGTTCTGGATTGCCAAATCCGAAATTGGATGCTTGCGTCTTTTTCTCCAATGGTCCTATGAATAATATCTGACAGGGGGAAATTCAATAATTTTAGGAGATTTTTGACAGTTACAGGACATTCTTATTTCATTTTTAGTTGATTTTCCTACACAATTGTATGTATATCAAACCCTTCATTTCGGATCTTATAGTTCAGTAATTAGCAGTTGTATGTTGAAAATTTTGTCTCTTTAAGATCTTAGTAGAGAGGAGTCTTATCTTATTTCTTGTTCCAACTCTACCATGGTAATGATGCTTCCCCCATTTGTGCAGGTGTCATTTATTGGTCCTCCTCTAATCAGTCTCTCCTTGACACTATAGCCACAAACTCTTCCTCTTCATAAATGTGTTTGAACCAAGCCCATTCTCTATCATAAAAGATTTGGAAGTTGCTTAGGCTATGTTTTTAGTTGATGAAAAAATGAATAGAAAATTATTGAAAATAAACTCATTTGGCCATAACTAACTCACAGAAGAGCTCAATAAACTCATTTGTAGCTAAAACATTATGTTATCTTATCACATGCTCAACCTACAACACAAGTCGTGGCATTTTGACCAGATTGAAGAAGCAAAGCAATGTCTCTTCTCATTTGCCTAATCACAACCTCTCTCTTTTTCCTTAGCAACTTTATCCTCGCCACCACCATTTTTACAGCCATTTTATTGTATAAGAAGCTCATGAAGCTTAAGCAATCAATATGCCCATGGGCATTCTGAACTTGTCCATCATCTAGAATTACGTTGCTTGATGTTTGACTAGAATAAAACCCTAAATTCCTCCTCCCAACATTGCAAAAATAAGCTAATTGAGCCATAACCAATCCACCCCTGCTTTAATATTGAGATCTTTCACCATTTGCATTAAATGTTTCAATTATGGCATCTCCATCATGAATATTTGGTGCAGCTTGCAGGATAAGAGAACCTTGAGGTTGAACATTGACCCCCTATTCTCTTCAGAATTTAGAACTCAAGAACTTTGTGCTAATCAGTTTGCAATATGTGTTATCTACATAGTCCATATTAGGGAGCCTTCCACTCGACAACACCAAGTCATATGAAATTTCATTCAATGCCATTTACAGGCCATGAACTCATGTCTCCAGAGAATTTATACCATGCTAGAAGCTCCCCATAAATCTTTATATCCAAGTAAAAATATGATAAACCAAGTAAAAAATAATTTTTGAAATAATGGAAAATTAACTTTGCGCTATTGTATCAATTTTGAAGAAAGCATTAGCATATTATAAGAATGACAATTAGATGATGAAGGTAAGAATTTCATGAAAAATTAGCCAGATGGTGGACAATCCTATAATCTATGATTTTTCTCAAATTTATCAGTTTTAACAATCCTATCGCATATGAGCTCCCCATAAATCTCTATATCCAAGTAAAAATATGATAAACTAAGTCAAAAACAGCTCTTAAAATAATGGAAAATCAACTTTGTGCTATGGTATCAATCTTGAAGTGTAATATCCCGTGTTTTTAAATATTTTTATATTGCATCGGGATATGCAGTGTTAATAATTCTTATGTATATTAATGATATTTTAAGAGTCGTAATTTAATTAAAGTTAATTTTAATTGTTGTATATTATTTTAAGTGCTTTACGTAAAATTTTCTCAAGAATTCTATTTTCGGGGAAATTTTCACGTAAATAATTTACTATTAATTATTTTAAATAGATTTACGGACTTGCATGAACTCATATATATTTTTAAAATACTAAATAACGTATATATGTGTATTTATTTAATTAATTAGGGTTTAATTAATTACCATAATATTTCATTATTTATTTATTTGTTTTAATATTATTTAATTATTTTTAGGTGTATTAAATTTTAAAATATTAAATTATAAGTGTGTGGTGTATATTTAATGTGTGTGATTTTATATTATTTTAATATATAGTATAAAGTATATATATATACATATATACATTTAATATTAAAATAAAAATTAAAGTTTGATTTATTTACAACTTTGCCCTTCTTCTTCCTCCTTCCTCCCGACCGTCCCCATCACCGTTCCGCCGCCTGCCATCCCATTTTCTTGTCATCGGTGTGCGTCCCGGCATGCCACCTCCTTCCCCAGCCTTCCTCGCCTCCTGCTGCAGCTGTTTTCGACGTCTGGAAGCTCGTTTTGGCCGGAGAAGCCGAAACTTGAGCCACCTTCGTTCACGACGTTTTCGACACCGCCGGTCTATTTCTTCTCCTTGATCTCCTTTGAGTGTGATTCCAAGCTTTGTTTCACTTATAATGGTCTAGATTTGTTTAGGTTTCGATTTTGGTAATTCGGCCATTTTAGGGTTCATGATTTTTTTGAACTTCGAATTGATTTATTCATGAAAAATTCATTCACAAATGTTGATCCTAGTAGATTAATCTACATGTGTGAATTTTTGTAGAATTTTTGGGAATTATTTTGATTTTTGGGTATTTCTGAATATTTTAATATTATTTTTTAATTTTCGAAAATTAATTAAATAAATTATGAAATTGTGTTTTATGATAAATATAGGTGTTTAAATGAATTATAGAAATTTATTTGGATTTTTTATGAATTTTTATGTATTTATTTTGAATTTATTTATGTTTATGTAATTTTGGAAAATTAGGTTAATTGTGTTTTTAAATGAAATTAATTAGTTAATTGAGTTTAATTATTGATAAATATTTTGAGAAAATTAATTTTGTACAATTATATTATTTTTGATGAATTTTTGGAGTAATTTTAATATAATTATACATATAGGGGTATTTTGGTAATTTTACCCTAAATTGACTAAAAATGTAATTAAATTGGTTTTAGTAGTTATTTAGGGTATAAAAATTATTTCTAAAAATTATTTAATATTTTTAACTAATTAAAACTATTTTTCGTGAATTATTTTTAATTATATATATAATATACGATTTGTCTAATAAAATGAGTTTTTATTTGTTTTTAATGTGTTTTAAGGTTAATTATGTAATTTTCTACTTATAAAATGTATTTTTGTGATATAAGGGCATTTTTGGTATTTTTATATTATTTTGTGAATTGTGGATCCCGGTCGGTAGACTGAAAATTGGAGTCCGATCGAGGAGTTGTGGATATGTTTTTGTGCCTGTTTTTTGAAGTGTGTTTCTTTGCAGGGACGGCTCTACTCTTTGAGTAGAGAGATGTCCATTTTATAGGGGAGGTTCTGCCGAATTTTCGATAGAATTCTCGTAAAATGTGATGTCCGGTCGAATCCTAATTCTGTTTCTGTGTCTAATATTCTAGATTGAATTTCTAGGATTTTTTGTTAGGTTTATTCTGATGTCTGTTATTTTTGTATGTTTAGTTGCGCCGAGACCGAGGGCTAGTGGACCAGGCCCGTTGGACCCATCTCGAGGAGCGCACTAAGTGTGAGTTACTATTTTATATATATATGCTTTAGGATGCATGATTTTAGAAATATATGTTTTATTTTGATTAAATATGCATAAATAATGAGATTAGTATTTAAGTTTATTTTTAGTTTATTTTTGATTTATTTTCTGTATATTTGAAACTATATGCATGTCTTATTAATGAATTATGTTTAAAATGTTTTTGAATATATTTCTAGCTTATTTTGTTGTTATATTGGATTTATTTGACGTATATATACTCGAAATATACCTGGTTTACTTTTGGTATATTTCTAGTATATATATGGTTTATGTTGTTATTTTATTGAAATTCATGCATCATTTACTTTTATGAATGTATGATTTATATTTAAAATGAAGGATATTAATAGAACGTGCTACTTAGTGGGCAGCACTAGGACCGAGTACGTACCGATACACTTATAGCATTTAGGCTATATTATTAACCAGTTTGAGGATATTGATTGGATTTGATTTGTCTGATGTGTGATATGATTTGGTGGTGTGATTGCTGGAGCTCGGTTGACTTAGTGTCTCGGGGTCAATCACACTGACAGTCAGACTGCTGGAGCTTGGTTGACTTAGTGTTTCGGGGCCAGTCTACTGTCCAAATGGAACAAGTGAATATATTTGGAATAAGTGAGCCTATATGGCTAGAGTGTTGTCTAACACTGTTTTGAGGTTACGATTTTCTAGGGTTCTATTTGATCCTTCATGAATTGTGATTTTCAATAAAAATATATAAAATGAATTTATTTCATCTGTGTGTATTTGCCTGTATATATATATATTAAATATATATTGTTGACTGTATGCATTGTCATTTAGTATGCATGTATATATATTATAGTAATTCACTCGATGAGGTCTGACTCCCCTCTGTTGACCATTTTTCAGGAGAGTCATCTTCTTCATACCTCAGTAGCAGGCTTGTACGCCTGATTTCTTCCGCCCTGGCTTCTTTATGTAAACTGCTTATCTGAGTCTTGAGTTTTATTTTTATAATCTAGACACTGCAGTAGTTGTAAATTAATTATGGGTTTTATGTATTATATTTGTGTGAGTTATGTATTTTGAGAATTTGAACAGAGACTTGTATCAAAGGATTTATCTATATATGAGATATGGATATTATTTTGATATTTATGATTTTATTTTCGCTGCATTAAGTGTTGTTATTATTATTATTGTATGTTTTATTTTATTTTTAGGCTTGCTACGGGTTCCGGATTCGAAAGAATTCCCGTTCCCTAGTGCCGGTCATGGCCCCTGTTTTGGGTCGTGACAAAGTTGGTATCAGAGCGGAGTTCTGTGTCAGGGCTTAGTTGTATGAGTCGTGGCCCTAGATTTCAAAGTTGTGTTTTCTTTTGGTAACTACTGCAGTGAATTAGGTTCGAGTATGTCTTGATGAGTATTCCTTGCTTTAGTTTTCTGCGTTATTCCTCCGTTGTCTATTTTTTCTGAATCTTTCCGTTTGTCTTTTTAGAATGAGGAGGCGAGCGCGTGTCACTCCACTGGTCGTTGAGGCCGAGGATGATGAGTCTTTTCAGGATGAGATTTTACCTCATGAGCAGCCAGTTAGACGTAGAGGTCGTGGCAGAGGTAGACCTCGAGGAGCGACAGGTCACCATAGGCAGAGAGAGTTACAGGATGAGGAGCCTGTTGAGCCTGAGTTTGATGTTCCTGTGCCTCCAGTTGTTCCGCCTGTTCAGCCTGCCTATCAGCAATGTATGTCCGACCCTGAGGCAGCTTTGTTCTATGCCCGAGTTGGTAGGATTGCTTTCGATGGGACTTCCAATCTGTTAGACTTTCTGCATGCGATCGAGACTCAGACTCGGACTGCTCATACCGAGTACCAGCGGATTATGATCATTGAGTTGTCTGTCGAGGGACCAGCCTTAGATTAGTTTATTCAGATGATCCAGCCTTACATGATGGCGATGACCTGGGCTCAGTTTCGAGAGCAGTTTATGAGGAGATTCTGTCCAGAGCCTCTCCGTATGAGCTATCGTCTCCGACTGACCAACATTTCTCGCGATGATCGATCAGTAGAGGAGTACACCTGAGAGTTTCTTCGACTGGGTAGATATGCAGGGGATTTGATGCGAGATCAGTATTTTGTGATCACTACCTACGTTACTGGTTTGGGTTCTGCTTTTGCTGGTATGCCTACAGCAGGCCTTACTCTAGAGTCTGTGATTGAGTTGGCCAAGGAGATTGAGCTGAGGCTAGTTAGGCAAGGAGCGATGCCTGATTACTACCAGCTGCGAGTTCAGTCGAGTGGATTGCAGGCTACTCCGTATTCGAGTTTTCATGTTGGTTTGAGTAGTCAGCAGCGAGGTCAGACTCAGTAGAGTCAGAGACAGCAATAGCGAGTGCATCAAAGCAGTAGACGTGGTCGTGGAGGTCAGTGTAGGTCATTCAGATTTGGGTCAGGTGCTTCGAGTAGCAGCAGTGGTCGCAGTTCTGGATCAGCTGCCAGTGTATGCCAGACTTACGGTAGAGTCCATCAGGGACAGTGTTATCTGACACCACTGACATGCTTCAGATGCGGGCAGACATGACATTTTATCAGATCGTGTCCTTATTCCGGGTATCAGCAGTCGCAGATTCCGTGATTCCCATAGCAGTCAATTGCTAATATTGCACCCGTGCCATTTCAGTTACCCCCAGCCCAGCATCAGAGTTCCACTCAGCTTATCCCACAGCAGAGTCGTGGTAGAGGTACTAGAGGAGGTGCCAGAGGTGTTGGCCAGGCTTCTACCAGTCAACAGGGAGGTCGAGGATAGGCTAGAGTTTTTCATCTCACTCAACAGGATGCTCAGGCATCTAATGCAGTCATGGCAGGTATTGTTTCTGTTTGTTACCTGGATGCATGGGTTTTGTTTAATCCGGGTGCCACGCATTCATTTGTTTCTCCTATTTTTGCTTTCAAATCTTATTGGCAAGCTTCGAGGATGGCTTTTCCTTTGTCCGTTGCCACTCCTCTGAGCGATTCCTTAGACACTGATATTGTTCTTTCTGGTTGTCCAATTCTCGTGGGAGATAGAGAATTACCCGCTGATTTGATTCTATTGGATGTGATGGAGTTTGATGTTATTCTGGGAATGGACTGGTTATCTCAGCACTATGACGTGGTAGATTGCAGGAATAAAGAGGTGACTTTCAGAATTCCTGATGAAGAAGATTTTAAGTTTGTGGGTGATAGGAGTTCAGCACCTCAGAATCTTATGTCTGCTATTACGGCTAGGAAGTTGTTGAGGAAAGGATGTCAGGGATATTTGGCATTGGTCAAGGATACTTCAGTGGAGAAGTTTTCACTCACAGATGTTCCTGTTGCCTGTGAGTTTCCTGATGTTTTTCTTGAGGAGTTACCAGGGTTACCACCTCACAGGGAGATTGAATTCTATATAGATATGGTTCCAGGTACTACTCCTATATCTATGCCACCCTACAGAATGGCTCCTGCAGAGTTGAAAGAGTTGAAGGAGCAGTTGCAAGAGTTGTTGGATAAAGGTTTTATCAGACCTAGTGTTTCTCCTTGGGGTGCACCAGTCCTGTTTGTGAAGAAGAAGGATGGTACCTTGAGACTGTGCATTGACTACAAAGAGCTGAATAAGGTGATAGTGAAGAACAAGTATCCTCTCCTGAGGATAGATGACCTGTTTGATCAGCTACAGGGTGCACAGTTCTTTTCCAAGATTGACTTGAGGTCGGGTTATCATCAGTTGCGGATTAGTGAAGCCGATGTTCCTAAGACGGCATTCCGCACTAGATATGGCCATTATGAATTTTTGGTGATGTCTTTTGGTTTGACTAATGCACCAACAGCTTTTATGGACCTGATGAACAGGGTATTCAGACCATATGTGGATCAGTTTGTGGTAGTCTTCATTGATGATATACTAGTATATTCGAGGAGTATGGAGGAGCATGTATATCACTTGAGGATTGTACTACAGACACTGAGAGATCATCAACTTTATGCTAAATTCTCAAAGTGTGATTTCTGGATGGAGAGTGTTTCTTTTCTTGGACACGTGGTGTCTAAAGAAGGTATCCAGGTTGATCCACAGAAGATTGAAGCAGTGTCTGAGTGGCCTAGATCGACTTTTATTACTGAGATTCAAAGTTTTCTGGGTTTAGCCGGGTATTATAGGCAGTTTGTGCAAGATTTCTCTAGAATTGCAGCCCCTATGACTCGCTTGACTTAGAAGAATGTCAGATTTGAGTGGTCAGAAGCTTGTGAGAATAGTTTCCAATTTTTGAAGGAGAAGTTGACCACAGCGCCAGTGTTAGCTTTGCCTAATAGTGTGGACAAGTTCATAGTTTATTGTGATGCCTCTAGAGTTGGCCTTAGTTGTGTGTTAATGCAGAATGGAAGGGTGATAGCCTATGCTTCAAGGCAGTTGAAGAAGCATGAGCAGAACTATCCCACACATGACCTTGAAATGGCTGCAGTGATCTTTGCTTTGAAGATTTGGAGACATTATTTGTATGAGGTGACTTGTGAGATATTTACTGATCACAAGAGCCTTAAGTACATTTTCCAGCAGTGAGATCTGAATCTGAGGCAGAGGAGATGGTTGGAATTGTTAAAGGATTATGACTGTGAGATATTATATCATCTGGGTAAGGCTAATGTGGTAGCAGATGCCTTGAGTAGAAAGTCCTCAGGCAGTCTTGCTCACATCAGTGTTGAGAGGAGACCGTTGATCCAGGAGTTGCATCTGATGGTGGATCAAGGTCTGATGATGAAGATTAGTAGGTCAGGTGGACTGCTAGCTCAGTTTAAGGCGCGATCTGTACTGAGGGATAGGATTAAAGTAGCTCAGAGCTGAGATCCTATTATAGAAGAGCTTGCAGAGAATGTTTGAGTAAGGAAGTTCACTGATTTCATACTTGATGATGATGGTGTGTTGTGGATCAGTAGTAGATTGTGTGTTCCTGATGCGGATGATTTGAGAGAAGAGATCCTAGAGGAAGCACATTCTACAGCCTATAGCGTACATCCAGGTGTCACTAAGATGTACCACAATATCAGAGACTTATACTGGTGGGATGGATTGAAGAAGGATGTCGCTAATTATGTTGCTAAGTGTTTGACGTGCCAGCAAGTGAAAGTTGAACATCAGAAGCCTTCTGGGAAGCTTCAGCCTCTTCCTATTCCTGAGTGGAAGTGGGAAAGGATAGCTATGGATTTTGTGGTAGGATTACCTCGTTCTAAGGATGGATACGATTCCATCTGGGTGATTGTAGACAGGTTGACGAAGTCTGCACATTTCTTACCTGTGAAAGCCACTTATTCTGTAGCTAGATTGGCGAAACTATATGTGAAGCATATCATATGCCTTCATGGAGTACCTGTGTCCATTGTATCAGATAGAAGTTCGGTGTTTACTTCTCATTTTTGGCAGAAGTTGCAGGAAGCGATGGGCACTAGGTTGGACTTCAGTACTGCTTTTCATCCTCAGACAGATGATCAGTCTGAGAGGATGATCCAGACATTGGAAGATATGTTGAGGATGTGTGTCTTGGATTTGAGAGGTAGCTGGGATGATCATTTGCCACTCGTTGAGTTTGCATATAATAATAGCTACCATAGCAGTATTGGCATGGCACCATACAAGGCTTTGTATGTAAGGAAGTGTAGATCCCCTTTGAGTTGGGATGAGACTGGTGAGAGAGCTTTGACTGGACCTGAGATGGTTCAGGATGCTGCAGAGAAAGTCACCATGATCAAGCGCAGATTAGAGACCGCAGTTAGCAAGCAGAAGAGCTATGCGGATCCTAGGCGCAAAGATGTGGAGTTTCAGGTTGGAGATTTTATTTTTCTGAAGGTATCTCCGATGAAGGGTGTTATGAGATTTGGCAAGAAGGGTAAGTTAGCACCGAGATATATCGGACCGTTTGAGATTCTGGAGAGAGTTGGCACTGTTACATATCGGTTGGATTTGCCTCCGAGTATGTCACAAGTGCATCCGGTGTTTCATATCTCGATGCTGAAGAAGTATATCTCAGACCCTTCTCACGTGTTGCAGCCCGACAGTGTAGAAGTGAGTGAAGATTTGACGTTTGTGGAAGAACCTGTGGCGATCGTTGACTATCAAGTTCGACAGTTGCGATTGAAGCAGATTCTGATGGTCAAGGTTCTGTGGCGTAGCAACAGAGTTGAGGAGCATACGTGGGAGACTGAAGTTGAGATGCGAGCTTCTTACCTGTATTTCTTCCCTTCTTGATCTTGTGATCATTTTCTTTATGGAATTCGGGGACAAATTCTTGTAAGGGGGGAAGACTGTAATATCCTATGTTTTTAAATATTTTTATACTGCATCGGGATATGCAGTGTTAATAATTCTTATGTATATTAATGATATTTTAAGAGTCATAATTTAATTAAAGTTAATTTTAATTGTTGTATATTATTTTAAGTGCTTTACGTAAAATTTTCTCGAGAATTCTATTTTCGGGGAAATTTTCACGTAAATAATTTACTATTAATTATTTTAAATAGATTTACGGACTTGCATGAACTCATATATATTTTTAAAATACTAAATAACGTATATATGTGTATTTATTTAATTAATTAGGGTTTAATTAATTACCCTAATATTTTATTATTTATTTATTTGTTTTAATATTATTTAATTATTTTTAGGTGTATTAAATTTTAAAATATTAAATTATAAGTGTGTGGTGTATATTTAATGTGTGTGATTTTATATTATTTTAATATATAGTATAAAGTATATATATATACATATATACATTTAATATTAAAACAAAAATTAAAGTTTGATTTATTTACAACTTTGCCCTTCTTCTTCCTCCTCCCTCCCGATCGTCCCCATCACCGTTCTGCCGCCTGCCATCTCGTTTTCTTATCGTCGGTGTGCCTCTCGGCGGCCACCTCCTTCCCCAGCCTTCCTCGCCTCCTGCTGCAGCTGTTTCCAGCGTCTGGAAGCTCGTTTTGGCCGAAGAAGCCGAAACTTGAGCCACCTTCGTTCACGATGTTTTCGGCCACCGTTTTTGACACCGCGGGTCTCTTTCTTCTCCTTGATCTCCTGTGAGTGTGATTCCAATCTTTGTTTCACTTATAATGGTCTAGATTTGCTTAGGTTTTGATTTTGGTAATTCGGCCATTTTAGGGTTCTTGATTTTTTTGAACTCCGAATTGATTGATTCATGAAAAATTCCTTCACAAATGTTGATCCTAGTAGCTTAATATATATGTGTGAATTTTTGTAGAATTTTTGGGAATTATTTTAATTTTTGGGTATTTCTGAATATTTTAATATTATTTTCTAATTTTCAAAAATTAATTAAATTAATTATGAAATTATGTTTTATGATAAATATAGGTGTTTAAATGAATTATAGAAATTTATTTGGATTTTTTATGAATTTTTATGTATTTATTTTGAATTTATTTATATTTATGTAATTTTGGAAAATTAGGTTAATTGTGTTTTTAAATGAAATTAATTAGTTAATTGAGTTTAATTATTGATATTATTGATAAATATTTTGAGAAAATTAATTTTGTGCAATTATATTATTTTTGGTGAATTTTTGGAGTAATTTTAATATAATTATACATATAGGGGTATTTTGGTAATTTTACCCTAAATTGACTAAAAATGTAATTAAATTGATTTTAGTAGTTATTTAGGGTATAAAAATTATTTCTACAAATTATTTAGTATTTTTAACTAATTAAAACTATTTTTCGTGAATTATTTTTCATTATATATATAATATACGATTTTTCTAATAAAATGAGTTTTTATTTGTTTTTAATGTGTTTTAAGGTTAATTATGTAATTTATACTTATAAAATGTATTTCTGTGATATAAGGGCATTTTTTGTATTTTTATATTATTTTGTGAATTGTGGACCCCGGTCGGTAGACTGTAGTTTGAAGTCCGACCGAAGGGTTGTGGATGTGTTTTTGTGCCTGTTTTTTGAAGTGTGTTTCTTTGCAGGGCCGACTCTATTCTTTGAGTAGAGAAATATCCGTTTTACAAGGGAGGTTCTGCAGAATTTATGTAGAATTCTCGTAAAATGTGATGTCCGGTCGAACCCTAATTCTGTTTCTGTGTCTAATATTCTAGATCGAATTTCTAGGATTTTCTATTAGGTTTATTCTGATGTCTGTTATTTTTGTATGTTTAGTTGCATCGAGACCGAGGGCTAGTGGACCAGGCCCGTCGGACCCATCTCGAGGAGCGCACTAAGTGTGAGTTACTATTTTATATATATATGCTTTAGGATGCATGATTTTAGAAATATATGTTTTATTTTGATTAAATATGCATAAATAATGAGATTAATATTTAAGTTTATTTTTAGTTTATTTTTGGTTTATTTTCTGTATATGTGAAACTATATGCATGTCTTATTAATGAATTATGCTTAAAATATTTTTGAATATATTTCTAACTTATTTTGTTGTTATATTGGATTTATTTGACGTATATATACTCGAAATATACCTGGTTTACTTTTGGTATATTTCTAGTATATATATGGTTTATGTTGTTATTTTATTGAAATTCATGCATCATTTACTTTATGAATGTATGATTTATATTTAAAATGAAGGATATCAATAGAACATGTTACATAGTAGGCAGCACTAGGACCGAGTACGTACCGGTACGCTTATAGCATTTAGGCTATATTATTAACCAGTTTGAGGATATTGATTGGATTTGATTTGTCTGATGTGTGATATGATTTGGTGGTGTGATTGCTGGAGCTCGGTTGACCTAGTGTCTCGGGGCCAATCACACTGATAGTCAGACTGCTGGAGCTCGGTTGACTTAGTGTCTCGGGGCCAGTCTACTGTCCAAATGGAACAAGTGAATATATTTGGAATAAGTGAGTCTGTATGGCTAGAGTGTTGTCTAACACTGTTTTGAGGTTGCGATTTTCTAGGGTTCTATTTGATCCTTCATGAACTGTGATTTTCAATAAAAATATATAAATGAATTTATTGCATCTGTGTGTATTTGCATGTATATATACATATTAAATATATATTGTTGACTGTATGCATTGTCATTTAGTATGCATGTATATATATTATAGTAATTCACTCAGTGAGGTCTGACTCCCCTCTGTTGACCATTTTTCAGAAGAGTCATCTTCTTCAGACCTCAGTAGCAGGCCTGTACGCCTGATTTCTTCCACCCCGGCTTCTTTATGTAAACTACTTGTCTGAGTCTTGAGTTTTATTTTTATAATCTAGACACTGCAGTAGTTGTAAATTAATTATGGGTTTTATGTATTATATTTGTGTGAGTTATGTATTTTGAGAATTTGAACAGAGACTTGTATCAAAGGATTTATCTATATATGAGATATGGAAATTATTTTGATATTTATGATTTTATTTCTGCTGCATTAAGTGTTGTTATTATTATTATTGTATGTTTTATTTTATTTTTAGGCTTGTTACGGGTTCCGAATTCGAAAGAATTCCCGTTCTCTAGCGCCGGTCATAGCCCCTGTTTTGGGTCGTGACATGAAGAAAGCATTAGCATATTATAAGAATGACAATTAGATGATGAAGGTAAGAATTTCATGAAAAATTAGTTAGATGGTGGACAATCCCATAATCTTTGATTTTTTCTCTGATTTATCAGTTTTAACAATCCCATCACATTCGTTGGAGGATTTAGCAAGAGCATTAGCTGTGGCGTTCTTGTCATAGTGAAGGGATTTATTAGATGAATTGTTATGAGAGCAGTGGTGATGGTTGTTGTTACTAGTATGGTTCATTAACCATTTTAGGTCTTGTAAAATGAAGTTATAAAGTGACTAGTGGTGAGATTTGAGAGTTGAAGAAGCCATAACACTGGTTCTAGTGCTGGTAGTGGTGGCTGTGTTTAAAGAGTCGAGTTTCTCTAGTGACGTTTGCTCAGTAAAAATGAATTTCTTAATGCCTCTCACTTAAGATATTCTTGGTTTTTTTCTTTTGTGTCCTTTTTGGCCATGTTGGAAAAATCGGGAGACAATAATACCCTTTTCCATATCAGTATTTTTAAGGGTGTTAGTTGATTTGTTGTTATTTTCTAATAGAATGAAATATAGGGTACTAATTTGTTAGGGTTCAAACCATAAAGTGGAAGTTGATTAGGGTTGAAACCACATGGTTTTTTTTTTTATAATTTTCCCAATTTTTAAATGTGAAATTACTAGAGTTTTAAAGTTTTATGAGAGTACTAAGAAAGTACAATTTTATAAATATCAAGATAAATGTCAGCATAAAAAATTTCTTTTTTTAGAAATGATAAATAATGAAATAAAAAGCTATGATTTTTTTTTAAAGAGATAAGGCTCCAATAAATTCTTCTCTCATTATAGCTCAACAAAGTGTAGTGGATAACAGTGGTATGAGTAGTTATATGAACATGAAGTTTGATTTAGTAACTACTAATTTAGTAGGCGAAAATTATAGGAAATGGCGTAATCTCAAGTAATGGATTTGAGTGAGGGCTCCTACAAGAATCATGGAGCCAAAGGTGGGTTACCTTATCAGAATGCAATTACAGGGGCAGGAAAATTCAATTTAGAAGATGTGGGTATTATTATTAGTGACACTAAATGTCATTGTAAAGAAGTAGAAGCTTTAATTACTAGAGATAATAATCGGCAGGCCTTTAGTAGTGATATGGACTTAGGCTTTGATTTGATAAAAAATGAAGTAGAGGCGGGTCTTGTGGAGCAAGCCCGCCTAGCCCAATGACTACGTTACGCTGGAATTATAAGGGTTTTGGGCAACCTATGTACAATTCAAATTCTCAAAGATTTAGTATCCTTTAAAAAGCCCAATTTTGTGTTTTTTATGGAAATTAAAGTTAATAGAAGTAAGGTGGATCAGGTCAGAGTGTTGCTGGGGTTTGAGGGTTATTTTATAGTGGACAGTATCAATATACGTGGAGGCTTGGCTATGTTTTGGAAGGAAAAAGCCATGGCAAAGTTATAGAAATCATATCAATCTAGAGGTTCATGTTGCTAATATGAGAACCTGGACACTAACGAGTTTCTAGAGCGACATCATCTGAAAGATTGTTGGGATCCGCTTCAAAGTTTAAACAATCGTTCTCCCTTTCCTTGGTGCTGCATCAGGGATTTTAATAATCTCCTTTCTCAAGCTAAAAATGGGGCTGTCATATTCATCCACCTCTATTAATTGCAGGCTTTTGAGGTGTTATGAAGGAGTGTGATTTAGTTGATATTGGGATGGATGGGTATTGGTTTACTTGGGAGAAGAGCAGGGGTAAGGATTCTTGGGTAGAGGAGCGGCTGAATTATGTTCTATGAGGGTTTAGGTTAATGCCTTCATGTCTGCTGTGGTTGAGAATCTGCTTGTTCCTTCTTCTGACCATTCATCTCTTTTCTAGGTTTTGGTAAGATATTTTTTCAAAGCTGTAAGTGTCAGTTCCATTTTGAAAGCTTTTGGGCACTTTCTGATGAATGTCGTTCCATTGTGGAGTGGTGTTGGGCTAATGCAACAAGTTTAAATGTCCAAGCTCAGTTAGCTCTTTGTGGCACTGATCTTTAGTAGTGGGGCGGTGGTTTTACTAGTAGATTTCAGAGATAGATTGTTAGTTGTAATCGTAATTTGAATCAATTACGGCCTAAGCATGATGATTTTTTAGTTCGTCATTTCATTAAGCTTCAGAAAGAACTAGAGAGTCTTCTAGATTAACAAAATATTTTTTAAAAGCAAAAAGCTAAGCAGTTTTGGCTTAGCAATGGAGATGCAAATTCCAAGTATTTCCATAGTTATGCTTCTGCTAGGAAGAGGAAGAATGCTATTGTCCGGCTTCGAGATAGTAGTGGGCGTTGGTTTAACAAGCATACTCAGTTACAATATACCATATTTTAGAGTATTTTTCTACCCTTTTTAAATCAAGTGTGGAGATGTCCCATTTTTAACTCTGTTTCGAAGAAGGTAACTGATGATTAGAATATTGTGTTATTGCATCCTTTTAATGTTGATGAAATCAGGGTTAGTGGCTATATTTAGTATGCACCTAGATAAATCACTTTGGCTTGATGGAATGAATCCTGAATTTTTCCATAAATTCTAGGATGTGATCAATAAAGATGTCACTACTATGTGTTTGGACTATCTGAACTCTGCATCATTACCAGATGATCTAAATGATACTTTAATTGTGTTGCGCCCAAAAATGAATATTCTAAAGCTTGTTACTGATCTTTGACCGATCTCTCTTTGCAATGTCTTGTATAAGATTATTGTAAAAGTTCTCACAAATCGTATGAAAGAGATTCTTCCTGACGTCATCTCTGCTTCTTAAAGTGCATTTGTCCTAATACGAATGATATTGGATAATATCATGGTTGCTTTTGAAATTAGCCATTTCATTAAATGAAAGAAGGTGTCATGACCCAAAACAGGGATCATGACCGGCGCTAGAGAACGAGAATTCTTTCGAATCCGGAACCCGTAGCAAACCTAAAAATAAAATAAAATATGCAATAGTAATAGTAACAATATCAAATTTTGCAGCGGAAATGAAAATCATAAATATAATAATAACATTTTCATCAACTGGATTTAATTCAAATCTCATCACATATATATAATCTTTCAGTATAAATCCAGTTTCAATATAATACATCTCTTTAAAATAAAATACATGAAATCCAATACTTTAATTCACAATTACTGCAGTGTCTAGATAAAATAAATAAGACTCAAGTAGATAATTTACATAAAGAAGTCGGGGCGGAAGAAATCCGGCGTATCGACCTGCTACTGAGGTCTGAAGAAGTTGACTCTCCTGAAAAATAGTCAACGGAGGGGAGTAAGACCTCACTGAGTGAATTACTATAATATATATACATACACACTAATTGATAATGCATACAATCAATAGTATATATATATATCTAATATATATATATACAGGCAATTTCACACAGATGCAGAAAATTATTTTTATATATTTTATTAAAAATCATCTTTTATGAAGGATCACATAGAATCCTAGAATATCGCAACCTCAGAAAATAGTGTTAGACAACACTCTAGCCATACAAGCTCACTTAATCCAAATATATCCACTTAATCCATTTAGACAGTAGACTGACCCCGAGACACTAAGTCAACCGAGCTCCAGTAGTCTGACTGCCTGTGTGATTGGCCCCGAGACACTTGGTCAACCGAGCTCCAGCAATCACACCTCCAAACCATATCTCACACATATCAATAATCATATCAAATCAATATCCACAAATAGTTAGTAATATAGCCTAAAGCTATAGGCGTACCAGTACGTACTCGGTCCTAGTGCTGCCCATTAGGTAGCACGTTCTATTGATATCCTTCATTAATAATATAAATCATTCATTCACAATAAATGATGCATGAATTTAAATGAAATAACAATATAAACCATATATATACCAGAAATATACCAAAAGTAAACCAGGTATATTTCGAGTATATATATATCAAATGAATTCAATCAAATTATAACTTAAGCTAGAAATATATTTAAAAACATTTTAAATATATTTTATTCACAAAACATGCATATAATTTAATATATACCAAAAATAAACCAAAAATATACTTAATGTAAACTTAAGAAATAATCAAATTATTTATGCATATTTAATCAACATAAAACATGCATTTCTAAATCATGCATCCTAAGCATATATATATAGTATAGTAACTCACCTAATGCGCTCCACGAGACGGGTCCGACGGGCCTGGTCCACTAGCCCTCGGTCTCGACGCAACTAAACAAGCAATAAATAATAGACATCAGAATAAACCCTAACAGAAATCCTAGAATTAGATCTAGAGTATTAAACACAGAATCAGAAATTAGGGTTCGACTGGACATCACGTTTTACGAGAATTCTACCAAAAATTCGGCAGAACCTCCCTTGTAAAACAGACATCTCTCTACTCAAAAGAGTAGAGCCGACCCTACAAGAAATACACTTCAAAAAATAGGCTCAACACAAATCCATAACCCCTCGGTCGGACTCCAAACTACAATCTACCGACCGGGGTCCACAACCACAGAACAAATTCTAGATATACCAAAAATATCCTTAAAACCTAGAAATACATCTCATAGGTAGAAATTACATAATTAACCTTAAAACACTGTAAAAACCGATAAAAACTCATTTTATTAGTAAAACCGTATATTATATATATAATTGAAAATAATTCACGAAAAATAGTTTTAATTAGTTAAAAATACCAAATAATTTGTAGAAATCATTTTTATACCTTAAATAACTATTAAACCCAATTAAATTACATTTTTAGCCAATTTAGGGTAAAATTACCAAAATACCCCTATATATAAATATACTTAAATTACTTCAAAAATTCACCAAAAATTATACAATTATCCAAAATTAATTTTCTCAACATATTTATCAATAATATTAATAATTAAACTCAATTAACCAATTAAATTCAATTAAAAACACATTTAACCTAATTTTTCAAATTTACATAAACTTCAATAATTCAAAATAAATACTTAGAAATTCATAAAAATTCCAAATAAATTCCTATAATTCATTTCAACACCTAATTTAACCATAAACTCCAATTTAATAATTTAAATAATTAATTTCCGAAAATTAGAAAATAATATTAAAATATTCAAAAATACCCAAAAATCCAAAAAATCTCCAAAAATTCTAAAAAAATTTATACATGTATATTAAGCTACTAGGATCAACATTTGTGAAGAGAGTTTTCATGAATCATTCAATTCGAAGCTCAAAAAAATAAAAAACCCTAATGTGGCCGAATTAGAAAATTCGAAACCTAAGCAAATCTAGACCATTTTAGCTCAAACCAAAGCTAGAATCACACTCACCAGAGCTCAAGGAGAAGAAAGATACCGGCGGTGTCGAAAACGGTGGCCGAAATCGGCGTGATCGACGGTAGCTCGATTTTCGGCTTCTCTGGCCAAAATCGACTTCCAGGTGCTAGAAACGGCTACCACAGGCGGCGGAAAAGGTTGGGGAAGGTAGTGGCACACCGGACGGCACTCTCACAGCAAGGGAACGGCACGGTAGCGACCAAAACGGCGAAGGGAAGTGATCGGGGAAGAAGGAGGCTCACGGAGGCAAAATGGTAATTTTCTAATTTTTTTGATTTTTGATGTATATATGTATATATATATACTTTATACTATATATTAAAATAATATTAAATTACACACATAAAATTTTAATATTTTAATAATTTATACTAAATAAAAATAATTAAATAACAATAAAACTAATAAATAATTAATATAATATTAGTGTAATAATAAACCCTAATTAAATAAATATACACACACAGACTTTATTTAATAATTTAAAAATACGCATGAGTTCATGCAAGTCCGAAAATATATTTAAAATAATTAATATTAAAATATTTACGTGAAAATTTTCCCGAAAATGAAAGTCCCGGGAAAATTTTACGTAAAACACTGGAAATAATACACAGTAATAAAAATAGGTTTTAAATACATATTAACTCGTAAAAATATCGCATATATATTCAAAATTTATTAACACTGCATATCCCGGTACAGTGTAAAAATATTTTAAAAACATGGGATATTACAGTCTTCCCCCCTTACAAGAATTCGTCCCCGAATTCCAAAAAAAAACAAGATCAAGAAGGAAAGAGATACGGGTAAGAAGCTCGCATCTCAGCTTCAGTCTCCCACGTATGCTCTTCAACTCTGTCGCTACGCCATAGAACCTTGACCATCGGAATCTGCTTCGATCGCAACTGTCGAACTTGAAAATCCACGATCGCCACAGGTTCTTCCACAAACGTCAAATCTTCACTCACTTCCACACTGTCGAGCTGCAACACGTGTGAAGGGTCTGAGATATACTTCCTCAGCATCGAGATATGAAATACTGGATGCACCTGCGACATACTCGGAGGCAAATCCAACCGATATGCAACAGTGCCAACTCTCTCCAGAATCTCAAACGGTCCAATATATCTCGGTGCTAACTTACCCTTCCTACCAAATCTCATCACACCCTTCATCGGAGATACTTTCAGAAAAACAAAATCTCCAACCTGAAACTCCACATCTCTGCGCCTAGGATCCGCATAACTCTTCTGTCTACTAACTGCGGTCTCTAATCTGTGCTTGATCACGACGACTTTCTCTGCAGCATCCTGAACCATCTCTGGTCCAGTCAAAGCTCTCTCACCAATCTCATCCCAACTCAACGGGGATCTACACTTCCTTCCATACAACACCTCATACGGTGCCATGCCAATACTGCTATGGTAGCTATTATTATATGTAAACTCGACAAGCGACAAATGATCATCCCAACTACCTCCCAAATCCAAGACACACATCCTCAACATATCTTCCAGTGTCTGGATCATCCTCTCAGACTGGCCATCTGTCTGAGGATGAAAAGCAGTACTGAAATCCAACCTAGTGCTCATCGCTTCTTGTAATTTCTGCCAAAAATGAGAAGTAAACACCAAACCTCTATCTGACACAATGGACACAGGTAGTCCATGAAGGCACACAATATGCTTCACATACAACTTCGCCAATCTAGCAACTGAATATGTGGCTTTCACAGGCAAGAAATGTGCAGACTTCGTCAATCTATCTACGATCACCCAGATGGAGTCGTATCCATCTTTCGAACGAGGTAAACCGACCACAAAATCCATAGCTATCCTTTCCCACTTCCACTCGGGAATAGGAAGAGGCTGAAGCTTCCCAGAAGGCTTCTGATGTTTGGCTTTCACTTGTTGACACATCAAGCACTTAGCAACATAATCGGCGACATCCTTCTTCAATCCATCCCACCAGTATAGATCTCTGATACTGTGGTACATCTTAGTAACACCTGGATGAACGCTGTAGGCTGTAGAATGTGCTTCCTTTAAAATCTCCTCTCTCAAGTCATCCACATCAGGAACACACAATCTACCACTGATCCACAACACACCATCATCATCGAGTGTGAAATCAGTGAACTTCCCTACTTTGACATTCTCTGCAAGCTCTTCTAGAATAGGATCTCGGCTCTGAGCTGCTTTAATCCTATCCCTCAGTACAGATCGCACTTTAAATTGAGCTAGCAGGCCACCTGATCTACTAATCTTCATCATCAGACCTTGATCCACCAACAGATGCAACTCTTGGATCAATGGTCTCCTCTCAACACCGATGTGAGCAAGACTACCTGAGGACTTCCTACTCAAGGCATCTGCTACCACATTAGCTTTACCCGGATGGTAAAGAATCTCGCAATCATAATCCTTCAATAATTCCAACCATCTCCTCTGCCTCAGATTCAGATCTCGCTGCTGGAAAATGTACTTAAGGCTCTTGTGATCAGTAAATATCTCACAAGTCACCCCATACAAATAATGTCTCTAAATCTTTAAAGCAAAGATCATTGCAGCCATCTCAAGATCATGTGTGGGATAGTTCTGCTCATGCTTCTTCAACTGCCTCGAAGCATAGGCTATCACCCTTCCATTCTGCATCAACACACAACCAAGACCAATTCTAGAGGCATCACAGTAAACTGTGAACTTATCCAAACTATTAGGCAAAGCTAACACTGGCGTTGTGGTCAACTTCTCCTTTAACAATTGAAAACTATTCTCACAAGCTTCTGACCACTCGAATCTAACATTCTTCTGAGTCAAGCAAGTCATAGGGGCTACTATTCTGGAAAAATCCTGCACAAACCGCCTATAATACCCGGCTAAACCCAGAAAACTTCGAATCTCTGTAACAGAAGTAGGTCTAGGCCATTCAGATACTGCCTCAATCTTCTGTGGATCAACCTGAATACCTTCTTTAGACACTACGTGTCCAAAAAAAGAAACACTCTCCATCCAAAAATCACACTTCGAGAATTTAGCATAAAGCTGATGATCTCTCAGTGTCTGTAGTACAATCCTCAAATGATATACATGCTCTTCTATACTCTTAGAATATACCAGTATATCATCAATGAAGACTACTACAAACTGATCCACATACGGTCTGAATACTCCTGTTCATCAGGTCCATAAAAGCTGCTGGTGCATTAGTCAAACCAAAAGACATCACCAGAAACTCATAATGGCCATATCGAGTGTGGAACGCTGTCTTAGGAATATCGGATTCACTGATCCGCAGCTGATGATAACCTGACCTCAAGTCAACCTTTGAAAAGAACTGTGCACCCTGTAGCTGATCAATACAAATCATCTATCCTCGGGAGAGGATACTTGTTCTTCACTGTTACCTTATTCAGCTCTCTGTAGTCAATGCACAGTCTCAGGGTACCATCCTTCTTCTTCACAAACAAGACTGGTGCACCCCAAGGAGAAACACTAGGTCTAATAAAACTTTCTCCAATAACTCTTGCAACTGCTCCTTCAACTCTCTTAACTCTGCAGGAGCCATACGATAGGGTGGCATAGATATAGGAGTAGTACCTGGAACCACATCTATACAGAACTCAATCTCTCTATGAGGTGGTAAACCTGGCAACTCCTCGGGAAAAACATCAGGAAACTCACAAGCAATAGGAACATCTGTGAGTGACAACTTCTCCACTGACGTATCCCTGACCAATGCCAAAAACCCCTGACAACCTTTCTTCACAACTTCCTAGCCGTAATAGCCGAAATAAGATTCTGAGGTGCTGAACTCCTATCACCAACAAACTTAACTCTACTTCACCAGGAATTCTAAAAGTCACCTCCTTATTCTTGCAATCTACCACGACGAAGTGCTGAGATAACCAATCCATTCCCAAAATGACATCAAACTCCATCACATCCAACAAAATCAAATCAGCGGGTAATTCTCTATCTCCCACGAGAACTGGACAACCAGAAAGAACAATTTCGGCGTCCAAAGAATCGCTCAAAGGAGTGGCAACAGACAAAGGAAAAGCTATCCTCGAAGCTTGCCAACAAGACTTAGAAGCAAAAATGGGAGAAACAAATGAATGCGTGGCACCCGGATCAAATAAAACCCAAGCATCCAGGTAACAAACAGAAAGAATACCTGCCACGACTGCATTAGATGCCTGAGCATCCTGCTGAGTAAGATGAAAGACTCTGGCTTGACCTCGACCTCTCTGCTGACTGGTAGAAGCCTGGCCAACACCTCTGGCACCTCCTCTAGTACCTCTACCACGACTCTGCTGTGGAACAAACTGAGTGGAACTCTGATGCTGGGCTGGTGGCAACTGAAATGGCACGAGTGCTGCACTAGCAATCGACTGTTGTGGGAATCGCGAAATCTACTGCTGCTGATACTCGGAGTAAGGACACGATCTGGCAAAATGTCCTGTCTGCCCGCATCTGAAGCATGTCAGTGGTGTCAGATAACACGGTCCCTGATGGACTCTACCACAAGTCTGACAAACATTGGCCGCTGATCCAAAACTACGACCACTGCTGCTGCTCGAAGCACCTGACCCAAATCTGAACGATCTATGTTGACCTCCACGGCCATGTCTACTGCTTCGATGCACTCGCTGCTGCTGTCTCTGACTCTGCTGAGTCGGACCTCTCTGTTGACTACTCGAACCAACATGAAAACTCGAATACGGAGTAGCCTGCGATCCACTCGACTGAACTCCTAGCTGGTAATAATCAGGCATCGCTCCCTGCCTAACTAATCTCAGCTCAATCTCCTTAGCTAGCTTAATCACAGACTCGAGAGTAAGGCCTGCTGTAGGCATACCAGCAAAAGCTGAACCCAAACCAGTAACGTATGTAGTAACAGCGAAATACTGATCTCGCATCAGATCCTCAGCATATCTATCCAAACGAAGAAACTCTCGGGTATACTCCTCTACAGATTGATCTCCACGAGAAATACTAGTCAATCGAAGACGATAGCTCAAACGAAGAGGCTTTGGACAGAATCTCCTCATGAATCGCTCTCGAAACTGAGCCCATGTCATCGTCATCATATAAGGTTGGATCATCTGAATGAACCAATCTAGGGCTGGTCCCTCGACAGACAACTCGACGATCATGATCCGCTGATACTCGGTATGAGCAGTCCGAGTCCTAGTCTCAATCGCATGCAGAAAGTCTAATGGATCGGAAGTACCATCAAACACAATCCTGCCAAACTCGGGCATAGAACAAAGTTGCCTCAGGGTCAGACATACCCTGCTGATAGGCAGGCTGAACAGGCTGAACAACTGGAGGAACAGGAACATCAAACTCAGGCTCAACAGGGCTCCTCATCCTGTAACTCTCTCTGCCTACGGTGACCTGCCACTCCTCGAGGTCTACCTCTGTCATGACCTCTACGTCTAACTGGCTGCTCAGGAGGTAAAACCTCATCCTAAAAAGACTTATCATCCTCGGCCTCAACGACCGGTGGAGCGACACGCGCTCGCCTCCTCATACTGAAAAGACAAATGGAAATATTCAGACAAAACAGACAACGGAGGAATAACGCTGAAAACTACAACAAGGAATACTTATCAAGACATACTCGAACCTAATACACTGCAGTAGTCCAACAGAAGAAAACACAACTTTAAAACTAGGGCCACAATTCACATAACTAAGCCCTGACACAGAACTCTTCTCTGATACCAACTTTGTCACGACCCAAAACAGGGGCCATGACCGGCGCTAGGGAACGGGAATTCTTTCGAATCCGGAACCCGTAGCAAGCCTAAAAATAAAATAAAATATGCAATAGTAATAGTAACAATATCAAATTTTGCAGTGGAAATGAAAATCATAATATAATAATAACCATTTCCATCAACTGGATTTAATTCAACTCTCATCATATATATATAATCTTTCAGTACAAATCCATTTCAATATAATACATCTCTTTAAAATAAAATACATGAAATCCAATACTTTAATTCACAACTACTGCAGTGTCTAGATAAAATAAATAAGACTCAAGTAGATAATTTACATAAAGAAGCCGGGGCGGAAGAAATCCGGCGTATTGACCTGCTACTGAGGTTTGAAGAAGTTGACTCTCCCTGAAAAATAGTCAACGAAGGGGAGTAAGACCTCACTGAGTGAATTACTATAATATATATACATACACACTAATTGATAATGCATACAATCAACAGTATATATATATCTAATATATATATATACAGGCAATTTCACACAGATGCAGAAAATTATTTTTATATATTTTATTAAAAATCATCTTTTATGAAGGATCACATAGAATCCTAGAATATCGCAACCTCGGAAAATAGTGTTAGACAACACTCTAGCCATACAGGCTCACTTAATCCAAAATATATCCACTTAATCCATTTAGACAGTAGACTGGCCCCGAGACACTAAGTCAACCGAGCTCCAGCAGTCTGACTGCCTGTGTGATTGGCCCCGAGACACTTGGTCAACCGAGCTCCAGCAATCACACCTCCAAACCATATCTCCCACATATCAATAATCATATCAAATCAATATCCACAAATAGTTAGTAATATAGCCTAAAGCTATAGGCGTACCAGTATGTACTCGGTCCTAGTGCTGCCCATTAGGTAGCACGTTCTATTGATATCCTTCATTAATAATATAAATCATTCATTCACAATAAATGATGCATGAATTTAAATGAAATAACAATATAAAACCATATATATACCAGAAATATACCAAAAGTAAACCAGGTATATTTCGAGTATATATATATCAAATGAATTCAATCAAATTATAACTTAAGCTAGAAATATATTTAAAAACATTTTAAATATATTTTATTCACAAAACATGCATATAATTTAATATATACCAAAAATAAACCAAAAATATACTTAATGTAAACTTAAGAAATAATCAAATTATTTATGCATATTTAATCAACATAAAACAGGCATTTCTAAATCATGCATCCTAAGCATATATATATAGTATAGTAACTCACCTAATGCGCTCACACGAGACGGGTTCGACGGGCCTGGTCCACTAGCCCTCGGTCTCGGCGCAACTAAACAAGCAATAAATAATAGACATCAGAATAAATCCTAATAGAAATCCTAGAATTCGATCTAGAGTATTAAACACAGAATCAGAAATTAGGGTTCGACCGGATATCACGTTTTACGAGAATTCTACCGAAAATTCGGCAGAACCTCCCTTGTAAAACGGACATCTCTCTACTCAAAAGAGTAGAGCCGACCCTGCAAGAAATACACTTCGAAAAATAGGCTCAACACAAATCCATAACCCCTCGGTCGGACTCCCAGACTACAATCTACCGATCGGGGTCCACAACCACAGAACAAATTCCAGATATACCAAAAATATCCTTAAAACCTAGAAATACATCTCATAGGTAGAAATTACATAATTAACCTTAAAACACTGTAAAAAACTGATAAAAACTCATTTTATTAGTAAAACCGTATATTATATATATAATTGAAAATAATTCACGAAAAATAGTTTTAATTAGTTAAAAAATACCAAATAATTTGTAGAAATCATTTTTATACCTTAAATAACTATTAAACCCAATTAAATTACATTTTTAGCCAATTTAGGGTAAAATTACCAATACCCCTATATATATAAATATACTTAAATTACTTCAAAAATTCACCAAAAATTATACAATTATCCAAAATTAATTTTCTCAACATATTTGTCAATAATATTAATAATTAAACTCAATTAACCAATTAAATTCAATTAAAAACACATTTAACCTAATTTTTCAAATTTACATAAACTTCAATAATTCAAAATAAATACTTAGAAATTCATAAAAATTCCAAATAAATTCCTATAATTCATTTCAACACCTAATTTAACCATAAAATCCAATTTCATATTTTAAATAATTAATTTCCGAAAATTAGAAAATAATATTAAAATATTCAAAAATACCCAAAAATCCAAAAAATCTCCAAAAATTCTACAAAAATTCATACATGTATATTAAGCTACTAGGATCAACATTTGTGAGGGGAGTTTTCATGAATCATTCAATTCGAAGCTCAAAAAAATCAAAAACCCTAATGTGGGCCGAATTAGAAAATTCGAAACCTAAGCAAATCTAGACCATTTTAGCTTAAATCAAAGCTAGAATCACACTCACCGAGCTCAAGGAGAAGAAAGAGACCGGCGTTGTCGAAAATGGTGGCCGAAATCGACGTGATCGATGGTAGCTCGATTTTCGGCTTCTCTGCCAAAATCGACTTCCAGGCGCCGGAAACGGCTACCACAGGTGGCGGAAAAGGTTGGGGAAGGTGGTGGCACACCGAACGGCACTCTCACGGCAAGGGAAAGGCACGGCAGCGACCGGAACGACGAAGGGAAGTGATCGGGGAAGAAGGAGGCTCACAGGGGCAAAATGGTAATTTTCTAATTTTTTTGATTTTTGATGTATATATGTATATATATATACTTTATACTATATATTAAAATAATAATTAAATTACACACATTAAAATTTTAATATTTTAATAATTTATACTAAATAAAAAAAATTAAATAACAATAAAACTAATAAATAATTAATATAATATTAGTGTAATAATAAACCCTAATTAAATAAATATACACACACAGAATTTATTTAATAATTTAAAAATACGCATGAGTTCATGCAAGTCCAAAAATATATTTAAAATACTTAATATTAAAATATTTACGTGAAAATTTCCCCGAAAATGAAAGTCCCGGGAAAATTTTACGTAAAACACTGAAAATAATACACAGTAATAAAAATAGGTTTTAAATACATATTAACTCGTAAAAATATCGCATATATATTCAAAATTTATTAACACTGCATATTCCGGTACAGTGTAAAAATATTTTAAAAACACGGGATATTACATAAGGAAAGATAAATATTTAGCTCTGAAAATGGATATGTCCAAGGCATATGATAATGTGGAATGGCATTTCTTTAAGACGTATGATGCTGGATTTAGGGTTTAGTGATCAGTGGGTTAATATGATGATGATGTGTGTTAGTTCAGTAAAGTATTAAATCAATTTTAATGGTGAGGCTCTAGGTCCTGTTATCCCTTCTCGGATCTTAACAGGCAATCCGCTCTTGCCTTATTTATTTATCCTCTGTACCAAAGGATTGTCTTTGCTTGCTTTAGGACTATGAGCGTAAGAGGTGGATCCATGGTTATAGAATAGCTAGATCAGCTCCAATAGTCCTCTCATTCTTTTTTACTGATGATAGCTATCTATTTTTCAAAGCTATGATTACTAAGAGTCTTCAAGTTTAGGCTTGTTTGGACATCTATGCTTGAGCTTCAGGTTAACTTATAAATTTTAATAAATCCTTTATCTTCTTTAGTAGTAATACAGATAAGGATGTTAAGGACATATTTGCAACTTGTTTAAAGTTTCTAATACAAGGGGTGTAACTATGTATCTTAGTCTCCCTTCTTTGATTGGGCATAATAAATAGGTCATGTTTTTTTATATTCGAGATAAGGTTCTCTCTTGGGTGAATGGTTGAAGGCAAAAGATGATATCTAGGGCCAAAAAGGAGATTTTGATCAAATCCATGGCTCGAGCTGCCTCGACATATGCTATAAGTGTATTTATTTAGCCTGAAGGATTGTGTGAGGAGATTGAGAGGCATCTGAATGCTTTCTGGTTGGATAATTGTAATTATGGGAGTAGGTATGCATTGTCTTTCTTGGGATAGGCTTTGTGTATATAAGAATGGAGATGGTCTTGGGTTTAAAAAGTTTCACGAGTTTAACAAGGCATTGTTTGGTAAGCAAGTTTGGCGCATTATGCTCAATCCTCAATCGTTAGTAAGAAAGCTCCTTAAAGTTAAGTATTTTCCAAACTCTTCTTTTGTGATGCTTAACTATGGTCAAACGTGAGTTATATCTAGCGGTCTATATGTTTAGTTATGCAGTTTATAACTGAGGTGTTAGTTGGCAGGTTGGGTCTGGAGATTTAGTTGATGTGTGGGGCTCACCATGGCTTCTGGATAGAGGCGAATCCCTTTGCCTCCACTGATGTTCCAATTTAAGTGCTTAATTTAAAGGTTAGTTCCTTAATTTCTATTGATGTGGGAGAATGGGATCAAGATATACTCAATGACATATTTAATGAGCGAGATCATACTCTGATTATGAGTATTCCCTTTAATAATAATGTTGATAAGGATAAGTTTTGTTGAGGTGGGATAAATCAAGTATGTACTCTATGAAAAGTGCTTATATTAAAACTTGAATATTCTAGTTGAAGGTTGTAAGTACATATGGAAGGCTCTTTAGAATTTGCAAATTCCAATAAAAGTAAAAATGTTCCTCTGGCAAGCCTATTTAGGTTGCCTTCCTTCTATGTTGATGTTAAGAGGCAAAACTCTTTATGCGTCTCCTATCTGCCTTGTGTGCAATAATGATGAAGAATCTATTCTCGATGCGTTAGTAAGTTGTCATTTCCTTTCTTTTACTTGGAAAATGGCTTTTTTATGTTCTTTTAACTTTATTGGATCTCATTGCTCTAAATGGTGGGATTTGGTGGTGGCATCATATGGCAAAAATATTGTGTACTCAGTTGATGTCCTCTTGTGGTTCATTTGGTATAATCAGAATAGTTTAGTCTGGCAGGGCCATTGTAAGAGTGATGTGCAACTTATTATTGTTGGAAATGCTTTTCTATTGGTTAGAAAGCTGCTCAGTGTATTAGTCGAGTTCATCAGATCCTCTTGGGGTGCAGGTCTCCAATTCTTAGGAGAAGCCCAATAATGGCTTTCTTAAATGTAATATGGATTGTGCTACTTTTTGCTATTTTGAGTCAGTAGGCTATGATATAGTTATTCGTGATGCTCATGGTGAGGTGATAGCTATGAAGAATGGTCGATTTATGGGGAATCTCTCTCCTTTGGTTGCTGAAGCTCTCAATTGTAGAGAAGCCTTGAGTTGGATTAAGAGTTTGGGGTACCATAAAGTAATTCCTGCAAATAACACACGGTTAGCCCTTCCTTTCATAAAAAAATGAAATCACATGTAATGATATTTACAAAGAGGTTCTAAAAAGAGGTTTTCACGTTATAAACTAAAGAAAGTATCAAACAATCAAGGTTAAACATCATCATGCAATCGTATAGGTGTATTAAAGATCAAAAGGGGACATACCAAAGTGGACGTCATAACAAACAAATAAAAAAATGAAAACAGGAAGCAGGTTAACCCTGTAATGAGGCGATCGCCTCATTGATTAGGCGACGCCTCATCAACAAGGGCTCTTATAATTCTGAGACAAAAACAGGTAGCACATACACAAAAGATAGGCTCCCTAAAGGCTTGTCAATGGGGGCAATCGGCTCATTGATGAGGCGATTGTCTCATTGAGATGAGGTGACGCACTCTGTGAAGAGGTGTTGCTTGACCACCAGGCCAGCTCTGACTTCCAAGACGTGCAGACTTTGACTTTAAGTAACCAAAACATGCATATACACACTCTACACTCATCATACTACGACTACATGCAAAGGTATTCAAAGATCCATTAATAAAGTGAGTTATCAAGCTAAACACATTAGAGATAAACCTAAAATATGCTAAAGACTCAATTACACACAAGCAAGAACACATAAAATGATGAACATGTCAAGTTTAAAGTGCAGATTTTATACCAAAATGAGAGGCCCTCAGAGCTGTTTTGGTTGAGATCCTTACTAGGATGTGGTATCTACCTTTTACACAAGTTTCTTCCTTCTTCTCTTATGGGAAAGTGGACCTCTTCTCTTCAAACTTTCCTCCCCTTTCTTGAGGACATTTTTTTTTTCTTCTTTTCTCTCTGTATTTTTTTTCATAGCTCTTTCTTTTTTCCTCACCAACCTTTTCCTCTTCTTTCTTCTCTCTCTTTTTTCTTTTATCCCTTAGCTTTCCATACCCCTAAGCCTCCTAGCCCAACATGAGCTCTCCTAGCCTTTTTTCCTTCCCCAAAAGTCTTTTTCTCACGCAAGAAGGAGGTCTGGAGAGTGGGGTCCGCGCCACTTGATAGTTATGATTACAGCTGCATTAAATGCAGTTGCAAGTGGGCTGCCATAGAGGCGGTGCCTCATCGATGAGGCCATCGCCTCTATGATGAGGCGATTGCCCCATTGGCAGCTGCCAAAGAGGCAATTGCCTCATTACACTGAGGCGATGCCTTTTGGGCCCGGACCTGCACTGGGCCAAGTGGGCTTGGGCCGAATTTGGATAGTTGGGCTTGGTTTAGGATTTTTCAGGCTTCTGAGTTTTCAAGTTCACTTTCCACTTAGAGATTCAGGTTTCATTCTCATGTCTAAGTTTCACATTCTCATCATTAAGCTTGACAACGGGCCGATCAAATCAGGCACCCCTGATTCGTTCCCTAACACGAGCCGACCGAACCAGGTGTCTACAATATTATAATCTACAAAGAAAAGCCAGACAAACAAAGAGAAATGTAACATGATGTAATTCCAATAATTGCAATTGTCTTGTTCTAGTGAGATACAAAAATAAGCTGGATGATCACAATAATATTTGCAGGTTACAAGTAGGAAAATTTTGTAGGAGGGAATCTCAATTATCAAGTGTCTTATTGCATCAAATAGTGCTCATTCACATATTTTGAGGAAGGTGTTGGGTTAGACAGTTTTCAAGGTCGAATTGGAAGTAAATCTACTCAATTCAATCATCAATGGCATGCTATGATTTCATAAAACACTTCCTGCAGTGTGCTTTTTAATTTATTCGCCTATAGTGCTTTTTGATTGGAAATAATACGCATTAAGAATGTCAAGTCAAATAACTGCAAAATACAATCAGAGCCACATACACATCGCCTCATATCTTGGACCCAACAAAGCTGCTTCTTAAGATAATATATTTTGACTTCGATGAATCATAGTCCACAACGAAATATTCATCTGCCTTGTATGAACGTTCAATTATCATCCAAATCCTTGGTGGTTTGATCAATGAAACGTTGAGGTTGTCCCCTTTAAAAAAAAACAACAATGAAGATATAAGAGAACATGGCACCTAAGAAAATAATGGATTGGAAAAAGAGAAACAAGTGCTAATCCCTATCATCGTTTCCACGGTGTCAACAGATGAGAATTGTGATGCGAAATTAGAGAACGCATAACGCAAATTTTCTTGTAACTAGACACAAAATTGCTCTACCTCCAACTGATAAATAAGATGTTTCTTTAGGTTATATGTACTTTAATCAATGGTTACAAATAAACCATACTACTCTAATGCTAATTAAATCTGACAACAGAGAAAGCACCCTTAAAGTTTAGCTCCAAAAGTACGACTACTCACAGTTTTTTCCCCGCCTTGAAGCTTTAAGAACTCGAACATTGCACAAGCAAAAAAACCATTTCCATAACAAGACAATTTTTGTATTTGCCTTTTTTTTTCATTATTATTTTTTGCTTCCCAAAAATTTGGTAATTGTACAAATTCTTCCACTAATTAAATGCCCTCAGAAAGCCAGTAACGGAATACCTAAAATTACATCAAATTAGGCATCAGGAACATAGTGTACAATCTAAAACCCCACAATAGCAAGCCACCACTCCCGCATCCTCAAAGTAGCATTTTCTCTGAGGAAAACAATCCAACCAAAATTCAAGCAAACACCTTTGTAGCCAAATGCTAAACTGCCTTGCATGCCTTTGACCTGACCCACCAACCAACTCCCCTGAACACTTGACAACAAAAGAAAAAAATAACAAAACCTTGTTAGTATGCATTCGGGCTACTCAGCATGCCTGAATACCGCCTCCCATGTCAGCAAGTAAAGAATCCATAAAATCACAAGGGTATGACTTGTCCATTCGCATCACAACGAACACCTCAAAGATGCCTACAACTACAAATCCTATCTGTCAAGTGTAACCTGTAGTCATCTTATCAAACCTCAACCCCGATGCTTACCATCTAATTCTGTTGCAAGATATTTGTAACCTTTGTCTAAACTCAAAGCACTTGACAAACTGTGGCTGATAGAACCTTCAGGACATGAAATGGTAGTGTTGGGCTCATTAACATGCTGGAAGGCAACATTTGAATCATTCACAGATGAAATCCCTGAGTCATTCCCTGAGCTACGATTAGCATCACTTGTTGCTGTTTCTCTACTATCATCATTCAAGCGGAGATCTTGAACAAGACTACCAGATATTTGACTGATTGTCTCACCCACTGATTGACTAGATTGTTGTTTGGCTCTCCTTTCCTTCAAAGATCTCTCCCGATGATTGTAGAAGTCAAAATCCTCTAGAATAGATGTAAGCGCACCATAATCCTTGAAAATTCTCAACATTTCAATACCCTGGTCTAGTTTCACCTGATCACATTTGACCAAAAAGGAAAATCAGGCAAAAGAAACTCTTAGCAAGCAAAGCAGAAGTTGAAATTTCAGTGACAAGATTATAAAAAAAAGGTCAAAAAGGAACTAGGATCAAAGAATATTTCTATATAGATGGCAATGATGCATGGAAGAATAAGAAACAACATTGATAAGATGGTGAGGTGATGGAAGATGAATCGAATTGTGAAAATGTAGCTCCACAAGCAAACAAGATACTAAATTTAAACCCAGAAGAGCTCTAATATAACTTGGACAGCAACACTTTCTTTCAGGAAGCTATGACAATATAAATGTCCAGCAGTTCAAAGAACATTTCGTGAAACAATAACATAAAACTATCTAAATTGAAGTTTCTCTTAACAAAACAGTGCAAAATTATACAAATGATAAGAATTTTTCTTCTATGATAGAACTGCATGACACAACATTGAGATTCACAAATTAGCTTCAGAAGTCAGAGAAACCCATAAAGTGCCTATGCAAAAGGTGTCTGCCAGTTGACAGATTGTTGTCTGTCACTAACACCATAAATTTGTGAAGACAGAACCAACAAACCAACATAATGTTTGGAATTACCACATCCACCCCATCAAAGCCAATGAAAAAAGGAGTATCAATTGGTAGACTTCACTCCGCCAGGTGCTGCAATACAAGAGTACTACAATTCCTCTAAAACAGAAAAGACACTAGCAATCACTAAGAGATAAAAACTTAGTCTGTTCTCTTTCATAAGGAAAAAATGAGCCCCAAAACCACCTGTACACAAGCTGTACAAAAAATGCTATTGTGAGGAAAAAAATTCAGTTAATCAATAACTTCCGTCTTCAAAAAAAAAAAAATGATTTGGCAGTTATCCCGTCCAGCCTACAACAAAACTAAATCCTATTTAACATTCCTAGCACCATACCCACATGGCACGACCTACGAAAAAAATGTGACAAGGTTGAGGAGTAGAATCATCTTTTGCATGACCTGGCCCAGCTGGCCTAACCAGGCAAATACAAGTACTAATAGATCATTTATGCAGATCTTTTGTTTTGCTGCACTAAAAAGCAAGAGTAATAATGAAATGATGCCAACAGTATTCTAAAAACACTTTCAACGAAAAACAAAAAGACTCTCAATCCATCCATAGGAATATCTACCATAGAAGAAAATACTGTCTTTTTTATCATTCCCACAAATAACCAAAAAACCACATGTAGAAGCATCAACTGGAGTTCTCTGTAACATTTGAAATCACATTACTATGCCAACCTTCTAGTAAATCCTTCATTTGGAAAGGAGAAACCCAGATCCCAAACCAAGAAAGCCAAAGCAAAGCAGAAAACCAAAGCCATTTCACAATGAAAGAAGTAGAATGCAACTCATGAAGTAGCAAAATTTCACACATTATGATCTCAACAAAAATTAGAAAGCATTCAGTTATCCATCATTTGCACAATAGTTAAATAACCTTAGAACTTAACCTACACAATGAAGCTATTTCTAGGTCTACCAGGAAATGTCTACTAGGGACAGCATCAGGTATCAGGTGGGTACCCAAAAGCCCTTGCCCTGCATTGGGTATTGGCAGGGTGGGCAAATCAGGTAATACACAATAATTGTAGACTTTTAACAATATTTCAAACACCCAATAATCATAATTTTAATAATATTTTGAAAAATAAAAAATTTATTAAACTAAATATTTCAACTTCAAATCATATTTTATGCGTGTGCGCACGCATATGGCTTCTTTATGCTATAAGATATTGAGCTGTCAAAGAATTCCAGAAAGGATAAGATAAGAATGAATTAGAAAAATTAATAGGGACTATTGAATTGCTCTACCTCCTGAGAATCTCGACTATGAGTAACAGGCTTATTATCATTATTTTCAAGCAGTATGTGCCGGAATCGATTATTGGGAATATCTTTGATGATATGCCACTGGACAGGAAACTGACCACTCCACCTATCTTGTTGCCAGTAATCAGCATTTCTATCAAAATCTACAGGTCCAACCATTTCAGCTACCCCACAGAATTGTCCACTAGCATTAACCTGAACAAAAATGACCAACTGACTGAGAATATTCCCAAGCTGTACAGCTTATTCAAAAATCATAGAAAATTTAACAATAGGAGGCAAAGGCAAAAGAATTTCATAGACAATTATAGTTGTCAAAAGTAACAGAAATATAAATTAAGATGCTTGAATATTTTCACTGTATTTGAGCAAAGTGACAGAAGCAAAAAGCAGCAGGAACATCACAAATACAGAAACTGCAACCAATGCCAATGTAAGAATTAACATACTAGACAAAGCCATGTAAACTCAGAGCATCAATTCAATGGTAGAGGACAAGATCAAATTATCAACACAAGCTACCAAACATTTCATGTCTGCTAAAGTAATACGCTAGTGCAATGTAAACCACCAACACTGGCAAATTGGAAAACAGCATATCCCTTGTACATCAATTTAAAAAAAAGTGATCACAATTCTAGTCCACTTCCACGTTACCAAAATTCCATTTTCTTTCACAATTAACATTCCAGATTCTGCATGGCCTCCAGAACTGATGTGTCCTATGCTTTTATAGTAAGTAAATCAAATGTGATGAACTTCATAGGAAGCAGATGCAATGGAGCATTCCTGTTTCACCAGGAAATATAAAGGAAATAATTTGTTTATCAGTTTTACCAAACTGCACGTTAGACTTTGCCTTCAACTGCTCAACTTTCTTCAATACCAAGGGAACAACTTCATTTGGTCAGAAGAGGAGGATGAGGGAAAAGACAGGGGTTCAGACCTTTAGGATTTCATAGAACTTAAAAGAGTTACCATTATAAGTTTTATTGTCTGAGAGAGTATTTAATTCAAACTTATTGATTATTAGGCAGTTTTATAAATATATCTCTATAACCAAAATTTATTACTAGATCTGCTAAACCTAAATTTTGAGTATCTAAAATTATGGAAGATGTGCCTAGCTTCTTTCCTTTAATACTTCTCCTCCTTTTCTCTCTGCTGCTACAGTACTCAAGTACTGGTCATATCTCCAAATACAGCTTCCAATGTCTCCTATTTTCTCACTTATTTAAACTCCGATTCATTTGAAAAAAGTTTTTAAAAAACTACAGCAGCCAATCACATTTTGCTTTCTATTTTCATAAAAACTAATTCTTTTTCCTATATATAGCTTTTGTCAGCTGTTATCTAACAGTGTTATTTACATTTAACTTTCAGAAGAGCAAAAAACTTAATGAAATAAAAGATAACCAAATTGATCCTAGGTAGCCTTTAAACTCACAACCTCTTAAAAAAACCTATATTGAGATAGATGATTCATCAAGAAAAATTTGACTTGTATTTCACTCACTCTGTCTCTACTTTGCTCATAGCAGCTCAAAATGAGGCTTGTCTTAATCATCCAAGAGCAGTAAATTACATAGAGCTTCCTTTAGTGGAAACAAAGTTAAAAGCACAAATCCTTAATTAGTTCACTTCCTTAAGAAATTAATTCACTTCTTTAAAAAAAAAAGTGACAAGTACATTTTGATCCCTATGGTTTTACCTTTGGGCAAAACCAGTCCTGTGTTTATTGTTTTTTTTTTTTGGCTTTTAAGTACCATGTGTTCGACATTTTTCTACACTTTAGTACCCTTCTAACAAATATTATTTAAAATGTATGCTTTAATTAAAAAATAATATGCATTTTCAATCCTAAAATCATATAATGAGTAATATATTATTCAACTAACTACAATAAACTCACAAAAAATCAAATTTAGATGTATTTTTTATTTAATTATGAATAAAAAGAAATGATATTTAAAATAAATTTACAATATTTTTTAAAATAACCAATTGGTTAGATTGATCGTAAATCATACTTAAAATAAATTTACCATTGAATTTTAATATTATATTAACTATTTCTCATAAAATAATGATGATCTTAATTAGAAAGGCACTAAAGTGCAAAAAAATGTGAAACACATAGTACTTAAAAACCAAAAAAACCACAGGGATCAAAATTGTACTTATCCCTTTTTTCAAAAAAAAAAAAAAAGACAAACCAAACACTAGAAATTACAAGTCCCTAGAAAATTATGACCAAAAGTGCCATTTATCAGGATGAATATTCCAAGAAACAAGCATATGTCAACAAAGAAAAGGACCCAAATCTAACAAATCATTAATGCAATAGACAAGTGAAGAGTAAAGAGAACAGTACATTATGCTAAGCTTGAAGACAATGTAGTCACACTATCTCATGGACAGATTTTACTGAACCATTCCTTAATATTTGCATCAATTAGCCCTAATATTAGATTTAACAATGACCCAGATAATTCAGCAGCCAACTACTATAGAATATAATGCGTTCACTCATTCTGACTGATAGAGAGACATACCGAAAACAAAAGAAAGACTGGACAGCTGCCTTCCTTCTCCTTTGCGTCACGATAAGCAGCATCTAGTTTTTTATTCCCATGTGGTGTGCTGGCCCAAACACTGTATTTAATGCTTTTATGAACATTATCTTCACTGAAAGACTTGATTATGAAGAACTTGGCATTATCATAATCAGTCACAAAATCTCGTCTGTTGTACAAATCAGGTTGAAAAGAGCTAGATGAATCATCTTTGCCGTTACCAGAAAGTGAACTCTGTTCAGAAGTCTTGCCCTTAATCTTCGAAGCCCTCGGTCCACGATTACGATCAAAACCAAGTGAATCATTAGAGGAATAAACTGAATCATGATTCCTCTCTCTCCTTCTTCCCTTATCAACAGAAGCCCGAACCAAGTCACGGGCCCCTGGAAAAGAAATCGAACCAGTGCCAATGCTGGAGCTCTGATAGGAGCCACAATGATGGTAATGTCCAATTGAGGGCTGTTGAGAAATCTGCATGGATAATGAACCCCAAAGGAACAAACATGTTACTGAATCAAATTGATAAGTACTCATCAAACAGGTAGGACAGTACAAGTCTGCATTTAGGTAGGCTACACTGGCTGAATTCCTTGTCATAACATTGGTGTTGGCACACCAAGATTATGCATGGGCAAGTGCTTTCACAAGCTACTGAGCTTTCTCTAACTACATGACATTCTCCTAAAATGTTTCTGATATAATGACCTAGGTTTAGGTATGCTTACTTTCATAATGATTATTGAGACCGTCTGTTAAAATATATAATTATCCCTACCTTGAGATTTCCCATTTAAAATGTTAAATTCTAATAATAAATTGCCTTCCACCTCAGTTCAATAGGGCCATTTCATGTTACAATTTTCGACTGTTTCAGAACCATTTGTTAGTATGGAGTACAAAAACACAGAACTAGAACTTGAGGTTTGATCCACGCTTGTCTTGATAGCAAGTCACTTCACTGCCACTTTTAGAACCAAAATGATACAGCAACATAAAGGAATGTCTTATGTGGTCAGTATTTATGAAGCAGTGGTCTTAAATCACTAAATGGCAACCAAATCTTTTTTATGTTGCATTGCCCTATGAAAATTGAGGAGACTACAAGCCCACTCAGGGTTCCCAACTTCACCTGCTCTCTCAGCCTAGAAATGGACTAACTGGGTGATATTTGCCCAAAGCTAGGATTCGCAATTGCCCATGAAAGAGAGAGACAGATTAACAAGCTTCTAAGTAGTTTTCAAATTGAGTAATAGAAAATAGGCATGCATTTTTTATAAGGATGCAGTGACATGAAATCTCAATAGCATTGCAAAATCTTCCTAAAGTGGCAAAATGCCATGTGCTTATGCATAATTGTTTGGTTACCATTACCGAATGGTAATTACAGTAAGACGGCAATGATATACAATAATGACATTAAACAGAATGCATGTTTTATATCTTCCTTTGTAAGGAATGCCACAATTTGACAAGTTAGCAATAGTAGGCTTAGAACATGCCTGTTGAATATGGTGCTCATATGACCCAAGTATGCCCATGGGATGAGAATAAACTGATGGAGATGTTAATGGACTAGAGCCAGGTGTGCCAGACATACTCCCTCCACCAAATGACCCAAACTGTACTAAGTAACCTGATCCTGGCCCAAAAAGCAAGTTGTCAGTATTACTTTCTGATGTAATCTGCTCAGATGATGAAAGAGGAGCTGATGAAGGCACATTGGGAGGTGCAGATTGTGGATAGAAAGATGGTGCAAATTGAATTTGTTGCGGGGAGAATAATTGGCCTTCTAGCATTATAGGAGGCATAGGAGTAGCAACTGGAGAATATTGGCCATATGCCATCTCAGGAGTGAAGCCATAACCAGAATGAAACATGACAGATGAATTATCATTGTAAACAACCTGAGAAATGTAAAGACAAATTGGTGAGTACAATGTACAAATCGATATGAAAGGTGCAAGAATGAATGCATTATTCTCACCGGAGACATATGCAAGCCATCTGCAGCATTAAGATATTGAGGATACCCATCCCAAGAGCCAGTGCTATTGACATAACCTGAAAAACAGACCAAACATATGACATTTTTAATATAATGTCAAGAAGCAGATTATTTCCTTTTAAAAGTACTAAACAAAAAAAAAAAAAAAATCTCAAGACATTTCTATTTTCTATCAAAAACAAACACAGAAAAAAGAAGTCCACACAATATTTAGCACTTCTGTCGAAGTTGAATTATAAAAGATAAATTACAATCAAACTCAACATATTCAAATAAAAAAAAAGTTCACAACAACTCTAATACACAATCAACTATGGGGCTAGTTATCCAAAAGTGAACAAGTAGTTCCATTTCAAACCCTAAGAATATTAAAGTGCAACCACACCATTGTAGACACATCTTATTTTATATGACCCATTAACTGAAATTAAATGAAACAAAATAAATAATAAATAATACAAATACAAAAATATCCTTGCTTTGCTGCACAACTATCTATGTCCCCTTCCTTTACTTTCTCTCATAATTCACTCTACCCTCTCTTGATCCATAATCAAAATCATATGAAAACTTACATGGCCATCAAGACCCAATAGAACAACACCATTTTCTATTGAAGATTGTACTTGCAATAACCAATAATTCTAACCATCAAATGTTCAAAGCACCATAACAAATGCACAACTTCCTAAAAAGGTTCAAATTCTAAATCCAACAAGCTTTTCAGTAAAATCAAGCAATTCTCAACCTCAATGGCATCTGAATCACAGTCTAGCATCAAGCAAGTCCTCATCTTCATGCTCAAAGGGAGAAAGCAGGAGGGTGGGGGGGGAAGGGAGGCTGAGAGAGACATAGAGAAGTGACGTTCATCTTATGCAGCAGATGCTGTTTGATTCCTATGTTTTCTTAGTTTGTAGCATCATTTTTTATCTTTCATGAATTCATAGCTCAAAACTTACTAAAAATTCATTTATTTTTTGTTCATACAACCAATCAATAATTTCTGCAAGCTTATGCAACCAAGAGAAGTAAATTAACAAAATTTCTAAAGTACATACATCGCTAGGGAGTCACATATAATGTTTGAAGCATTAGTTTAAATTTCAAACAAACAATAAAAAGTTGTTGTTTTTTTTTTTTTTTAACCTATGCTATGTTTAATTTCTGTCACAAGTATTCTTGAAAGGTCAATGATGTTAAATCAGTAACAGCAATAGCAGGGGATAAAAAAACTTACTGGCATATGATATAGTCTGTTCATTTGTAGCATAAGTATTGAGTGGTGGCATAGCATTAAAATCTCCACCACCAGCATCCAAAGATCTTGTCTGTTCTACAACTTCTCTTGGAGGCCCAATAATTGCTGCATCTGGATAAGGATTCTCTGAAACAACCCTTTCATCTTTGGGCGAAACTGGCTGATAACAATAATATATTAAAGCTTAAAGACTCGGTGGAATAAACTCCCCTATGCTTGTTAAAACAAAAAAAAAAAATTTATCCCAAAAATTCACAAAACAAAGTACCTGGTCTGTCAAATTAGCATGCCTAATTGGTGACTCTCCTGCATCCAGTTACAAAATGATGAACAATTAAAATACAGAAAATGCAAGAAGTAGAGAAAACTGGTTACAAAAAGCAACAGAAAAACAGAAAACAAACACAGGCCCCTCTAAATATTCCTTCCCCTCCAATGTGATCTTTAAATATTAGATTTATGTTATGATTTTTCTATTTATGTTATTATTTAAGAATTAAGAATTTTTATATATTGCCAATATGACTTAATTATTAAAAATAGCATTACATTTTTTCCACTTGGAATTAGTTTGAGTTTGTTTAGCTTTAGCATTAACTTCAAATTTCTGGCTGGGACCTTGAGGACATTAAAGACGGGGTGGATTAGATGGTATTGAAGATAGAGAACTGAACTTCTTGCATTTCCAATTCTATAGATGGACATTGAGTAAAGCAATAGTCCAACGTAAGTAAGCTCTCAAAGAAAAAAAAGATAAATTTTTTGAAAATTTTTATCGGATTTGAAATGCATGAACATAAGCTGCTCAGACACACCAGCTATAAACGGCAATAAAAGAAAAATCAAAAACAGCATTTACAAAAAAAAAAAAAAAGAAATCCCGAAAGAAAAGAGCAGGCAAAAGATTGGGTTTTTTTTTTTTTTTAAAAAAAAGGAAATGTAGGTGCAAACAGAAAATAACAAAACCCTAGAATAATAAGGATAGTAAATAAGAGAAATGAATCTGGCTATGGATCACGGAATCGAATACCGCAAACACTTGAGGATACAATAAAACACAAAAGAAATCAATGAATCAATCAGTAAACATATGAATTTACCAGTAGAGGCGACTCGATGATGAACCTCTGGAGAAGAAGAAGAAGAGTCCATGAAATCAATTAATTGGAAATGAATGAATGAGAGAGATCTGAAGAATTTGAATTCAATCTCCGAATAAAACCCTAAACCTTTCTGATCTTTTTTTTTGTTTGTGAATAGAATAGAATCCAATCCAACCCAAGAATAATAATTTGAGGATTTTGGAGGGTTTGGACTTTTTCGATTTTAGACAAATCTGATTCAATTCAATTGAACTGTAAAGACTCAAATATAATAAAAACAAAAAAAAACAAAAAAAAAAAAAAACGAGAACAAAGAGAAAAAAGACGCAGAGAGGGTTTTAGCTTTTTAGGTTTAGGTTTTGCAAACGAAAAAATTGCCCGCGCCCTTTTTATCAACAGAAAATTGCATAACTGATGCCTCAACTTTTAATTTTTCTATTTTGGTGATTTTTTTTTTTTTTTTTTTTTACAATCAAATAATTAAACTTGACTTTGTTAAAAAAAATGATTTAATTTGATTTAATTTAAGACTATACACAGGCCTTAGAGAACTTGAACCATATCAAAAATCTCCAAAACTAAAAATATCATTGCCCATTTGACTTTCTCCGAACTAAACCATCCTAAAATTTTTTATTGGCAAGGTCCGAAAATCATGAATTATTCAAATTGAAAACCAAATTGAATCATCCCAAACTCTATCGAACCAAAGAACCAAAATTGGTTATATATATATATATCATAAAATATGTATGTGTGTGTGCACAAGTGTATAATTTATTTTTTTTGTTTGTGCATATAATTAAATGTTTTAATTGATAACCAGCTTCAGAAGAAAACCATTATTTTGATCCACAATTCTTATTGGTTATTAACTAACAAAGAAGATAATTCTCTTTAGGCAATTTGTCTATCTTTCATACATACATCTTTATTATGATATTAGAGCATATAGGTTGAGTAGAAAATTTGTGGAGAATTCAGAAAAAATGAAAAGAAAATTTAAACATTTGTTAATAGGAATTAATAGTAATAATGAATAAATAAGTCAAAATTTTAAAAATACTACAGTATTTTGTTATTATAAAGAATCACATAATAATCATAATATAAAAGATAATGCTGTAGAAAATTTAATAATAAATATGATAACAAATTTAGAAAATTTTTTGTATAATAAATTATTGGGATCATAAAAAAATAAAGAAAGTTTAGAAAATATAACTAAAACTCTTGAAAAAAAATGATAGATTAACAATATAGAATAGAGTTATTAGTAAACGAAATCTTAACTATTAGTTTATCATGAGTTCTACAATAAATAAATTTTTAGATAATATACGTATATTAGATTGGAGCTAATTATCAATTATGACATAATTAAGAAATGAGATAGATAAAACTATAGATGCAGAAAGAGACACTCAATAATTTTTGGAAGCCTAAGAAATGCCAGAAATTTTAATTATGGTAGACTATAATAATAAAATAATGGTACTAAGAATTTTAAGAGATATTATAAACATTATTATTAGTGAAGGAAATTTGGACCCATAAGATGAATACTCATATTGTAGAAGAATATTCATTTACTTCAGAAGAATGTTTGAAATTAGCAAAAATATTTATTAAAATAAGTAAAGAAAGTAAAATTTGGCTTATTAAAAATTATAGAACACATCCTAGTTATGAATATATGAAGAAAGAACATTGAAAAAATATACAAATATATATTAAACTTAATAAGTTATCTAGAACAAGGAAGTAATAAAAAAATTAAATCAAAATTTTGTTACTTTAATAAAGAAACTATATACTAAAGAAGAAATTTATCTTTAGTAAATAAACATGCAGATACGAGTAAAGAGGATATAAAATGGATTTGAAAACTTGACAATAATCATTACATGTATAACATAAAAAAAAAAATAGATTGAATATTAATAGAAAAATGAATTTTAGATATGAAGAAATTTATAAAAAAAAATTAATTAATGGTTTTAGAAGAATCTTCTGTTTATAAACAACATTAGAAAATGCTAAAACTTATGATGAAGAATTTGCAAGAGTGTCAGTTCCTATAAGTTTATAAAAAAACATAACAATTATTAGTTAGACAAAATAACATTAATTTTCATATAAATTATTTCTATTATAATAATATTAAAAAACATATAGAAGAAGTCAGAGAAAAAAATTATAGAAGTAAAAAATATGAAAGCTAGAAATCCTAAAATATTATAAGTAATTAATCCCAAACGAGAAAACCTAGTAGAAATTGAATATAATAATGAATAAAATTGGAATATTTAGTATAAAAACTGATTTTGAAGAAATATTAGATCTAATTAATCAACTAGAAATAACTGTCTTAAAAGAACAAATAAATAAAATGGAAATAACTTAATGAAGATTTATATACAGATGAAGAAATTTTAATGAATAAAATAAAATTTCAATTAACAGCACCCATGACACCAATAAAATATTCAACCATAGGAGGAAAAGCTAAATCTTCAAATAAAGCTGGAGAAAAAATAATAAAAAATCAAAATTATAAAGAAGTATGTCGGTTAAAAAGAACATGTGAAAATATGATAGAAGAAATAAAGAATTGAGCAAGAATGAATTCAACTATAATAATAAAAAGAAATTTAGAAGTTCTAAAAGTAAAATTATTATTACAACAAATATTATTTAGAATTTTAGCTAATTAGTTTGATCAATTACTATAAACTACAAAAATAGGAATAGAAAATACAACTACAAACATAGAATTAGTAAGAAAATATGAAAAATTATTATTAAAACATTTTACATATAAATAAGTAAAAATTTCATAAAATACTTACAAAGAACATATAGCTAAATTACAAATATGTAATATAAATTATTTTAAAGAATATACATCTAAATTTAAAGGATATTATGTAAAGGCAAAAATAGACCCAACAGATAGAGTATATTTAAATTTATTATTTATAAATTATCAATATCATGGGGAAATAGAATATCACAAAAATATGTTAAATTAAATATGTCTGAAGATTTTTTAGGAATAAGGATTGCTTTTGCACAATGGTATTTAGGAACAAAATGTAAGTCATTAAATGAATATGGATTAATGTATAAATAAACAAAATATAAATTGTAACAAATTTCCCTTAGTACCCAATTATCAATGTAAACTATATAGACATAAAAAAATATAAATATAAAAAGAAATGAAAAAAATATTTTAGAAAATATAGAAAACCATATTACAGCAAGAAGAGAAAATATAGAAAGAAATATAATAGAAAATAAAAAAAATGTAAATGCTATTGTAGACACTTGATTTGGTCGGCCCGTGTTAGGGGACGAACTAGGGATGCTCGGTTTGATTGGCTCGTTGTCAAGCCCAATAATGAGAATGTGAAACTTGGACATAAGAACAAAACCCGAATCTCCAATTGGAAATGGACTTGAAAGCCTAAAAGCCTTAAAATCTTAAGACTTAACTCAATTGTCCAAAAATAACTCGAGCCCATTGGGCCCATCATAGACCTGGGTGAAAGCTGCGTCGCCTCAGTGCAATGAGGCGATCACCTCATTATAGAGGCACCGCCTCTATGACAAACCACTTGTAGCTGCATTTAATGCAGTTGTAGCCATGGTGGCCAAGTGGTGTGAGCCCCACACCCTTAGACCTAATTTTGCGTAAGGAAGAGATTTTTGGGGGGAGAGAAAGGCAATAAGGGTTCATGATGGGCTAGAGAGCCTAGGGGCATAGGCAAGGTAGGAGATAAAAAGAAAAAGGGGAGAGGGGGGAACCCATTTGGCAAAACAAGAAAAAAAGAAGAGAAAAGCTTTGGAAAAATACAAAGAGACATTCTTGAGTGAAGAGGGAGGATCCAAGCCAAAGAAGTTCATTTTCCTTAGGAGAGGAAAGAGGAAAGCTTGTGTTAAAGTGGAAATCACACTCTAGTGAGGATCATGACCAAAGACACACCTCTGAGGGTCTATCATTTTGGTAAAAAAATCCTGTATTTAAATTCAATATCTTATAACTTCATCATTTTGGTGCTTAGTTTGCATGTGACTGAGTTGTCAGTATACTTCAGGTATATTTTAGGTTTATTTTGTTTGTTACGCTACTTCATTGATATGATCCATTAAACTATTGCATGTAGTTATAAATTGGCACCTGTTGGATGCATGTGTGCATGTATTGCTTGCTTAAGGTAAAAGTTTGATTGTTTTGAGAAGAGGCATCGCCCCATGTGAATGAGGCGATCACCACATTGATAGGTCGATTAGCTATTTGGTTCTTCTCCCTTTATGAAATTCCGTATAATGTTCACTTCACATGCTCTTTTTGCCTTTATATATAATTGTTTCATTGCATGATGATAATTATTTCGGTTATTTGAGGGTTTCTTTAGTTAGTGACATGAAAACCCTTTTTAGAACACTATTTATAAATATTGTTATGTATAATGTCATGTTTTGCAAGAGGAAACTAACTGTATGTTATTAGAGGAATTACTTGATGATCCACATCCTTGAGTAGTCACTGTCGTTAGCTAATTCCTTAGACCATTGCCCTTGTGTAAATAGTTTATTACTAGTTTACTTTTGGTATATGTATGGTTTATTTTTTGTATATTATTCTTTTATTTTGCCTAAAAGCGTTGTTATCCCTAATCCCTTCTCCGTTTGATTTGAATGTGTAGTTGTAAATTATTACTTATTTTATTTTTTATTAAATGTTGGGACTTAAAAGCATGAAATTGTATTAATATGCAAACGTGGACTTAACTATAAGGGCAATTATACAAAGGCAATTACAATACATGTGGTAATAAAGAAATAATTGAATAACCAAAGGTAATAATACACAAAACATACAATGGAGGCCAACTACAAGGTTGGATAAGCATTCAAATGCTCATACCCAGTTTCTGAACCTGTTCTTTGATGATGGCTTCTGGGAACCTCTGTGGAATTTAGTTGCTGTATAGTGTGTTATGGCTTTTATTTGGGTGGCAACTCCATCTCCGAATAGGCCTAAGACCTATATTGTATTTCCAAGGAGGCCTCGAGCCCACACAGTGCCATGGTCGCCAAACACTTGGGCGCATGCTAAACCTCGCCGCCTATAATGGTGACTCTACTAGGGATAGAGAAATTGATTACAGTGTTTTGTGTTTTATCAACTTTAATTATTTTCTTATTTCTTTTGCATTGTTTGCATTCACTACACGTTTTGCACACAATGAGCACTTCAGTCTTAAAGAAACCTAGCAATAGTCAGTGCTTCACTACCTACGTTTTGCTTAAACCTGGTGGTGGAATATTTGATTATTGTCACTTACGACACGTACTAATCCGCATTGTTTGACCCTTGATTGGGGAGACATATATGGATGTATATCGTTATGGGAACCGAAGCCTTTTTACCCAATACTTAAGCCCATGTAATGACTTAGCAACTATCCTTAAGAATTTTCCATACATGCATGTCTGTTATGCCATATAATTGACCTTTAAAATAAATTTTGAGCCCATCAACAAGCAATCCAAAGTAAAATGGGCCCTCGTGTCCAACCAAAGCCCATTATAAACAAACCAAGCCAATAAAGGCCTCTCATGCCTATTCGTAACCCATTTCAAGTGGGCCTTGACAAGTGAGTTTATAGTGCTAAGGACCTTAACCCATAAGAAATGGACTCGAGCTTTATTTAAAAGACCCATTACTTATTTGAATCATCTTAAGAGTTATCTTATGTACATCGATTTTGTTATCCCCCATTGATAAATAAAAAAGGGCAAGATACTCGCCATTGAATACGTGTATAGGAGAAATAAGGGTGGGAGTTTACACATTTAAGCTTCGCATTTCGGTTTTATATATCTTCTTATTTGTCTATTTTTTAAGTTTCCTTAAAATAAAATAGACTTGCATATCATGCATACACGTTATGCATTATTCTAACATATGATTTTGCAGCACTATAGATCCTTTGAGCTCATCAAGGTGGGTCTGAATTAGTTCAAATCGTTTGGTCAGAAATTCAAAAGTGGGAATGGTAGGTGGTTTTGATCCAGAGGCATTTAAAGCATAATTAAAATACAAAGTGATTGCAGAAACTCAGTCTATGATGAGGGAGATAATGGGGGAAATTATTAAGCTCAATAGGGAGAATTAGTCGGTACAACCATCCAATATGCCACCAATCAATCCTATAGATCTCGATGAGGAGATCCCAATTTAGGGAAGGGAAGAAGATGATGTAATGGTACTAGCCAACCCATCAAACCAGAGAAATTGAACCCAACCGAAGATGTAGGGCAAACTGAGTGGGCTAAGAGCATGACCAAGGCTATGAACCAAATGCAGATGATGATGAAGGAGAAAGGCATTGTTGCCCCCTAGATTATGCCGATTTGAATCTAGAAAGGGAAGATGAACTGCTACCTTGTAAATTCAAATTCCTTCATATGAAGAAATACTCTAGCACCGAGGATCCCTATTTGCATCTCAAGCAATATGTGACTTATATGAAAGCTACTAAGTTGACTTAGAGCCAAATCATTAAGCAGTTCCCTAATTCACTAGAGGGAGCACCGATCCACTTGTACTACACTTTGGAACACCAAGCAGAGCTTTAATGAGTCCTTTGCTGATTACCTGACTCGCTGGAGGGGAAAGCTATCTTTGATGAGGCATAGGCTTGCTGAGTCAAATCAATTAGTCCTGGCAATAGAGGGGTGTGTCCCAGCACTGTCTAAAAAGCTGAAAGATTTGGGGATTAGAAACTTCAAAGAATTGTACAGGTTTGGGGTCCAAAAAGAGTCATATCTGGCTCAAGAAAAGAAATTCTTTGAAGGGAGGTCTAGGGGCAAGGAAGGAGCTGGTTCGAGCGGTAATGTTTAGATTAATGTTATCCAACTACCAAGCAATAATATACAGGTTAATGCAGTTAGATAGCCTTAGAGCTTTTCGAATTTGGGGTGCCCTCTATCCAAAGTCTTCAACAAGCTTATTGAGAAAAACTTGTTGTGGCCTTTACCTTCACAACAACCCTTACTCGGTGCCAATCCAAAGCTTTTCTATTAGTTTTACCAGACCATTGGACATGACATTGATAATTGTGCTTGATTAAATGTCATTACCCAAAACAGGGGCCATGACCGGCGCTAGGGAACGAGAATTCTTTCGAATCCGGAACCCGTAGCAAGCCTAAAATAAAATAAAACATGCAATAATAATAATAACATAATTAAGTAAAATATTATGTAGCGGAAATAAAATCATAAATATCAAAATAACATTTCCACCAAATGAAATTAAATCAAATCCTCATCTCATATATAAATAAATCCTTTAATACAAGTTTCAGTTCAAATATTTGAAGTACATATCTCATATAAATACAATACAACAATCTCACAATTAACCATAACTACTGCAGTGTCTAGATTATAAAATAAAACTCAAGTGAGCAGTTTACATAAAGAAGCTGGGGCGAAAGAAATCCGGCGTACAGGTCTGCTACTGAGGTCTGAAGACGAGACTCTCCTGAAAAATAGTCAACGGAGGGGAGTTAGACCTCACTGAGTGAATTACTATAATATATATACATGCATACTAATTGCCAATGCACACAGACAAAAGTATATATAATATGTATGTATACAAGCAAATACACACAGATGCAATAAAATAATTTTATATATATTTTTATTGAAAATCACTATTTATGAAGGATCAAATAGAACCCTAGAAAATCGCAACCTCAAAACAGTATTAGACAACACTCTAGCCATACAGGCTCACTTATTCCAAATATATTCACTTATTCCATTTGGACAGTAGACTGGACCCGAGACACTAAGTCAACCGAGCTCCAGCAGTTTGATTGTCAGTGTGATTGGCCTCGAGACACTAGGTCAACCGAGCTCCAACAATCACACTCCCAAATCATTTCTCACACATCAAATAATCAAATTCAATCAATATCCTCAAATTGGTTAGTAATATAGCCTAAATACTATCGGCGTACCGGTACGTACTCGGTCCTAGTGCTGCCCACTAGGTAGCACATTCTATTGATATCCTTCATTTAAAATATAAAGCATACATTCATAAAAGTAAATGATGCATGAATTGAATAAAATAACAACATAAACTATATATATACTAGAAATATACCAAAAGTAAACTAGGTATATTTCAAGTATATATACGTCAAATAAATCCAATATAATTGTAAAATAAACTAAATATATATTTAAAAACATTTTAGATATAAATGTTTAATAAGGCATGCATATAATTTAAAATATACCAAAAATAAATCAAAGATAAACCAAAAATAAACTAAAAATAAACTTAAGTACTGATTAAATTATTTATGCATATTTAATCAAAATAAAACACACATTTCTAAATCATGCTCCCTAAAGCATATATATATAGCATAGTAACTCACACTTAATGCGCTCCTCGAGATGGGTCCGATAGGCCTGGTCCACTAGGCCTTGGTCTCGGTGCAACCAAACATACAAAAATAACAGACATCAGAATAAACCTAATAGAAAATCCTAAAAACTCGATCTAGAATATTAGATACAGAATCAGAATTAGGGTTCGACCGGACATCACGTTTTATGAGAATTCTATTAAAAATTCAGCAGAACCTCCCCTGTAAAACGGACATCTCTCTACTCAAAGAGTAGAGCCGACCCTGCAAAGAAACACACTTCAAAAAATAAACACAAAACACAATCACAATCCCTCGGTCGGACTCCAAACTACAGTTTACCGACCGAGGTCCATAATCCACAGAACAATATAGAAATACCAAAAATACCCTTATATCGTAGAAATACATTTAATAAGTAAAAATTGCGTAATTAACCCTAAAACACAGTAAAAACCGATAAAAACTCATTTTATTAGAAAAATCGTATATTATATATATAATTGAAAATAATTTATGAAAAATAGTTTTAATTAGTTAAAAATACTAAATAATTTGTAGAAATCATTTTTATACCTTAAATAACTATTAAAACCAATTTAATTACATTTTTAGCCAATTTAGGGTAAAATTACCAAAATACCCCTATATACATAAATATACTAAAATTAATCCAAAAATTCACCAAAAATAGTATAATTGCACAAAATTAATTTTCTCAACATATTTATCAATAATATTAATAAATAAACTCAATTAACTAATTAATTTCAATTAAAAACACAATTAACCCTATTTTCTCAAAATTACATAAACTAATTAAATTCAAAATAAATACATAGAAATTCACAAAAATTCCAAATAAATTTCTATAATTCATTTCAACACCTATATTTATCATAAAACACAATTTCATAATTTAATTAATTAATTTTCAAAAATTAGAAAATAATAATAAAATATTCAAAAATACCCAAAAATAAAAATAATTTCCAAAAATTCTACAAAAATTCAAACATGTATATTAAGCTAAGGGGAGCAACTTTTGTGAAGGAATTTTTCATGAATCAATCAAATCAAAGTTCAAAAAAATCAAGAACCCTAAAATGGTCGAATTGCAAAAATTGAAACCTAGGCAAATCTTGACCATTTTAAGTGAAACAAAGCTTGGAATCACACTCACCAGAGCTCAAGGAGAAGAAAAAGACTGGCGGTGTTGAAAACGGTGGCCGAAAACGTTGTGAACGACGGTGAGAAGAGTTTCGGCTTCTCCGGCCAAAATGAGCTTCCCGACGCCGGAAATGGGCTCTACTGGCGGTGGAACAGCTGGAGGAAGGAGGTGGCACGCCAGGAGGCACACCGACGACCAAAAAACGAGATGGCAGGCGGTGGTGAGGGCTAAAATCGATCGGGGAGGCGGAGGAAGAAGACGATGACACAACTGTAAATAAATCAAACTTTATTTTTGTTGAATATTATATGTATATGTATGTATTTATATATACTTTATATTATTTTAATATATAATATCATATGGACAATAAATATTCACCACACACGCAATTTAATATTTTAATAATTTATACACTAAAAAAAATAATTAAATAATATTAAAACTAATTAATAATTAATAAATAATTAAAATATTAGGGTAATTAATTAAACCCTAGTTAAATAAATAAATACACATATATACTTTATTTAGTACTTTAAAAATATATATGAGTTCATGCAAAATCGTGAAATTATTTAAAATATTTAATTTTAAATTATTTACGTGTTAATTTCCCCAAAAATAAAAGTCCCGAGAAAATTTTACGTAAAGTACTTGAAATAACATAAAATAATTAAAAATCAATTTTAATTAAATAACAACTCATGAAATATCTTAAATATATACAAAAATTATTAACACTGCATATCCCGATGCAGTATTAAAATGTTTAAAAACACGGGATATTATATTAAAGCATGAAATCCAATACCTAATTGACTCAGGCAAGATTATTGACCCAGAAGCTAAAAAGCCAAATACACAAATCAACCCCATACCCAACTACCAAAATATGCCACCACCAAATACGCCCATTTTGATGATCAACATTGGTCTAACGAAGGAGCAAGGCATTAATTCCTTTATGGATATCGCTCATAACTCCCTAAAAGTTGAACCTGAGAACCCAAAACCAAGCAAACAACCCATGAAATTGCATGTGCATGTCTTGGACATATGGAGTTTTAATGATGAAAGTGAGGGACAGTTTGACCTATGGGATAACAAAAGAAGTAGATCAAGCCAGTCTGTGGGGAAGGTTTAAGAAAGGAGGGAAAAACTCGAGACCGTTAAGTTCGGGCCTAAAAAGACAGAAAGTTTGAAAAAAGGGAAAAAAGCAAAGCAAAGTGAGGGGACTGCTGTCAGTGTCTGGGAGTTACTTATGCATTCCAGGGATCATAGGGAGGCCCTGGTTCTAGCGCTGGACCAGAAAAAGATCTCCACTAGCTGTACCCCATAACAGATGGTCGGATCACTAATGGAAACTCCTCAAGAGACGATAACATTTTGCAATGATGACCTACCTCTAGAGGGGAGGGACCACTACATGGCTATGTTTATCAAAGCTGAGGTGAAAGGAAAAATGACTTGCTGTATGATGGTCCGCAATGGTTCTGCCATCAATATGTGTCCATTAAAGATTCTGCCAAAGTTAGGGTTGACGATGGCCGACTTAAAGCCTTCTAAAGTAGTTATTAAAGCCTATTATGACACCAAGAGGTCTATAGAAGGAACATTCAGGGCGTTGGTTAAAATGGGACCTATAAAAGTTTGGGTTGACTTGCACGTGATTGATATCCCAATGACATTTACCATTTTATTGAGGAGGCCATGGTTTTACCCTTTAGGTGGTGTCCCATCCACTGTTCACTAGAAGATTAAATTCCCTCATGAAGGAAGGGTTGTCACCATCTTCGTTGAAATCGAAGTTGCTGTGGTTGCATTGAAGTTGACCCTTAAAGAAATCTCTATAAGCCCCAATTTTGAGGTTTGTGTAATTTAAAAGGATGAAATGGATGAAAGGTTCCGAAGATGAAGCACAACATGAGATTTATGCCTGGCATAGGGTTAGGAAGAGATTAGAATGGACCTTCAGAATTTATGGAAAATAGAATGCCTATTTTGATGCACGGGCTAAGATTTAAAGGGGCTGATGATACTGAGGGAAAGATAGATATCTGGGGCCAGTCTGAAGAAAAGGAAGAGGAAACTATGGCTGAAAAGAAAACTCTGTGGGAGATTTTTGTAAAGGAAGGTATCGGGTACCCATACAATGAAACTCTAAAAACTTTTCTGATGGCTGGGGAAGTTATTCCAGGGTTTGAAATCTTTATCGAATTTGTGAGCAGAGCCAAGGGTGTTGCTATTGAAGAAATCCCTACTAAGGAGTTAGTGCCAACCGAAGAAGAATTTAAAAGGAATAAAACTACCTTGGAGTTGAAAGGCATTGATGATCAAAGCAAAGAACTTGATTTTGAAGCCTACGTCCTTAGCTCTATTATAGATGTCTTTTATGATGACTATGATGTTTCTTTTGCTTCTCTATTTGAAACTGATGATCTTTTCTTTTCAAAAGTGAATGTAATCAAGTTTGAATTTGCATATTTGTGTGATGTGTTCCCCCATGGTTATTCTGTTTATGATGATCATTTCATGTATATATTTGACATTAATTCCACGTAAACTGAATCATTTAATTTAGGCACAAACAATAATCCTAAGAATATATTAATTAATTTTGGTCTGACTCATGATGAGAGAGAAAAAATGAAAGAAATCTTAATAAAGAGATAGAAAGTATTTGCTTAGAGTTATGAGGACATGCCTGGAATTGATAGGGAGATCTCAAAACACAGGATCCCCATATATCCTCATATAGCACCAATAAAGAAAAAGCAAAGGAGGTTAAGGCCTGAATGGGCTCTCCTGGTCAAAGAAGAAGTTCAAAAATAATTGATGGTAAAGTTTCTGGAAGTGGTAGAGGACACCCAATGGTTAGCAAACATAGTTCCAGTTCCAAAGAAAGATGGGAGGGTCAGAGTATGTATGGACTACCGAGATTTAAACAAGGCCTGCCCCAAAGATGACTTGCCACTAAGCTAATTGATTTCCAGTGTGATGAGATTTCCACACATCGAGACACTAATTGATAATGCGGCTTCCAACATGATGTACTCTTTCATGGATGGATTTTTAGGGTACAATTAGATCATGATGGCGGTAATGGATAAGTTAAAAACATCCTTCACTACCGAATGAGGTGTATACTATTATCGAGTGATGCCTTTTAGATTAAAGAAAACAGGGGCCACTTATTAGAGGATGGCGATCGCTTTACTGCATAAAATGATCCATAAGGAGGAAGAAGTGTATGTTGATGATATGATGGTGAAATCTACAACTAGGGAAGGACATTTCCAGGCACTAGATAAGTTTCTAGCAAGGGTAAAAAAGTACAATCTCAGACTGAATTCGAAGAAGTGTGTTTTTGGGGTTACGTTTGGGAAGCTATTGTGACACATTGTCAGTCAGAAAGGAATAGAGGTGGATCTGGATAAGATTAAGGCAATAAGGGATATGCTCGCACCAAGGAATGAAAAAAGGTCCGAGGGTTCTTGGGGCGCTTGTAGTACATCAACAAATTTATAGCCAAATTGATGACCATTTGTAATCCTATCTTTAAGCTCCTAAAGAAAGATCAACTCGTAATATACGATGAAAGGTGTCGACAATCCTTTGAAGCTATTAAGGATGATATGATGAATCCTCATGTTTTGTAACTGCCAAGGCTGGGCAAAGCTTTAATCCTATATTTGGCGATTGAAAAAGATGCAATAAGGGCAATGTTCATATAGGAAGGCGAAGAGAAGATAGAGCACAATATGTATTACTTAAGTAAGAAGCTTCTGCCTTATGAAACTAGTTATAGCCTTGTGGAGAAGACATGCCTAGCAGTTATTTGGATAATAAAGAAACTCTGACACTACTTTCGGTCTTACAAAGTGTAGGTAGTTTCCAAATATGATCCCCTCAAGTATCTCCAGCAGACCCCCTCTCTTATAGGAAAGTTAGCCAGATGGCTCATTTTATTCATAGAATTTGACATAGAATATATAGCCAAGAAAATGGTGAAAGGGAGAGTAGTAGCTGACATCTTGGCACAGAGTCCGGTACATGATGGCCAAGAATGGAAGTTAGAGTTTCCTGATGAACACCTGGGGGGCAATAGAGGTACAAAGTTGGGAAATGTACTTTGATGGAGTTGTTAACAACAAAAGGGCCATAATAGGTGTGATTTTGGTTACGCTAAAGGGAGAGATGATCTCGATGGCAAAAAGACTCGAGTTTGAGGCAACCAATAACCAAGCAGAATATAAGGCCTGCATTTTTGGTCTAGGGGCATTATGTAGTGCAAGAGCGAAGAATGTTGCCATGTACGGTGACTCCATATTAGTCATAAAACAAGCTACTAAAGAGTGGGAGATAAAGGAGGACAAATTGCATTTGTACTAGGAATATCTGGCTACTATTTTATGCTCATTTACTCAGTGTAAGTATGTTCATTTGCCAAGAGAAGGAAACCAGATAGTTGATGCCTTAGCCACACTGGCCTTTATATGGGAAAATGGGAAATAACCAAAGGTCAGGCCTTTAATTCTGACAAAATCTTAAGGCCCTTGTTACAAGGAGGTAAGGGTGACACTAGTTAATAGTGTTGAGAAGCCTTAGTTTTATGACTTACAAAAATATCTAGAGATTGGGCAATTTTTGAATGACACTAATAGGAAAGAGAGGATATCCCTACAAATGTTATCTCAACAGTTCATAAGTCACAATGGGATGCTGTACAAAAGAATGCTGATTGGGGTACACCTCATATTTGTTTATAAGGATGAATCTCAAAAGCTTATGGAGGCGATTCACGAAGGAGTACGCAGACCACACATGAATGAGATAGTCTTGGCAAAGAAAATAGCTCATCAAGGTTACTTTTGGCTCACCATAGAAGCAAATTGTGTTAGATTTATGAAGAAATGTCATAAATACCAAATTTATACTGATGTTAGCCACTTACCATCTATGGAACTTCAAGGAATGACTTCTCCTTGGTCGTTTTCTATATGGGGGATTGACATCATAGGGGAGGTAATGCCAAAAGCATATAATGTTCATTAGTATCTTATTGTGGCTATTGATTACTTCTCCAAATGGTTACTATGGGTTCGAAGCAAATGTTAAGGTTCATTGAGAAGAACATAATTTGTAGATATGGTTTACCGTACCACATTGTTATAGATAATGGGGTTTAATTTCAAGCAAAAATGGCTATACTACTGAAAGACTACAAGAACAAGCACCACCGATCATCTCCATATAGGTTGTAGGCAAAGAGGGGGGGCGGTGGAAGCAGCCAATAAGAATGTGAAAAAGATCATAGCCAAGATGTTAAAGAATTACCGAGATTAGGTAGAATACTTACAATTTGCATTATGGGGGTTTCGAACCATTGCCAGAACCTCGACAGGGGTTACTTCGTACTCCTTAATTTATGGATGTGAGGTCGTTTTTCTGGTGGAGGTTGAGATAAGGTCATTACAAGTCCTGCTAGAGTCTAAGCTCCCCGAGTATCAGTGGGTGGATAGTCGATTAACTCAGTTGACATTGCTAGATGAAAGGAGGATGAAAGCTATGTATCATTCTTAGCTGTATCAAAAAAGAATAGCCCAGGCCTATAATAAAAAGATTAAGCTAGGAAAGATCTAAGAATGGGATTTGGTGCTGAAGCTTACAAAGTCAATCATGACCGACTCTCAAGGGAAATTCAAGCCAAATTGGGAAGGACCGTATCTGGTAAAGAAGTTATTTTCGAAAGGTGCTACCATACTATTTTATATAGAGGGAAATGAGTTCAAGGAGCCCGTCAACCTAGACAAACTCAAGAAATACTTCCTATAAAAAGTCTCACTAGGGAGAAAACCTCAAAAAGAGGATGTCTAGGCAAAAATTAGAGAAAAAAAAAGTCTTGGTGGATTAAAACCCTCAAAAGATGCAGTCCAGGCAAAAGTTAAGGACGTGTAAAAGGAGAGAGAGAGATGCAAAATGGTTAGTTAAAAAACTTGTAAGGGCAAGCCAACTAACAATATGAGATGTATCAGAAGTGAAATGTATATACATATTATGCTTAAATTGAATAAAATAGATTGCTTTAATTACTGTTAAGCATTGCATAAAGTGTCATTTACTGGCTGTTTAACTAATAAAAGGGAAACTGCATCTAACAAAAAAGGAAAATGATGACTTAATTTCATGAGCTAATTTTGCCTTCTTTTCTTTTATTGGTCACCCTGAAAGCTCAATACTTGTAACTCTCTTATTCTTTTATTTCTAATAAATTCATCTCTTTCCATCTGTTGTAAGTAGACCTATGCTTTATAATGTTCATCAGTAGTCTGATCTCCATTGTAGTCTAAGTTTCTCTCGATAGTTCTTCGAGGCCAAGTTACCACCAAGTGGTCCAGGAAGTTTTGAGAAAGCGGCCTTGGTTCGAACTCATGAACTAGTTCTACGATCAGTTATTTGTGACCGTATTGATGATAGAGGAAAATTGGATTATAAAAGGTAGCAAAATGAAGACTGGTAATCAGAACACAATATGTATAGGACCGGATAGTCATATGCTGCAATCTCTACTAAGGGCACATCCAGCAGATCAAAGTGTCAGGAAATGTTAATAGCCAGCTATGAACATTTGCCAGAATAGGGTGTAGCTTTCTTGTTTAATAATGTTTGGAATTATAATGCCTAATGTCCTGAGGGGGTTTAAGCATACTCAATTTTTCATAGAGCCACATCTGCAAATTGATAAATGATTAGGTGCAAATGATAGGATAGTTGAAAGTCAGGAATTGACATGAGAGAGCTTACCTCCAATAGAAAAGGACTTCTAGAGAATTGTCATCTTTCTATGAACTTGTCCAGTCTAATAATAGTTTCTGCTAGAATGAGGGAGAAGGGATTAGAACCGATTCCACTTGATCAAAAATGGAAAGGACCTTTGAATCATAATGTTCAAAGGAAGAAACTAGCAAAAACTAGGCGTACAAACAAAGAGCTAGCATGTAGGGCCAGTAAGTTTCTTCTTTGTCCACACCCCTAATAATCTTGAGGAAGGAATCTGATATGATTTATGAGCCCAAAATACAATGAGAAGAGGATTGTGGTGGAAGGTTGAACATACACGCCAACTGTTATTGAATGGAGTGAGGGTTTGGGTTCTCAAGGTCAGAAATTGCAAGTCAGCAAGTAGAATCTGTATGATGACTGAGAATTGCTTTGAATTCCTCTAGCAGGGGAGATATTTCCACTGTGTTGAACTAGAAAATGTGCTTATGGGGATCCTAGAACTGAGCCATGGCATGAAGGAAAGGAAAATTGATCCTCCTAGTATGTAGTGATTTGAAGACCGAAAGGTGAAATGGCTCTAACCTAGCCCAATACTTATTGTCTAAACTTTTCAAGATCTGTTGTAGTAGTTTGAGACTTCTTTCAGTCATGGTTCAAGCTTTCAAGGGTGCTTAGAGAGAGAAATTGGAGGGTAGGGATGAAGGTGTCTTAAAAATAAGGCTGGGCAAGGGTTTTTGAGCTTTTAAAGGGGCAACACAACTTAATGATGAGGTGATCGCCTGATAGAAGAGGCATCACCTCAACACTAAGAGGCAATTGCATCTTTATCAAGAAACCATTAGGAAACCATGAGGCGATTGCCTCTTCATCAGGAAACCATGAGGTGATCACCTCTTTAGTAGTATCAGTTGTTAAGCTTCATCGAATTTTATGATCTCAATAGGTGTAAATCATAGTGTAGCGGGGCAAATGCACACATATGTAATCTTTGAAATCAATTTGCATGTAAAAAGAATAAATTTAATTGAGATAGAAGTCAAATTCTATTAAAAAAATTCATCCAAAAAAGAGAATAGAAAAGTGTATGTGTTCATTGTCCAAGCTAAATGAATTAGTCAAAAGGGGGAAACAACAATTTATAGGCCTTGGGACATTAAGTGTCTGATCTGATACCCTCAGGGTCATTTCCTCCTTCAGCGCCACTGCCACTCTTGTCCTCATCGTTGTCGTCCTCATCGATTTAGAATATATCAATCTAGCACTCAAGAGTGGCGATCCTCGCCCTGCTAGCCTTATCACGGTCCTACTTAAATAAATCACATGTTAGTGAATCATGTGACCATGCATTCATGTAGGGAATAGAAAGATTCTTACCCTCCACTACTTGGTGACCTCTAGCATATAGTCTCTCTGAGCTTCTATCATGCGATACATGTACAAGCCTTGCTCCAGAGAAATCTGCATTGTTAAATGAATGTTAAAACTAACAGATGGGTTAAGATTAATAATGAAAGCAGGTCAGGAGTGAACTTACATGAGTGGCACCAGTAGGGGTGCATGCAGGTGTTAGATCCTTGTCCAAAGTTAAAACCGATAAGAAAACTCTTCAAGAGGGACCTGGCATCGAGCTAAGGGGTCAGGAACACGAATGAAGCTACCGAGAGTGAACTGAGAACTGAGGGTTATAGGCGGCCTGGCCTACTCCATAGCCGTCGAAGTCTCCTCCCTGCCATGGTCCAAACAATGCTTCAGGGGCTCTCTCTCTCACACTTGAGATATAGCCTGAGGCATGGGCCTAGCGGGTGCAGCCTAAAGGCAAGAAAAGGAAAGCATGTAAGAACACAACTAGTTCTTAAAGTAGGAAAAAGGTGACAGGGATATACTTGGGATGTAGAAGCGATATGAAAGGGGACCATCAGCAGAAGATGAGCTTGAATGATTCCATATATCAGCTCTTTACACGGACTGTGTGATCCATAGCCAGTGAGCCTACGATAGCCTGAGCGAGGTCCTTGCCCTCTGGCTTATACGCCCAAAGCATGCTATCAGGGGGAGACCTGGGAACCCATCTCGCTTTAGTGCCTCCCCTTCAGTTCATGACCTACTCGCTAAGATACCAGGCTCGATACCCAGGACCAAAAAGGAGTACCCTCTTATGGGTTAGGGGCTTGAAACGAGTCATCTCGATATTCCAATTATCCTTAGGCCCCCATAAGTCATTCCGAATTTGCAAAAGGTGGAAACATCAGCAGGTAAGTAGGTTAAATTTGTACAAATTGCTAATGGAAAAGGTTGTGTTTTGTAGGTAACGCATCTTGCATTAGGGAGTTCAAGTGCTGCTTGTGAATATGAACTAGGGCGAGATGCCTCTTTAGGACACAACTAGCACCCCATCTGTTGATAGCTGGAAGCTGATCCCGCACTCGCTGCACACCTACGAGCAGCTCCAACTCCAAAGCCTAGACCTATCAAGAAAGTTGATTAGTTAGTGTAAATAAGTGGAGACTAGAACAAATCAAGAGAGGGGAGGGTCATGACTTACCAGGACGGTGTGCCAAAACAACAAAATCTCTTGGCCCCTCGGACCACCTCGTTCATGCTCTAATATAGATACATGAGAGCATAGCTACCCCAGTCAAACGTGGATACATGATCAAGATCTCAAAAAGCTAGTAGGAACATCAGATCTATCGAGCTGGCAGTGTCGGCAAAGAAGGTGGCACCGAGCAAGTAGAGCAGGAAAGCCCTCACCACCTGATCAACTTTATAAAGAGTGACCATAGTTGCAGCCCGTTCATAGTTATAGCTCGTTCCAGAGTATAGAACTTCCTAATCGAGTGAAGGTTGAGGGTATGAGTCCCCTTCATGGCTAGAGTCATGCCCAAAAGTCGCTTGATATATGTAGCCTTATCCGAAGATAGCTGGTGTAAGCTCGCATCGAAGGGGACAAAGACTCCAACACAGGTGATCCTTGTAATAGCGACAAATGACACTAGATCCATAGTGAGCTCACCAAATGGGAGGTGGAAGGTATGGGTCATGTTGAACTACCTCTCCATCAATGCGTGTTGTGGCTAGTAGTCTGTACGTCCCTACTCAGAAGGAAGTAAGAGTACAAAGTCCTCGAATCTAGTCTCCTGAATTTGATCCCTTTAATTGTTAGTTAGCTCGCTATAAAGAACTTAGGCCCCATGGAAATTCCCAACATCCTCAAATGTCTGTGCATCATGCTGCGAGAGGAGAAAATAAGGAAGTTGAATTTATACATTTTATTGTTATAGAAAAATTCTGAATGAATGAGCGTATAACTGACGCGGATCACCCTACTGATGAAGCATGTCACTTCATTAATGAAGCGATCGCCTCATCAATGAAGCGATTGCCTCATCATAGAGGCGATCACCTCTTTGAAAAGATGACAGCCTTTTAATTTACAGCTGTAGACGGTGAGGTTTAGCGCGCGTCTAAGATTTTAGCAACCGTAACATTGTTTGAGCTCAGGGCTCTAAAGAACACACTAACCACTGTCACAAAGACATGGTGTGGAGATGAGGAGTTACCACTTAAGGTAATAATTGGGACAAATAAAAAAGGTGGTACTTGATTCCTTAAAAGAAAGCTAGCACCACAACTAGGAGATTCTGAATACGAAATACTAACTTCTTTTAGTCTTGTGCTCATTTAGAATTACTCTATGAATTACTATCTTATTCTCTATTTATATGCAATTTCATATAAACCTTAAAACAATCAACTCCAAGGCAAACTAATCATGAAATATACAAGTAAATAATGCATTCAATAAATCACATAATCCCTAAGTTAGTCTAATCTACATGGATTTTAAATAAATTAGCTAAATCTACATGTTTTAATTAATATGTGAACCTAAAGACCTAATTCCTTTTGATTTTAATTAAATGAACTTAATTCTACTAATTTTAATAAAAGTGGGCCTAATTCTACAAATTATGGAATATTTAAATTAGTAGGCCTAATTCTACATGTTTTAATTAAATGGTGATCTTAAATCTACAAATTATGAACAAAGGCTTAAATTAAGTGGGCTAAGTATAAATTAATTAAATTAAGTTAGGTAGACCTATGTCTAATTAACTAAATGGGCCTAAGGATATTTCTAATCTAAAATCTAATTGATTATGGGTATAAGGTTATATTTTAATTAATTAAACCTAATTAATTATTAAGTGAGATGGGTTAAAAGGATTACCTAAATTTAAATAAATAAATCAACACCTTAAAATGGACTTAAGGTCCAAAACACATAAAAATAATAAATAAACCCAAAAACAAGTAAAAACATGAAAGAAACAATTAAATAAGATTAAAAAAATAATTAAATTAATCCTTACTAAACCCTAATTTTTATTAACATGCAACCTAAATTAAACTATTTCCTCCATTGATTTTAAATAATTACCTAATTAAAACCTAGTTTTACTAACCAATTCAATCAAAATAAACAAACAACCACATATATAATTTTATTACCATTCCCACTATTGGGGCTATTACATTAATTCATAAAACAATTAGTAAAATAAAAATACAGCAACAAATAAAAAATAAAGATAATAAAAATAAAATAAAACCTTAGAAACTAAGTCTCTACAATGGCTTTATCCATAGTCTTCCACGGACTTCTAATGAATTCATCCCCCACATGATCACTATGTGCTTTCCTCCATAATCACCATAAAAATAAGATAAAATAATGATTAATGAATAAATTATGATAATAACTTGAAAGAATAATAATAAAAAATAATAATATAAAATAAACAAATAAATAAATAAAGAATAGAAGAAGATGATATGATTATGAATGATTTAGGGCACTCTTCATATTGGTAGTTCATTATTTTTGATAAATCTTTGAATCTTGCCCTTCAAAAATTCTCTATGAACCTTGAATTAATTGTTAATGAAAAGAATTTTTGTAAAACATTCAAGAGAAAATCACGTCTTCCTTCCTCTTTCCTTTTTCTTTTTCTTTCTCACCCGGTCTCCTTTTTTTTCCTTTTTTTGTTCTCTTCACCCCTTCCCTTTATATAGTGGAACTAGGAAGCCTAGCTCTAATCCTAATGTGATTCTAATTCCTAAAGTATAAAATTAATACTTAAAATTATATTTAGGAATTTTAAACCAGTTAGGGCTGAATTAATTAGGAATTTTAAAGCAATTAAAATTAAATTAAAATAGGAAACAGAGACTGGAAGAATTCAATTCCGACTGGGATTGTATAATTTCGATCAGAATTACATAATCCCTCAGAATTACATAATCCCGATCGGATCAGAATTACATAATTCTGATCAGAATTATATAATTTTTACACTTTTTTATTTAACATTTAATTACAAAAAGGCCCCTGAAAAAATTTAAATTTTGCAATTAGGTCCTAAAAAGAACTTTGCGATTTAGTCCTTTAAAACATTAAATCCTTCCTTTAAAAGTTGCATATAAGCCCTTAGAATTTTTAAAGATTAAGTATTGAAGACATTTTCATCACTGGAGTCCTTTGCTGTATCCATAACATGTCATCCCAAAATTGGGTCTCTACAATTGCCCCCCTTTGTCGCAGTTTGCTCGATAAATTATGGCAAAGAAAAATAGCACCTAATTTCTAAATTGAAAGTTAGGATACTTACCTACTCCTTGAAGTTTCTACTTATGAATTTTCTATACTCGGACGTACAACATTTTAAATGACATATCATACTCGATCGTATGATATTGATTATACTCGGTCATATAACCTTAGGTGAATGAAACACATTGTACTTAGACATACAATGTTTGGTTATACTCAGACGTATAATAGTAAATTGAAAAATTACATCATACTCGATCGTCTGATGTCGATTATACTCAGTCGTATAATTGATTGAGGATAGATTGCACTCGGTCGTACAATGTTGACTACTTGGTCGTATAGTCTGATTTGAAAAGAGGCATCACACTCGATCGGGTGATGCTGATTATACTCGATCGTATAATCGAGTGAAGATACATTGCACTTGGTCGTACAATGTCGACTACACTCGATCGTATAGTCTGATTTAAAAAGGAACATGACACTCGGTCGTATGATGCGGATTATACTCGGTCGTATAATCAATTGAGGATACATTGCACTCAGTCATATAATGCTAACTACAATCATATAGTCTGTTTTGAAAAGGAACATCACACTCGGTCGTATGATGCCGATTATACTCGATCGTATAATCAATTGAGGATACATTGCACTTGATCGTACAATGTCGACTACACTCAGTCGTATAGTCTATTTTGAAAAGGAACATCACACTCGGTTGTATGATGCTGATTATACTCGATCGTATAATTAATTGAGGATACATTGCACTCAGTTGTACAATGCTGACTACACTTGGTCATATAGTCTATTTTGAAAAGGAACATCACACTCGGTCGTATGATGCCGATTATACTCAGTCATATAATCAATTGAGGATACATTGCACTTGGTCGTACAATGCTGACTACACTCAGTCGTATAATCTAATAAAGAGACATTACACTCGGTTGTATGATGCTAATTATACTTGGTTGTATAATCAATTGAAGACACATTGACAGTTTTAACAATTCCCTATATTGCTAAACTATAAAGCTTTACAATTTAGGACTAAATTGCAAAGAATCAAATGGACCTAACTGTAAACCAAAATTGAAGGACCAAATATGATATTTTCCCCTTTATATATTCCTTTCCTTCTTTTTTTGTTTCATTATCTCTTTTTCTTATTATTCTTCTCTTTTTTCCTTTTCCTTTTCTCTTGATTTTCAAATTTTCTCCTTTCAATTAAACTCTCATTCGATGTCCGCTTTTGGATCTGTTTGATCCTATGGCCCACCCACAATGTAGGCTACACGGGAGCAGTTCCAAGTAATCAGATCCCATCACTTCTCATCCATATTTTCCTTAAAATGATTTAGGACTTCATGAAAATGAAGAGATGTTCTCAGGCTGGAGATGAGGCAAATTTCTTATCCCTGTTTTCAATTCTACAATAAACATATTTATTTTAGTATAAAATTAATGTTTATATGTTGCAATTTATGGACAAAGTAGATGTAAATCATGACAACTTGACAAATTAAAATCAAAATATGTTAAATTTCACTGGGATTTTCATCAGAAGTATGAATTTTCGGATTGAAATCCTAGATTTCTGATCGGATTTCTCAAATTTTCAATTGGAAATTAGGAAATCTGATCGGAATTTTGGATTTCTGATTTGATTTTTTAATTTTTTTAACTGTGACATAAAAAAATTAGAAATTTATGAAAAAAAATGATCCTGTTGTTTCTGCATTTTTAAAAACCCTTGAACTTCTCGGGTTGTTTTCACTTGACACAAGAGTTATTCCATGACTTGCAGCATGTCTGGGCATTCGGCTTTTAACACTTTGTTGCTACTTTACCAACTGCTCGAGGTAGGTCAGATCACTATTCCCTTTTTACGTTTATTGAGAGATGGATGGACACTACTCACACCTTCCATACATGAGTTGGTGAGCTGACTATTTCCCCGATGAGTTTTTTTGCCATTGCCAGGATTGCATTCAGAGGTACCTCGGTTCCTGTTTATGTCCATTACTGCACTCTTTCGGAGGATGCTAGGCATCGTTACATCCGTGATCTACTTAGGTTTATTCCAGCATGGAAGAATAAGAGAATGTGCTTCTTTCTTCCCTTGTATAGGGTTTTAGGAGACTACTTACCACTACACCTCACCAGATTCTCCAGAAGGTGAAATGTTTCTTATTGATTTTACTTGGCACTACCCTTTTTTGTGAGACTGGTAATGAGGTTAACATCGCTCTTCTTGGCCCTCTTCAGGATCTTTTTAGGGTCTCTACTTTGGATTGGGGGTCTGTAGCACTTGCTTACCTCTACTATAAATTAGATACTGTTTATAGAGGTGCTGTGATAATGTGCGACTTCTGGCATGTCTTGCATGTATGCTTCTTATCTTTTTTTTTTTTTAACTTTTTACTTACTTTCACCTTCCCCTCTTTATTTCCTTCATTTTCCTTTTTCCAGTTTTGGGGCATTGAGACTAGAGTGATTTGGGGTTTCAGTGCCATTAGCTCTGACATAAGTCTTCCCTTGATGCAGAGATGGGGTTCTTCTCGTCTTACTAGCATTAAACATGATTTGCAGACTTATCAGGATCAGCTGGACTTCTTAGAGTGGGACCTGGTAAGAAAATTTTAGCTTTTAGTATTTTATCAATTGCAAAAGTCTAACAAATTTAAATTTAAATAAATGAGTTCACAGGTTAGATAAGATTGGTTAGCTGGTGCTAAAGACATTCAGCGATATGAATTTATGACTGCAACTATGATACTTGAGACTATGAGAGTTTTGCTTCCTGGTTATGGATGCTAGATATGGTATATTGGTGAGCGTGTTTATCACTGGCATGTGGGACCTTCTAGGAGGCGTGTCCCCTCTTTTATTCCTCCCTCGATGTTACGGAGTAGCAACATGTATGGCCTTGAGCTTAGAGCTGCTCTTGAGTGATATGATGCTTTAATGATGCTTGAGCATTCTCGTCATTATCGGGAGTATATTCGAGAGAACCTCTTATAGCAGGTTCTTACAGACCCATTTGAGGTATGCTTTCTCTCATTACTTTACTTCAATTCTCTCATCATTATTGACATTTAGTTCTCTGTATAGTTTGAAGGAGTCCCTGATGCTGCTACGGGGGAGACTAAGGATGATACTAAGGAGACCGAGCAGGAAGTCAAGCCTATTCATCATAGTGAGACTACTCATGGTGAGGCTCCCTCGAGTACTGTTCTGGGTGATGTTCCCCCATTTGATAGGTCGATGTATTATTGGGCTCCCATGGTACAGACTCTTATTGAGCGACACATGTATTTTGATACAGCTCAGATTCTTAGCTTCTCACCCCCTAATGCTTCACATGTAAGTTTAATTTACTCCCTAACCAACCTTGCACAAACCTGCACTTGTTACTGAATTAGTAAAATTTATTTTATAGGTCCCTAGGATACAGGCGGAGTATTTGTATGAAATTGCCTCTTCCCAAGGATTATTTACTATGCAGATTACTGATACTTGGAGGGTTAGTATTCACAACAAATATGCAAATCTATGCATGAAATACATGATTCTAACTATTTTCTAATGTAACAGAATTATGTCGGGGATTTGGAGCGTGAGAATGAGAGGCTCCGATAATAGCTTGCTAGCCTTAGTTTTGATGGACACGATGCTGGGACTTCTATGCCCCCAGATCAGAATGATGATCCAGCTAGATAGTAGAGCCCCTGGCTAGACACTGGAGCTCAGGATGACTGACTTTCTTTAGAAATTGTATTAGTGTGACTGTACTTTGAGATATTTCAGAACTGTCTTTTTTTATGCATCATGGACTTTTACGTTGGACCAAACCATAATTTCCATTTTTTTTGTCGGTCGGCGTCCTAGATTTCCGATTGGAAATCTAGAATTCTGATTGGAATTATGGATTTCTAATAAAAAATCTAGAATTTTGATCGGAATATGGATTTTCGATCGAAAATCTCGGTTCCTATTCGGTTTCTTTTCCTACTCCGTTGCGAATTTGGTCCAAATCAATCCTAATCCTTTTTGTATCTGATTTATAGCCTATATAAGAACCATAAGAAAAATATGCTGCATCAATTCCATTCTTTGCCTCCATCATGACACAAGCCACACTTACATTGATGAAGAAGTTTCTCAAGACCCTTAATGGAGATGATTGGAATAAAATTCTGCCTTTTCATGCTAAACCCTTAAAGTCTCTTCAACATCTGAAGATAGACAATAATTTCTTACATGCTGCTACCACTTTCTGGGATGCTAAGGATCACGTATTTAGATTCAATGGACAAGAGCTATGTCCCCTGATAGAGGAATTTGCTGTTATTATGGGATGTTCACTAAGTTTAACTGCTACCATTGCTCTTCCAGATCTTGAGATTGAGTTCCCCGGCAAATTAATAGAATTCTTTGATATGCCCCCAGATGTTATCTATATGCACGTGTATAATATCGGAACCATCAGTCTTCCTTTTCTGATTTCCTCTTGTGGAACTAGAGACAAAACCAATGCTGTTTGGGTCAGAACTGTCACTTTCTACCTATATGCTCAATTTTTACTAGTGTCTTCTCATGGAGATGATGCTGTAAGGATTATCAGTATCTTAGAACTGGTAGAAATTGGAGCTAATCCCGTGCTTATCATACTTGCTAAAACTATTATTGGGTTAGATAATTTCAAAGTTCAAAATTGACTCTCAGGTAGTTTGCTTCTCCTTCAGGTATGTAACCTTTTTTTTTTTTTGGTTACAGGAGAAATTGAGTTTGCTTGATGCCCCTCCCAATGCTTTGATTTATTAATCTCATCATCTACAATCTCGTCCTTTAAAGGTAAAGGATAAGCACACTACGAATCAATGGACTGATTGGATGAAAGGCATTGCTGATACTGAGATTACTTGGATCTGTCCTTGGTGGAGATTAAAATTCATGACCATCAACTTATATGACAATTATGTCCTTATTCTCGGATTATCCTTTTCAACCTTTCTTTCTCTTTCATGCCTCTGCTGTCAGTATGGTCGCCCTCAATTCATTGTTGCTATTATGATTGACTTCAAAGGTTCCCTCCTGAGACAAGATTTCTTGGACAAGGTGAAGAACTTATGGCCTTGTAAAGCTTTGGAATGTCATATGTGCCTGGATGCTGACATGACTACTAATGACAACTATAAGACTTGGGTTACTATGCAATCTATAGAATCACCAAAATTTATTAAATACAAAAGGACTCAAATATTTTTAGATGAGTCAAGAAAGAAATAAAAACACAAGTAGTGGTCTCATAAGTCTGGTTTCTTATGTTTTATTTTTTCCTTCAAGTCTTTGTGTCTTGTAATAAAGATAGAATATGCAATATTTAACAAAAATGTCTTTTTAATTCATTTCATTAACTAGGGCAAAAATGAGTACATTTATTAAATCACATGACATAACTCCTGTTATCAGCTAGTCCTTTTAGATTTTCTAACTGAACATTTTTTCTCCCATTTTCATTTCCTTAATTTCTACCTGATTAGCCCTTTACGGGTTTTCTGAATAGCAGGAATGACCTCACTTTTGCCTAACCAGCCTTTTTAGGTTTTCTAGTTAAGAGGACTTTTTTTTAAAGGTAGTATTTCTTAAGGCGATCGAGATTGATTGGCTCAGTGAATTCATTCCCTTCCAGATATGATATCTTTGCGGCTCCTTTGGGCAAGATTTTCTTGACTAAATAAGGTCCTTCCTAGTTTGGTATGAATTTTCCTCTCGGGTCAAACACCATAGCCTTTGCTTGCTTTAATACCATATCTCCAGCTTTTATCTTTCCCAGCTTAACCTTTTTATTGAACACTCTTGCTATTCTCCTTTGATAAATCTGAGTGTGAAATAAAGCATCCATCCTTTTCTCATCCAGAGATACAAGGTAATCAAACCTCTTTTGCATCCATTCACTCTCAGGGATTATTGCTTCCATAACCACCGTCAAGGATTTAATTTCTATCTCTATGGGTAGAACTGCTTCTCAACCATATACTAAAGAGAATGGAGTTTGTCCTGTGGTAGTAATGTTAGTGATATGCACTAGGTCAATCATTTGATTATGTATTGACTTTCTTATTTTATTAATAAAGAGCTATTTCATTATCATTTGATTTTATGATAATTATATGAATGGTTAATTCTTACTAAGGCCATCAAGTATGTGACTTGATAGTAAAACCCTTAGATTAAAATAAGAGTTTTATTCTAATTATCCCTAGCCATTTATTAGTTATATAAATGTTAAAGTATTAAGGCTAGTATGATGTTGACTGATGGTTATGTTTTACTAATCATGAATATGAGATATTAAGTCAACTCATCGGTACATGATAAGAGATCATGTACTGGATTAACCCACTATGAGAATACTGCATAGAATATTGTCATAAGTATTTCTCATCATAGTAATTTTATTTCGGTCCTTTGACCTTGAAATCATCATGGATTTCTACATACCTATTTTATGTTTTGACACATTATAACATTATCTTTAACCGAATGATTAAATAGGATGTTGTTGGATATGAAATTAGTTATGTGAGCAATGTGAGTGATTTAGAAGGAATTTATTCCTCATTAATATGAGAAAGATATCTATGGGCCCCTTGATGAGATAGACTGAAGGAAAATGCATGGCCATGCTGAAATGAATTGATAAGGAGTTATCATTTTTAGTCTACTTGGAATCAAGTCAGAATATTGAACTATATAAGGATGACATTCTATGCCTTATGTTCAATTAAGATATCATGTGATAGAGGGATGATAAAATTCACTATAATTAGGTTATGTCGGATTATTGACTTCACATGACTTGGGTAGTTATAATGTCTTGCTAGAGGCCACTTATGACTTGTGGGCCTAAATAGAGATTTAGGCCCACTGCCAATGTTATGTGAACCTACAGGGTCACACGCTTAGAACAAGCCCAAAACGATTATGGGTTTAATAAGCCCAAAATAAACTCTAAGGAAATAAATAATTAAAGTGTTTTATTTATTTGTTTATTTATTTAAGATAAATGTTATTTTAAATAAATAAATAAATAAGATATTATTTCTGATTTGTTTTTAAAACAAAATCAGAATGTAATAAATGGAAATTACCAAAAAGGTTTTTGGTAGGTGAAACCCTAATTTGGAGTCTATAAATATATTATATTCTCTAGGTTTTAATAGTTTTGTTTTTTCCTTGCCTCCAAAAATGGTTTTCTCTCTTCCTAGAAAACAAACATAGAGTTTTTCTTTTGTTCTTGATTTGTGAGACAATCAAGAAGGTTGCTAGCACACATTCCAATTCATTTTGTGAAGGGATGTTCGTGTGGATACCTATAGAGGATGCATCCTTTTGGAGACGTCTTGATCTGAACAACCAAAATAAAAAGCTTGAGGTATGGTGTCATCGGTGTGAGCCTCCTCTTATCCTTTTAGAAAATCTTGCCTCTTCTACATTTTGGTGAGAATCTTGAAACTCTAGATTTAATCAAGTAGTCGAATTACATGGATCCAGGTTTAGGAACGTGATAAAATTTTAATTTTCTGCTACGTTTGTATCATGAAACCCCAATAAGTACGTGTTGTAGTTTTGTATCCCCATAAAGTAAAAGGGAGGTATTCAGATTAGTCCTTATGTGTCTTCACCATTTTAGAGAGAATCTTCTGAGGTCGATAAGGTAAGGACTTATGATGCTCAATCTTGTATCTTTGTAACAACTCAGCGGTTTCTGCTTGAAATTGAACTCTATTATCTGTCACAACATGGTGTGGGATCCTATACCTATAAATGAGGTTCTTCTCAATGAACTTTGCCATTTGTCTAGCTTTTAAGGTGCCAAAGGATTCTGATTTTATCCATCTTGAAAAGTAATCGATTGTAACTACTATATATTTATGCCCGTTTGAAGTAGTTAGTTTTACTTCCCCTATTATATCTATTCCCCAGGTTGTAAAGGGCCATGGAGATGTTAAATTGTTTAGAACTGTAGGGGGAAGGTGATTGAGGTTCCCATGTACTTGACATTGATGGCATTCTCTCACTATTCAGATGCAGTCCTTTTCCATACTTCCCCAATAGTACCCTTGTCGAGTAATCTTCTTTACAAGAATTATCCCATTCATATGTGATCCATAAACTCCTGTATGAATCTCTCTCATCGCTTGCTCTGTTTCATCCTTTTTAAGACATCTCAGCTGTATTCCATTCGGCATCCTTCTGTATAATATCCCATCATAACTTGCATAATAGCGTGCAAGAACACAAAGAGCATATCTATCTTTGGAAGTTGCTTCATCTGGGTATCTTCTTTCCTCGATAAATCTTTGGATGTCGTGACACCATGGCTTTTCCTCTGGCCCTATTTGAATATTCATGACATGTTCTTAGGCATAACATGGAGCTTGTGTTTTCATTATTACTAAAGGTTTCATCATCGATCCCGTCGGTTTATCCCACATCGAAGAAAGTATTGCCAAAGCATCTGCCATTTGATTCTCATCTCTTGGTAAATGCATAAAGAGACATTTGGTGAAATTCCTTATTAGTTTTCTCAAATAATGGATGTAAGGTTTCAGTCTCTCTTCTTTTACTTCCCACTCTTCATTAGCCTAAATGATGACCAACATGGAATCTCCATAAACCAATAGGTCTTTCGTTCTGACTGCCAATGCTGCTTCCATGCCATAGATACATGCCTCGTACTTAGCCATATTATTGGTAACCCTGAAGTCTAATTTCTGGGCCATAGGGATGGTTTCTCCTTCTGGTGTGATAAGAATTACTCTTAACCCTGCTCCTCTATTATTTATTGCTCCATCAAAATAAAGTTTCCATTCTCGGTGTTCTATTACTACTAAGTTCTTATATGGAAACTCTAGATTCCACTCCTCATTTCCTTTGACTGCATTCTGGGCTAGAAACTCTGCTACAACTCTGCCTTTGATGACTTTTATAGAGACATATTCTATTTTGAACTCAGTTAAAAGTACTAACCATCTAGACATCTTTCCAATCAAAGCCGATGTTTGAAACAAGTATTTTAAAAGATCTATCCTGGAAACAGCTTGTACTTTGTAGGATTGGATGTAATGCCTTAACTTTTTTGTAGCCCAGATCATTATCAAACATGTCTTTTCTATAAGGTCATACTTTTCTTCATATGGCAGGAACTTTTTACCGAGGTAATATATAGTGTACTCCACCCCTTCGGGCCCTTTTTATGCTAGCTTTGCTCCCATCACCTTTTCTTCTAAAGCCAAATATAAGATTAAAGGCTTCCTTGTTTTGGTGGCCTTAATACAGGTGGGTTAGTAAGGTATTCCTTAATCTTATCAAAGGCTTTCTAGCATTCTTCATTCCACTCCATGGGTTGATTCTTCCTCAAGAGCTTAAAAATCGGGTCGTAGACCATAATAAGTCTCGCAATGAACCTGCTGATGTATTGCAGTTTTCTGATAAACCCTTGTACTTCCTTCTCTGTTTTTAGTGCTGGCATCTCTTGGATGGCTTTGATCTTGTCTGGATCGACTTCTATTCCTCTATTGCTAATTATGTGCCCCGATAACTTTCTTAAAGTTACCCCAAAGATGCATTTCTTTGGATTAAGCCTTAGGTTATTGTAGACACCGGGGTTTAGCGCGCGTCCAAGATTTTAGCAACCGTGACACTGTTTAGGCTCAGGGCCTTAGAGAACACGCTAACCACTGTCACAAAGACATGGCGTGGAGATGAGGAGTCACCACCTAGGGTAATAACTGGGACAATTTGATTGATGGTACTTGATTCTCTAAAAGAAAATTAGCACCACAACCAGGAAATTTTGGATACGGAATACTAACTTCTCTTAGTCTCATGTTCATTTAGAATAATTTTATAAATAATTATTTCATCCTCTAATTACATGCAATTTTATTAAACCCTAATTAACATCCATCTACCTAAAAAGGCAACAAGTCAATAAAATTACAAGTAAAAAATGCACTCAAGATCGTGTTGTCCCTAAGTATAAACTATGTTAATTTTATTAAATAAGTTATCTAAATCTACATTTTATTTACAAGTGAAAATAGAATAAAAGTGGGCCTACATTTTATTAATTAATAAGCCTAAATCTATTTTTTAGTCTTTCTAAGATATGGGTTTAAGTCTATTCAATTTTAAAGAAGAAATTAAATTAGTGGGCCTAAGTCTTAATATGGTTTTATTTTAAATGAAATGTGGGCCTAGGTCTATTTATTTTTAAAAAAATGCAATTAAATGGGCTGAGCTAAGTCTAAACAAGTTTTAATTAACTAAGTGGACCTAAAATCTAATTAACCTAATGGGCCTAAGTTAATTTTAATTATTTAAAGTCCTAAACCATTTTTACGCCTATTTATTTAGTGGGTTAGACCTAAACATGGGCTTGGGGCCTAAAAAAATATAACAACATAAAAAAGCATAAAAAAACATAAAAACATAAAAAAATCAAATCAAACACACATTCACATATGATTTCTAAAAAAACCTAATTTAATTAAATACAAACCCTAATTAACTAAAACCACCATTAATTTTAATTAATTTTTATCCAATTGAACCTAATTACTAATTAATTTTAAAGTGCATAAATTTAAATCTTTTACTATTCCCATTACTGGGGCTATTACAAATTACTTACAAAATTAAAATTAAATAATTATACACCCAGAAATTAAAATAAATTACACAGGATATAAAAATGCAGAACAAAAATTAAAATCCTAAGAGCTATTATTAAAACAGTACATGTTCCATGGATTTTCTGTTCAATTAAACACAGGTGGTATCCTCCTCCTCAATCCACATACGGACATCAAAACATAAAAAATAAATAAATTAGCAATGAAATCAAATAATAAAAAAATAATAAAAAAATAACAAAAATAAAAGAAAAAACATAAACAGAAAATAATAAAAAAGTAATAAAATAAAATAGAAAAATAACATTGGAGATGCTTTGCAAATGCCCCTTTTTGAGCCCCTCAGATTGGATTATCACCGTTAAAATTAAAATATTATTGATTATGGACTATTGCCTTCCGAAATTTCAATATCGAAAATTAGGGTGTTATGCTCGCAATCTCTCTTTTTTCCTTACTGTCTTCTTTCTCTCAGTCTCTTCTTGTAAAAAAATCCTTTCGAAAATCAAAAGAAAAAAAAGTCCCCCTAGCCAAAAAAACCTCTCTCCACGCACGCATGTAAACTCTGCTTTTAAATGTAGAGTCTGAGTGTACTGAACTTCCTCCAAAGGAGGAACAGACCTATCTGATCAGATAGCGTTTGTTTTTCTTTGATTTAAAAAACCTTCTGCTTTTAAACAACCTTATTAGATAATTATAAAGATAAAATTTGAATTTTCAACTAATCAAAAAGCTAAAAAATTAATAAAAATACACGAAAAAATAAAAAAAACTGTATTTTAACGTGTCGGCATTGTGCAATACCGGTCGGCATTGTGCAATGCCGATCGACATTAAATGCTTACTCTTTTTTTTAAACTTTTAATTACCAAAAGACCCCTGAAAAAATGACTTATTTGCAATCAAATCCTAAAAAATGTTGCAATTTAGTCCCTAAAGTCCAGAAAATCAACAATCAAGTTCAAATTTTGAATAAATTTCATCATATGGGCTTACATTGTAATTGTGCACAATTGCATCCCGAAATTGGGTGCTTACAGTTATATTTTTCTATTCTTGCTAAGAACTTATCCAAAGCCTCAAAGTCTCCCTCTCCTGTTTCAGACTTAACCATCATGTCATCAACATAAACTTCCACTTCCTTATGCATCATATCGTGAATAAGGCAGTGGCTGCTCTTTGATAAGTTGCTCCTGCATTCTTTAATTTGAAGGGCATCACCTTGTAGCAATACGTTCCCTATTTCGTGATGAAAGCAGTCTTGATCCTATCCATAACTGCCATCATTATCTGATTATAACTTGAGAACCCATCCATAAACGAATACATCACACTAGATGCTGCACTATCAACAATCATATCAATATGGGGTAAAGGAAAATTATCCTTTGGACATGCCTTATTCAGGTCCCTAAAGTCCACACACATTCAAACTTTTCCATCTTTCTTAGGAACTGGTACTATATTTGCCAACCATTGAGGGTATTCCACAACTTCTAAAAAACCAGCCTGGATTTGCTTAGCGACTTCTTCCCTTATCTTTTTTGTCCATTCAGGCCTTAACCTATAAAGTTTCTGCTTAACAGGTTTAGCTTTAGGATATGTTTGAATGTGATGCTCTGCAATTTCCCTATCTAACCCTGGTATATCCTCATAGGACCAAGCAAATACTACCTTTCTTTTTATTAATATTCTCTCAAATTTTCCCTCTCTTCAAGAGTTAAGTCGTGTGATATAGAAATGTGTTTTGGTTGTTCATTTGTGCCCATGTTTAATGAATCTAATTGAATAGAATTAATGCCAAACATGCATGAGCAATCATTCTTAAAATGCACAAGACCATCAGAATCAACATCATACAAGTAAGCCAAACTAAAATTTATATAATTTACCATAAAGGAAACAAAGTTTTTGTCCTCAAATAGACCGGACATTATTACATCAGTTTCTTCATAAAAAACATTAGAAAAACTATTATTAATGATACTAGCTAATTCCTATGGTGGTTCTTTGTTAGGTGGCAGACAAAGCAGTTCTTTAATGTCTTTAGTTTTCATCCTTTCGGCAACTGTCTTAATCACCTTGTCCTTATTGTCTTGCACTAACTTTTCAACTATCTATTCCTTAAAAATCTTAAATATGAGCTTTTTAGTTCAATAAAGATCAGGCCAGGGAAACTCGAGCTTCATGTTTTCAGTTGAATAATATATGGGCTAGGAAAACCCAAGTATTATATTGCAGCAAATATAGGGCTATTTGGGTTTGAATCCTTGAAACTTAAGGACAAGGTTATTCGAGTTTGAATCCCTAAAGCTTAAGGATATGACTGTTCGAGTTTGAATCCCTGAAGCTCAAAGATAAGGCTGTTCGGGTTTGAATCCCTGAAGCTTAAAGATAGGGCTATTCGAGTTTGAATCCCTGAAGCTCAAAGACTGAGAAAACTGTTTGGGTAGTATCCCTAAAGTCAAAAGCAAATGACAACTGGATAGGAAAACCTAGAAGTCAGTGCAGTGATAATTGGACTAGAAAAATCTGAGAATCACATCCTCAATGGTAATTGAACCAAGAAAACCCGGAAGTCAGCGTAGCGATAATCGAACCAGGAAAATTTGAGAATCACATCCCCAATGGTAATTGAGCCAAGAAAAGTAAAAAATTGAAGTCAGTGCAGTGATGATCAAACTAGGAAAATTCAAGAATCATATCCCCAATGGTAATCGAGCCAAGAAAACTCAAGAACCAAAGTTGGTACAACAATATCGGACCAAGAAAACTAGAGAATCAAGTTTCAATGTAGTGATGATCGAGCCAGGAAAACTCAAAAATCACGCATATAGTGGATTAACTAGGTGACAATTGGATCAGGAAAATCCAAAGGTCAAGTCCCCAATGGAATTGTAATTAGGCCAGGAAAACATAATGTTAATCATCTTCAAATAACTTATCAAATATTAATAAGTGGCTGATCAAGTTAGGAAAACTCAAGGATCACAGTCATGTTTCAAAATTGAAGAATTCATTTCTCGAATGAAACTTGAGAGCCAAGTATATTACTAATCTTATTTATTTATTTGTTGTTGTGCATGTGATTTTTCAAAAAATGGTCGTTGCATGCATTTGATTTTTTGAAAAATCAAGGGGCAAATTGTAGACACCCGATTTAGTCGACCCGTGTTAGGGGACAAATTAAGGATGGTTGGTTTGATCGGCCCGTTGTCAAGCCTAATGATGAGAATGTGAAACTTGGACACAAGAATAAAACCTGCATCTCTAATTGGAAATGGACTTGAAGGACTAAAAGCCTCAAAAGCCCAAAACTTAGCTCAATTGTCCAAAAATAACTCGAGCTTGCTAGGATTATCATAGGACCTGGCCAAAAGGGCATCGTCTCAGTGTAATGAGGTAATCGCCTATTTGGCAGTTGCTGCAGAGGTGATCGCCTTATCATAGAGGCATCGCCTCTGTGATAGACCACTTACAGCTGCATTTTATGTAGTTGCAGCCATGGTGGCCAAGTGGTGTGGGCCCCACACCCCCAAACCTGATTTTGCATAAGGAAGAGATTTTTGGGTGAACAGAAAGGCAATAGGGGTTTATGATGGGCTAAAGAGCCTAGGGGCATAGGCAAGGTAGGAGATAAAAAGAAAAAGGGGAGAGGGGGCAAACCATTTGGCAAAATAAGAAGAAAAGAAGGGAAAAGCTCTAGAAAAATATAGAGAGAAGTTCTTGAGGGAAAAGGGAGGATCCAAGCTAAAAAAGTTCATTTTCCTTAGGAAAGGAAAGAGGAAAGCTTGTGTTAAAGTGGAAATCACACTCTAGTGAGGATTATAGCCAAAGACACACCTCTGAGAGCCTATCATTTTGGTAAAAAAACCTATATTTAAATTCAATATCTTTATAAATTCATCATTTTGGTGCTTACTTTGCATGTGACTGAGTTGTTAGTATACTTCAGGTATATTTTAGGTTTATTTTGTTTGTTAAACTACTTTATTGATATGATCCATTAAACTATTGCATGTAGTTACAAATTGGCACATGTTGGATGCATGTTTGCACGTATTGCTTGCTTAAGGTAGAAGTTTGATTGTTTTGAAAGTCGAGCTAGCTTGTTGATCAGGCGATGCCTCTTTATAGAGGCATTGCCCCATGTCAATGAGGCGATCGCCTCTTCACAGAGATGATTGCCACATTGAATAGGTCAACTAGCTATTTGATTCTTCTCCCTTTATGAAATTCCACATAATGTTCACTTCATATGCTCTTTTCGCCTTTATACATAATTGTTTTATTGCATAATGATATTTATTTCAGTTATTTAAGGGTTTCTTTAATTAGTGACATGAAAACCCTTTTTAGAACATTATTTATAAATATTATTATGTATAATGTCGTGTTTTGTAAGAAGAAACTAACCGTATGTTATTGTAGGAATTACTTGATGATCCGCATCATTGAGTAGTCACTATTGTTAACTAATTCCTTAGACCATTGCGCTTGTGTAAATAGTTTATTACTAGTTTACTTTTGGTATATGTATGGTTTATTTTTTGTATATTATTCTTTTTTTTTGCCTAAAAGCGTTGTAATCCCTAATCCCTTTTCCCGTTTGATTCGAATGTGTGGTTGTAAATTATTACTGATTTTATTTTTTTTATTGAATGTTGGGACTTAAAAACATGAAATTGGATTAATGTTTAAACTTGGACTTAACTATAAAATTTGTCAAATTATTCAAAGGCAATTACAATATGTGTGGTAATAAAGAAATAATTGAATAATTAAAGGTAATAATATACAAAACACAAACGGAGGCCAACCACAAGGTTGGGTGAGCATTCAAATGCTCATACCTAGTTTTCGAACCTATTCTTTGATGACGACTTTTGGAAACCTCTGTGGAATTTAGTTGCTGTATAGTGTGTCTCGACTTTTTTTCGGGGTGGCGACTCCATTTCCAAATAGGCCCCAGACCTATATCGTATTTCTAAGTGGGCCTTGAGCCCACACAGTGTTGTGGTCGCCAAACACTTGGGCGTGCGCTAAACCCCGCCACCTATAGCTATATTTGTAAACAAAAGGGACATTTTGCAAATGAATGTCCAAATATAAAAAATAAAAAAGTGGAAGGATACATAGTAATTCTAGAACTTTTCACAAATAAGTGAGAATGAAACTATATATGAAATAACTTCTATTGGATTATCAAAATCTGATTAAACAAGAAAATAATGATACAGAAAAGAATTATATAGAACAACAATTTGATAGAGAATAATATTTAAAATTAATAAATTATGAGCTTAATATTAGTATAAAAGAGATTTTTGAAAAACAACAACCAAATAACAATTTTAAAAAGATATTTAAAAGTGAAAGAAAACAATATTATGTAGGAAAAATAGCCAAAAAAGCAATTGATGTAGTCGATATAGAAAGAAACACTATGATATTCATTAATAAATAAATGAGAAATAATAGAAAAAGAAACAATGAAAATACTAGAAAAAGAAAGATGTCAATATAAAAATTTACAAATAGGAGGAATAAGTATAATAGTAAAATCTTGTTTTCAACCTCATATTAATTCACTTTTTAGTTTAGTTATAACAAATGATAGAATAAAACATAGTTTAAGAGATAATATAGTATGAGAGTTAGACATAAATTTGTGTTATAATAAAGCTATTATAAACATATTTCCAAACTTCAGTCTTAGCTTCAAAGATGAAAATATAGATCAAGCAAACTAATTAGTATAAAAATAAAAAATTTATATGCATTTACTACTAAGCATGAAATTTATAATAATAAGATATTGGCAAGCTATGAAGTACTGCCAATATTTAAAGACTTGATAGAATATAGACCTAGAGAAATAACTAACATTTACAATTATCCTGAAAATTATACTATAGAAATTGATAATACTAAAGAATTATGAAAACCTAAGAAAAATAAAAATAGAGATATACATAGAAATTATAATGAATTAGAAAGATCATTAATAATAGGAAGAAAATGTATATCTAATGCCCATAGTAGTAGTCAAATAATAGTAACAAATCATATTGTAGACATTATAACAGAAAGACAAGATCACCAAATGTATATAGAAGCAAAAATAAACAAATGTCAGTACTAATAGATACAAGATAATGTGTTTTTTTATATACATGAATCATTATTAGACTCAAAAGATGAAATGCAAATTTTAAGAAAACCTTATATATATATATATATATATATATATATATATCAGAATGAACAATATACACTTTATGAATTAGTAATTATAGTTTTAGATTTAGATCAAACAAAAATACTTTTAAAGTTACACAATACAACGTAATGAAACAACAAAAGTATTATTGGGAATAGACTTTTTAGAACTTGTAAAACCTTTTACAATAACATCCACACATATAAATATAACTTATGAAGGGAGAAAAATTTCAATACTGATATCCCAAAAGAAACCTTATAACTAATTTTATAAGTTTTATATTAGTTAAATTAAATAATAAAAAAACTCTAATATTAGTAGACACAATATCTCAAATTACTTTAGGAAAAACAGAATTAGTAAAAATTGGACAAATTTAAAAATTCCTTTTAAATTATCTAGAATAAGAAAAATTAATTATATTATTAATAGAGTGGCAACAACACATCAATTAAGATAACAACAAAAATATTAAAAATACCTTTATTATTTGAATTTAATTATAAATATCCCTTAATATTAGAAAAATTATTTTTGATATTCATAATCCTTGGTGAATTTATCCTTAGTATTATGAATTTCATACATTATGTGACTATAAGATAAAAGTACAAAGATTAAATAGCTCTCAACTGGGCTATTGGATGCTTGGTGGGGTCCATATAATTGAAGAAGGAAAATAAAAAGAAAACAAAAATAATATTATAGAAAAACACAATTTTAGAATTAAGTTGCAGTATAAAAGTATATCAAACACAAATAGAATAATAGAAAAAATAAATAATTTAAAGGGAGAAAACCCCCTTAGATTAATGGGAAAAACATAAAATAATTATACTAATAAGAATTAAGGAAGGAAATAAGAAAAAAATTATAAAAGGAAAACAATTTAAAGCAACACCAATAACATTAAAAAAAATATAAAATTCATATTCAATAAATGTTAAATAAAGCATTTTATAGTCCTTCTACTGATCAATATAGTTGTAGTACCTTTATAGTAAATAAACACTTAAAACAAAGAAAAGGAAAAACTAGATTAATAATAAATTATAAACCATTTAATAATATATGTAATAGATTTTCTTATCCAATACCAAATAAACATATATTATTTGGAAAATTAGAAAATAAAAATTATTCTTCCACTTTTGATTTAAAATTTTAATTTTATCATTGTAAGTTAGAAGAAAAAGATAAATATTGGACAACATTTATTACACCTCAAGGATTATATGAGATGAATATTTTCCCATTTAGATATTTAAATAGTCCTACTAAATTTCAAAAATTTACTAATGAAATGATAGAACCATTAAAAGAATTTGTTTTAGCATATATCAATAATATTTTGACATTTTCTAATACATTAGAATAATATTTTAGACACATATTGTTATTTGCAAAAAAAATGTGAACAAAAATGATTAGTTCTAGGAAAAGGAAAAAGTAAGATAGTTAAAATAGAAATAAAATTTTTAGGATCAGTAATTAATAATAAACAAATTAAATTGCAACCTCACATAACCCAGAGAATATTAGAATTTCCTGAAAAATAACATACAAAATACAGTTGCAATTATTATTAGGATTATTAAATGTGTATAGAGAATATATTCCAAAATTATCTTATATTTTGACTAATTTTAATAAAAAATTAAAAAAGAACAGAAAGTTAGATTGGACAAAAAAGGATAAAAGAGATTTGTAAAAAGATTCTACATTTATCACTACCAATATGATAATGTGAATGGATAGTAACAACAGATGCAAGTGACATAGGATGGAAAAAAACTTTAACTTTTAAAGAGAAAGATAAAGATCCAAAAATTTATAAGTATAATTCAGGAACTTTTAACAAAGAAGAACAAAATTATTCTTCAAATGAAAAAGAAATGTTAGCAGTATTAAAAGCAATAGAAAACTTTAAGTTAATGATTTATGAATATGAATTTATTATAGAAATTGATAATAGAATGGTAATATCTTGGTTAAAAAGAATACCAGCTAATAATCTCAACAAAAGAAATTTAACATGACAATCTTATTTATCAAATTATGCTTATAGTACTAAAATATAGAAGATAAAAAGAATTTTTCTTACTGATTTCTTATCAAGAACTAACAATAATTTTATTCTAGATGGACCAATTTATTGATAAACATTTAGCATTAGAAGAAAAGTTAAACCCATTATTGTCATAGAATGAAAAGCTGAAGCAACTTATATCAAAACTAACTTTTGAGAAATCTGATTTTTGAATAAGATTTCACTATAATAGCTGAAAACAGTACTAAGCAGAAGCATGAAGGAAGTAAATCCAAAAAAGAAGAAAAAAGTAAATCCAAATTAGAAGAAAGTATTATATCAAAAGAAGAAAAATTAGAATAAAAAATTTCTCAGTGCAATATTGAACCCAATTATTCATAAAAAGTTAAGGAAGAACCAAATGGTGATTCATTTATAATAGTCACTCGTCATAGGAATAACTGTTTAAAAAATTTCTTTACTTTGGTTCGATATATATCAGGACTAAAATCCAACATTCCTTGGATAAATTTAATACGTTGGAAGAATTTTAACAACTTTAGTATTTACCAAACTACAAATCCAAACACAATATGAAATTTCTATGATTATTGGTTGCTTCATTTTATATATCTAAGCCTTATACATGGAGAACTCAGTCAACTATCGGCATGTATCCAGCAGATAGCAAAGAGGTTTCATAATTTAGTAAAAAATAAACACACACACACACACACGCACACGCACACACACACACACACACACACACACACACACACACACACACACACACACACACACATATATATATATATATATATATGAAATTTTATCAAACAATTCCAAAATTTGGAAGAGATTAGTCTTGGTGCCAGCCAATGACAATACTTAAATTTGGAACAACTCAAGAACCATTAATAATGAGGAACAAATTATAGAAATGACAGAAGATAAACTTTGGAATAATATACCTAGCATGAAAGTAATTTATAAAGAACTAAAGATAGCAACAAAGTCCAGTCATTGGGAGTACTACTTTGATAACAAGAATCTTATCTACTTTAAAAGCAGTCATGAATAAATAAAAGAAGATAGAAGCATAATACAAATCTTTTGTAGAAGGAAAAGTAATGACCTCAGATGAAGCACCTAGACAATACTGTAGATTGATGATATCGGAAGAAAAACATTATTACTCATTTGTAAAAAGAACATGCCAGTAGTTGATGCAACTATCAAGAAGTTAATATTATCCATGTAAAAAATAAATATTGTACGAAAAAAGAAAATATAAATGTGACATTACTAAAGATGTAAGAAAAGACAAGATAGTAAGTATTAAGAAGTCTAGATAGTGTTGGTACTAATGTAAAAAAGTCTAGATAAGACAAAATAGTACAAATGTAAAATAAAAGAAAGAAGTATGTAGAACTTTAAATACTTTAAGACTTTAATAACCAGTATCTGGTTATCATAAGTCTAGTTCTTTATAAATAGCTATGTAAGTTTGTAAGAAAAACAACGAAAAAACATATGAATAAAAAATCTTATATATATAATTATATATATATATATATAATTGTAAATATATAAATTAAAAATTAATACAAATTTTTGAATTTTGGTTTCATTGAGGATCATTTTAAAATCTTTATTTGCTTCAAATATTCGGCCTGAATTGCTTTAAAAATTTAAAGCAATTAAAGTAGAGATTTAAATTTTCAAAGTCGGATCCGAAAAATTTATTTTTGAATTTTCTAACTTTTAGGTCGAGTCCAAAAAATTTACATTCTCCGGACTGCTTTGACTCGTGCACAACCCTAATTAAAATCAACATTTTTGTCTTATATTCATTATTTGTACTAGTGGAGGATGGCATAAGTGTTCTATACATTAGTGGGATATACTTTTAGCTCTGTAGCCTATATAGGACCTACTTTTAGGCTTGTAGCCTAAGTAGCATTTTATAGTCTTAGGGGAATTTTAGAAATTTTATATTTTATTTTATTTTATGTAATTTTCATGAGTGTGATGGGTGAAACATTTCGATGTCTACTTACTAACTCTTATTATGCTCTTTATACTCTTTAGGGGGAAGTGACTAGTCATCAAGAGTATAGGCCGAAGATTTAATTAGGTGTGGGTACTTCTCTTGAGTGGGTTCCCCCTACCAACACTATGAGGAGCACAATATTTGAATTGATGTAATGATATTTTTAATGAATCACAGAAGTAGCCCTATTATATTTATTTGTTGTGCCCTTTTCGGTTATGATAGTACTTATGCTTGGAATTATGTTTGTCATGTTATTATTACCCTCTAGGCTATTGTGTTAGCTTTTATAAGCCTTAACTCAGATGTTGATTCATTCTTCTTTATATTTGTAAAAAATTACTAATCGGTCCTTGAGGCTAGTTTGCTAGAAGGTGTTCTAGAAAAGAGTTCCACAATCCTTTTTGTAAAGCTTTTGAGGGCCTATAACATTTGGTATTAGAGCATTACTTGCCTTTTATTATGGTGGTTATGGCTAAAGTGAACAATTCTAAACAAGCATGCATAAAGGCACTTAAGAAAAGAGTGGAGGCATTTGAGGTTATGATAACTAGAGTGAGCCCCATAGAGAATGTATTGAATAAAATTAAATTGCTTAATATTATGGTAGCAAAAGCATTTATGATTAAAAATATTATGAATAAAATTAATATAATGAGCCATTCTTAGATAGGTTAATTTCCTATAAGGGTCGGCCAATAGAGCCTGAGGCTCCCCTTATATGGATCCCTTAAGGAGCAGAGATAATAAATAGCTAATTGAATGGCTAGAGAACTTAGTGTCTCATTGGAGATCTCAGAGAAATTGCCTAATGATATCAGTGAGAGCCATAAGAGCATTTGTAAAGCTCTTGATACTTTAATCGATGATGCGAAAAAAGCTATCCAATTTCTCTATTAGAAGGTGTAGATAATTAATGGGAGAGTGAAGGAGTTGGTCAATAAGGATGGCATTAAGATCATATTAATAGGAAGGACTAAAATTCTTGAACCAAAATCCTTTAAAGGGGCTCGAGACTCATTAATCATTGACAACTTCTTATTTGATATATAACTTTACTTTAAAGCGATAAAGGTAGAATTTAATGAATAATGATTGAAAATTGCCCCTATGTACCTCATTAATAATATGAAACTTTGTTGGCAAACCAAAATTGAAGGAATAAAATATGGTATATCTTTTGTGACTAGTTAGGAGGACTTCAAGCAAGAACTAAATGACCAATTTTGCCTAAAAATATGAGATTCAACACATGCTCTCAGCTAGATGAGTTAAGGCATATCTGCTCCATTTTAGAATATGTGATGCAGTTTTCAATGTTAATTCTTAATGTGCTATACATGGTTGAGGGAGATCCGGTGCAACATTTTGTCACTGGATTAAAACCAAGGGCCAAAAAATTGCTCCAACAAAGAGGAGTTAAAGATGTTAAGGCGGTTATTGCAATAACTAAAAGTTTGAAAGATTACTCCAAAGTGGGTAATAAAAGAAAAGTTAACCCATTTATAGAGGGTAACATTCATACTACCAAATAGGCAAGAAGTTATAATGAAAACTTTGATTGACAATCCTAATAATATAAAAATTAAGAGCGTAAGAATTAGAATATTGGTGGGGAATTTAAAGCATAAGAATTGGAATTTTAGGGAGATAGAAATTACCTCAGTTTTTATGAGAGGAATTTTAGCCAACCACAAGTGAAGTCCTTCTAATTTAAGAAGTCTGCTGGGAGAAGCACCTCAAACATTAGGTGCTTTTTGTGTAGTAAACCACATTGGGTGGAAAAATGCCTTAATCATGGATCTCCAAATTCCATTAAGGCAATTCAACAAGTAGAAACAAGGGTGAATCCTTAAGGGGAAGACAAAATTGAAAAAGCTATGATGGAACTCTCAGGTTCTTGAGTGCCTTACAAAGATAGATGGAGCAACAAAAGACAAAACCTGAGAGGAGACTTATGTATATTAATTTGGTTCCATAAGGTAAACTTATATAAATTCTTGTAGATGTGGGAGCTATAGATAATTTCATGATAAATAATATGGCAACTTGGTTGAGACTTAATATGGAAAAGGAAGTGGGAAAAAGCAAAGTAATGAACTCTAAGGCTAACGAAACAGTAGGTGTAGCCCGAGAAGTACCATGTAAACTGGGATCATAGAGTGAGAATTTACTATTCACAATAGCTCTAATGGATGATTTTGATATAATGTTTGGGTTAAAATTCTAAAAGCAAACTAGAACCATTCCCATCCCCATAACTAATTACTTACTGATGATAGAGGAAAGCTTGCATGTCGTTCTAGTTACCATAAGCCTGATATGTGAAAAAAAGATGTTATCAACTATACAGTTTATAATAGGGTTAAAAAAGGACAAAAAGACATACATGGCACTTTAATAGAGTATGCAGATGTTATGCTCGATAAAGGGAAAGGAATAAATGGATAAAGGGAATAACTAAAGGCCATATTAATCGAGTATGCAGATGTTATGCCCGATAAGTTGCCTCAAACTTTGCCTCCAAGAAGGGGGATTAATAATAAAATTGAACTACTACTAAGGATGAAGCCTTTGATAACAACTCCCTATATAATAGCTCATTTTGGGCTAGTCGAGTTGAGAAAGAAACTTGATAAATTACTTGAGGTAGGATTCATTCATTTTTTCAATGCCCTTTAGCACTCCCATGCTTTTTTAGAAAAAATAAAATAGGAGTCTATAACTATGTGTCGACTATTGAGCCCTCAATAAAGTCATTATAAGGAATAAGTATCTTATTCCGCTTGTAGCTGATCTCTTTGATAAATTGGGTAAAGCCAAGTTTTTTAGCAAACTGGATCTTAGATCAAGATACCATTAAGTCCTTATTGCTAAAAAGGATAAAATGAAAACTACTAGTGTAACTTGATATGGTGCATTTGAATTTCTTATTATGCTTTTTAGGCTAACCAATGCTCTTGCTACTTTTTGCACTCTCATGAACTAGGTCTTTCAAGACTATTTGAATAAGTTTATGGTGGTGTACTAAGACGATATTATAGTTTATAGTGTCACTTTAGCAAAACATGAAGAATATCTCTGCCTAGTCTTTGAAAAACTAAAACATAATCATCTATGTGAAAATGGAGAAATGTGCTTTTAGGTAGTCCACTATAAAATTCTTAAGGCATATTGAGGAGGAAGGCCATATCCAGATAGACCTTAATAAAGTTAAAGCAATTTAAGAGTGGAAAATCCGTATTGGCCTAACAAAACTTTGATCCTTTTTAGGACTTAACAACTATTATAGGCAGTTTATAAAAGGATATTCAAAGAAGGTATTACCATTAATAGAGTTATTGAAGAAAACTAATAACTAAAAGTGGAATCTTAGCTATTAAAAAGCTTTTGATGAGTTAAAGAAGATGCTTCTTTAGGATCCGATATTTTTCATGTTGGATATGATGAAATCTTCTGAAGTTTAAATTAATGCTTCTAACTTTGCATTAGGTGGGGTTTTGATGCAGGATAACCATACTATTGCCTTTGAAAGTAGGAAGCTGAGTTAGATAGAGTGCTAATACATGGCTCTTGAGAAAGAGTTACTACTTGTCCTTCATTGCCTACATACATGGAGACATTAATTGTCAAGGTCAAAGTTAATGGTAAAAATTAATAACACAACGGTTAACTATTTCTTAACTCAATCGAAGATGAATCTAAGATAGGCACATTGGCAGGAACACTTAGCTAAATTCAATTTCCACTTGGAATATAAGGCCAGGAAGAACAATATAATGGTAGATGCATTAAGCTAAAAAGTTGAATTGGTAGTGATAAAATAGTTAGCTCATTTATCCACAAGTTAGGTGGCAACTTCCATTCAGGATCAAATTAAATAGAGTTTAGGAAAAGATCCACAAACTATGGCTCTAATCAACCTAGCAAAGTAAGGCGATATTAGAAAATCTTCTATTGGCCAATAAATATCAGTTGTATGTACCTAAAATTGGGAATTTAAGGAAGTTACTACTTTAGTAATTTCATGACACCTTGTGGAAGGACATCCTAGTTAGAAACGATTATTGCCTCACTTGGCATAGAATTGCTACTTGCCTAAAATGGAAGATGATATGTGGATTTATACCAAGAAATTCCTAATTCATTAATTAGATAAATATGATAGATAGAAGACAACATGTTTATTAGAACTCTTATAGTTCCTAGTCAGCTTAGGGAGAGCATGTCACAACATTTCATTATTGATTTATCTTGAGGTGGAGAGTATGATTCCATTTTAGTTTTTGTTGATTGGTTTCCCAAGTATAGCATCTTTATCCTAATGTTGAATTTTAGATCCTCAAAAGACATACAAAAAGCCTTCTTTAAACATATGGTGAAATACTAGGGAGTGCCCAAGAGTATAGTCAGCAAATAGGATTGGCAATTTTTTAGGACTTTTTGGGCAAAGCTTTTTCAACTTCTAGGTTCATGCCTAGATATGTTGACTAGTTGCCACCCATAAATAGATGGACAGAGAAAGATTTAATAGCCTTTTAAAAGAATTCTTGAGCATTTCATCAGCTTAAGCCAAAAGATTTAAGCATCACTGTTGGACGTGGCATAATTTTATTTAGTTGAATGCATAATTTTACCCTTAAACTTTACATGATTAATCTTTAATAGTCTTTAACTTTTATTATTTTCTCACTATAAAAAATTTTTAGAATACTAATAAAAAATTTTGTTACTAATCTGCCACTATTTCATTTAGTGACAAATTAGTGACTGAAATTTTCCATCGCAATTCTAGTTGTCGCTACTCTTTTATTAACGGAAAAGGTCATCCATCACTAAACTTTATGACAAATTTGTGATGGATTATCCATCATAAATTAATACTAAAAATTAGTCTTTAAAACCTTGTTTTTGTCATAAATTAGTGACCATTTAATGACTGGAAAATTTAGTCACTAAATTTTTTATCATGAATTCATCATTAATTAATCCGTCACTAAGGTTTTCCATTGTAATCCATCATTAATATATTCATAGCTAATCTATCACTCTTTAATCACTTATTTTTTTCATTAATCTATTACAAAAACTTTCGTCACTAATTTATCCCTAATCCATTATTAACATTTTTATCACAAATCTGTCGCTAACTTTTTCTTTCATTAATTTGTCACTAATTGATTAATAAAATTAAGATTAGATTTAATTTGTTCCATCACTAATCTACCATTGAAACCATTTCTATCATTAATCTGTCACTATTTATATTTTATATTAATTTTATCCGTTAATAGTTCATCACCAATTTGTCATTAAATTTTATATTATTTTTTATGAGTGTAATGTTATTTTCAATTATAATGAATTTAATATATTTTAATAAAATGAATAGATGGAAATTCAAATTCATTAATGACAAAAAATATCTGATAACTTGTTTTTAAGAACTCTTGAGCTGATACCCTATAAGTGATCAATAGAAGACAAGGTGAGAGGTGGGGAGGATCCCCACAAACCCTCTGATGTCTAAGTTAGAAAATATAGAGAGAGAAAGAGAATATTGAGAATATGAGAGAATAGAATGAATGAGAATAAGGGATTTAAGATCCTATTTATAGGGATAGTGATGCTCAAACCTGAGAGGAATATGATTCCTCTTTGATAGAAGTCTTATGCCAACTAGGAGAGTATTTCTTCTTATCTGGGAGTCTCCTAATTGGGATTCTTTTCCTATTTAGTTTTAATGTCCTTTTTAGCTAAGTAACCCTGTATAACAAAATAAAGATCTTGTTTAAATAGGAATATATATATGGGGTATCAAGAGTCCCCCCCTCAAAGAGCTGAGGTGGCCAGCCTCAATCGTAAGGGGTTTCAATGCTCGGTACCGAGTCTTGAGAACAGAACATATTAGAAGTGCCAGCTAGTTACAAACATATAAAACCTATAATAAAAAAGGGTTATGTAAAGGATTAACTCACTAGTATCGAGATAAGGTAGTGAAACCAGTCGTCACTGGAGTTTTGATTCTCAGTGCATTAAAAGTGTGGCCCAAGTGTCGAACCTCAGTACTATAGAAGTGACTTAAGGGTGCCAGTTTGTAGATATTGGTCTTAGATTTTTAAGGCTTAGATGCTCAATGTAAGGATGCGAGGCTTATATGCTCAAAACCTTAGTACTATAGAAGTGACCTGAGGGTGCCAGTTTGCAGATACTAGACTTATTTTTAGTACATTAGAAGCGTAACCCAAGTGTTGTATAGTCTTAGTGCATTAAAAGCATGGTCGAAATGCTGAATATTGGACATTGATGCAGGAGCTTCAGATGCTCAGAGTGGAAGGATAACTAGCAGTGATGTGCAAGGAGTTGATAACCATCACGTCATTTCGATACCCCCTTTTTTCTTTTAAATTTTGAATCGCGTAATCGTCACGTTTGTTCGTGTGTCAGAAGAGAGATGTTTTGGCTGCCATAATGATGACTACTCAATTAATGGGTCTTTTCCACTCCCCATACTACCCTTGATCATGTAGGAGTGACTAGAACATTAATAAGGGTATTGATGGTGATTTCAGGCCCTTTTGTTGCCCTATAAGTACACTAGATTTCTTGTCTTCTTGCTATCTTTTGTGCTTCTTACTATCTTTTTTGCTTTTTCCTCGTGCATCCTGTAATCATGCTTTTCTATAACAAAGCTTGAGTTCTGCATTCAGGTGAAGTTTTCTTCTTTCATCCCTTCTTTTCATTTGTTAAATAAAATCTATAGCACTAAGGGAACAAGTTAGCTCCAATCTTTTTGTTTCTAGGATAGATGAGGACTTGCTAGGATGGTATCAGAGGCATTTTAATATTCCTGCTGATTATATTTTGCATACTGTAAATAGAAGATTTAAAGCTCACACTATTATGCTAGATTTTGATAGGCTAGTTGTGTTTTTTGACCAATTAGAGGGGAGCTTGAAGTTCCCTTTAGACCCCTTTGTAAAGGAGTTCTTGAATAGGTATAACATAGCTCCTAGGCAACTCCACCCAAATAGCTATTGGATTCTTACCGGGTTTATACAGTTGATGCATGAAGAGGGTAGAGAGCTGGACCTGGATGTCCTGCGATACCTTTATAGCTTGAATAAGAAAAAGGGGGAGTTGATGTTCTCTCTATCGACTATCCCCAACCATAGCCTTTTTATGAAACTCCCTGACATATATAAGAAGTGGAGACACAATTTCTTTATTGTCAAGAATCCCTCAGACTGTATGGATGTCCGATGGATGTGGTCGAATGAGTGCCATAGGATGAATTGTCCTCTAATGTTATTCGACTAAGATACAGAGATGGTCTTGAAACTTCATCTTCAGGGCCTAACTGATGCCTAGTCTGTGGAAGATGTATCCTGAAGATATCTATGGAGGGTTTGCCCGATAAGCACCCAATTTCATGATGCAATTTTGCATAGTGTGACGAAAGCCCTTATGATGAAAAATTAATCGAGAAATTGATCTCTAGTGTTGAAATTTAAGATTTCAAGGACTAAATTATAGTGTTTTTTGAACCTAATTGCAAAATCTTGATTTTAGAAGTTTTTTTTAAAAATTTTTAAATTTTTTCAGGATCGTATAAGCAAAATACCAGTTGGCATTTACCAAATGTCGATCAGTATTATGCATTACGGAGCATTTTTCCTTTTTTTAGTATATTTAGTCTTTTTTATTATTTTTTCGTTCTTTGATTGGTCTGAAATTGATTTATTTTAATAAAGAAACTAATTTTAATATTTTTTGTGTATAGTATGCGTAATATTCTTTTATCCTGATTTTTTATTTTGAAAAAAAATAGCCTCTCCTATGATCATGCAAAGAGGTTAGCAGTGCTGTGATCGCATGAGAGTTGTTAGCTGAGGATAAAAGGAAAGGGAAGTGACAGAGAGAAGGGGGTACTGGAGAGGCTAGGGTTTTCAAAACAAAAAAATTTGAAGAAAAAAAATGCATAAAAAACCTTATACTGCAAGATTTCAAAGGAAATTTTCCTTTTAAAAAGAAAATAGATGTTTTTAAAGTCCAGGAAATCAAGAAGAAAAGCAATAGAGTCAATTCCAAATGGTGGAAATTATAGTCTGAGGGGCCATCTAACTGCATCTACATAACATCTTCTACTCTTTTTTTTCTTTTCTTTTCCTTTATTTTAATTTTACTTCTTTATTTTATTTTTATTGATTCATTACTAATTAAATTTTTATTATTTTTTTTGTTTTAATTAATGTCCTGTGGTGCTTTGGAGGGGAGGTTGGAGATATTTGGTTTTTTCTTAACAGTAACTATTGAAGAATCCATGGAATGCCATGGATTAAAGTTTGTAAAACTACCATAGCATTTAGATTTTTTACTATTTATTTGTGTTATTTGTTCATTTATTGCTTATGGGTTGTAATTAATTTTCTTTTCATTCTCTGTACTATATTTTGTAATAGCCCCAATAATGGAATTCTAATTTTCTGCACTAAAATTGATTAGTAATTAGGGTTTTACTTGGTAAAACCTTATTAAAATCAATGATGGCCGTATTTAATTAGGGTTTATGAAATTGATTTAAGGTTTTTAGAAATTCATAAAAAATGTAAGTTTGATCTTTTTTATGTTTTATTTGTTTTGAGCTTTTTTTTTTATGTTTCTATCCTTTTGGGCCCCAAGCCCACGATTAGGTCCAATTCACTTAAAATAGGTTTATAACTGGTTTAAGTTAATTAGACTTTAAGCCCATTTTTTAGTTAGTTAAAATTTATTTAGATTTAGCTCAGCCCATTTAATTTTATTACTTTTAAAATAAATAGACTTAGGCCCACATTTCACTTAAAATAAAATCAAGTTAGACTTAAGCCTACTAATTCAACTTTTCCTTTAAAATTTTATAGACTTAAGCCCATTCCCTATAGATAATTGAAACAAATAGACTTACAAATAGACTTAAGTGCACTAATTAAAATGTAGGCCCACCTTTAGTCCATTTCACTTGTAAATAAAAATGTAAATCTAGCTAACTTTCATTAAAATTAACTTAGTTTATACTTAGGAACAAGCGCTCGAATGCATTTTTATGTGTGATTTTATTGACTAGATACCTTAGGGTTAGATGGATATTCAAATAGGGTTTAATAAATTTGCATGTAATTAGAGAATGAAGTAATAATTTATAAAGTAATTCTAAATGAACATGAGACTAAGAAAAGTTAGTATTCCGTTCCCATAATGTCCTGGTTGTGGTGCTAACTTTCTTTTAAAGAATCGAGTACCACTAATTGAATCGTTTTAGTTATTACCCTAGGTGGCGACTCCTATTCTCCACACTATGACTTTATGGCATAGTAGTGTGTTCCTTAAGGCCCTGAGCGTAAATAGTGTCGTGGTTGCTAAAATCTTGGGCGTGTGCTAAACCCCGCTGTTTATAGTGGCGACTCCACTAGGGAATACTAATTCTACTTGTGTTCTTTAGAATTATTTTATTGATTACTATTTCATTCTTGCATTCATTCTACATGTTCCTATTAAACCAATGGTGTTGGTTTATGATTCCATGATTCTACTAGCTTCATGGAGTTGTAAATTGACTAACCATCACTCTTAGCCTTAACTCGATTTAAAAGAGATTACCGAGCTCATCTAACCAGAGTCTTTAACCCATGTCTTAAAGGGGGGTAATATTCTCTTAAGTTAGTAAAGGATGCCGACCCCTCTGACCTTGGCCTGTAACTCAACATGGAGGGCATCTTGCTAAGGGAACCTTGACCTTTTCACTAGAATCCAACCATATATAATGGCTTAGTTACTTCCCCTAGGATCTACCTAAATTGCTTGTATATTTTTTCCATGAGGTATTTCTATCTATAAAAGTCCAAGCCCATACTTTTGAAGCCCTTTGGGGTAATGAAGATTGGGCTAGACCTTTATACTTAGAAATGTTGTTTCTATCTTTATTACCATAAGGTATTTCTATCTATAAAAGCCCAGGCCCATACTTTTGAAGCCCCTTGGGGTAATGAAGATTGGGCTAGACCTTTGTACCTAGAAATGTTATTTCTATGCTTTACTGCTTTGAGAGAGATTTGGCATGCGCGTCGGTCCCTGATATCCCCCATTGATATTAAGACCAAGACAAAAAATCCTAAGGACAAGACACTCGCCATTGGACATATGTGTGGGAGGAATAAGGTTGGAAGGATGTATGTTATACACTTGATTGATACTTGCTACTTGCTGCTTGTTGCATAGCATGTGCATCATGCATACATGCATTCCACGCATCATACAGACACCTTGTTTTATAGCCATCATAGATTCATTTGGGTCTTCTTATATCTAGGGATAGAAAGGTGGCAGATTAATCAGGGTAGATTTAAGCCTTAAGTCAATAGCTCAAGAGATCCTTCAAGAACTGGATAAGAGTCCTATAAACCCGCTATATGTAGAAGCTAAACCGACTCAAACTGAATAGATAGAAATGGAACAACAACCAGAGATGTGGACCCTAGAGGACATTAAGGGAGCTTTGATGGATGACATAAGAGCTATGATGCAAGACGAATTGATGTAAGCTCTGGTTGGACTAGTGCAATATACTGTCATACCACCACTTGCTATTATTGTTGAAAAAACACCTGCTGTAGGAGCTCCACCTACTACTGTAGCTCCTATGCATGTTTTTGGCACTCCACCTATTGCTAATAATGCTGGGGGGCAACATATTGTTAGAAATATACCTGCTACTAATATGAGACTTGAGGACATTGAGAACTACATAGTAGAGAAAGTGAAGAGAGAATTACTTGAACTGGTCCAAGATTATAAGTCCAAGCAGATGCAAGCACTGACTCATAAAATGCCCAAGATGAAAGAGCTAATTAAAGGACAAGGAATGGGATACTCACTCGACTTTGATGACATGTTGCAAATGGAAGGAGATAAGTTGTTTAAAAAATTTAAGATGCCACAGCTATAAAAATTTGACGAGAGAGGAGATCTGAGGATTCATCTCAGCTAGTACACAATAACCATGAGCACTACTAAAGCACCATTAGAAGTGATCACTAGGTTATTTGTACTATCTTTAGAGGGAATGGCTGTAAACTGGTATCATGGGCTAGAAAAATCTATAAGAATTGACTGGAAAGAATTATGTACTATTTTTTTAAAATAGTATGACTATAACACTAGATTGGAAGTGTCTATTAGAGATCTAGAACTGACAAAGCAGAAACCTAATGAATCCTTCTCTGATTTCCTTACTAGGTTCATGACCAAGGCAGGACTGATGAAGAACAAGCTAGCTGAGAAGGATCAGGTTAGGATGATAGTCCGTAATGTGTCACCTAATATGGTCGAGAGATTATAGATAATGAACCCCAAAACATTCATAGACCTGTATGATGATGGTCTATAAGCAAAAGAGATTGAGAGCGAGAAGAAGAGAAATGCTCAAAGTACCGGAACTCAAAATTATCAAACTGGGGGCACATAACAAGGAAGTACTAGCCGAGCTGTGGAGGTGCGCATGGTTTAATAACCTTGAAGATTCTCCAACTTCAACTAACCACTCTCCAAAGTCTTAGAAAGGCTAATCCAAAAAGGCCTACTTTGACCCTTAACCTTTTCCAAACCATCGAACCCAAATGTCCTCGGCTATGACCCTAATAGTTACTATAAATTCCATTAAGCTGCTGGCCATTCCACAGACAACTGTATCTGCCTAAAACATAAGATCCAAAACCTGATAGATTTTAAAAAAATCATAACCCTAAAAAGTCCAACTCTAACCCAAACACCAAAAATAACCCTTTCCTAGAGTACCAAAATGTTCCACCACTAGCCACCATGATGATTAACTCGGGAGTTAGAGAAGAAGAAGTGCTAAAATCCTTTGAAAGCCTAAACCTTAGTCTCTCAGAGTTCAAAAGTTAAGGCAAGACAAATGGTTTAGTTTATGTTAAAGAAATAAAGTTAATAAGTAGAAGAGCAAGAAAGAGGTTCAATGTCAAGCAAAAGAAGCTCTCAAAGAAAATTGGGCCAATAAGTGAGAATTTCATTAGGCCAAGGGAAGGCAAATACTATTTGGGAGCTAAGGAATTGATCAATGTTCTTGGAAGAGATGTTCCTGGGTTTGAGATCTTCAAGGAGTAGATTGTGGAGAACCTGGTGAAAGACAACAAAGAGGAAGTGATGAAGCTGGCAACTAAGAGGATGGGTGATGCTACTATCGAGGAGCTGCTGTGTTTGCCACCTGAAGAGGAGCCACCCAGGATTTAGTATGTCATTAATGATAGCTTTATTTATATTTTCTATAAGGAAATTAATGTAATAATGTTCATTCTGTTTGAGGATGGAAACTTTGTTTTTTCGATGGTTAATGATATGAATGTTGGCTTTGCTTACTTATGTGATGTGCATTCTGATAGTTCTGTGCATTATAAATTTAATCATTCATGCATGTTTAACATTAATTTAATTCAATTTGTATCATTTAACATGGGCATAAATGATAATCCTAAGAATGTTTATATATCACATGAGGTAACTCCTGAAGAGAGGAAAAATTTTGAGAGAATATTGACAAAAAGAGAGGTAGTATTTGCTTAGACTTATAAGGATATGCCAGGTTTAGATAGGAAAATTATAGAGCATCATGTTCCTACTCATCCATAAATTAAACTTGTCAAGCAGAAAATATATAGGCTAAGACCATAGTGGACTGAAAAGAAAAAAGAGGAAATTGCTAAATAAATCTAGGCTAACTTTCTAGAAGTAGTAGATTATCATCAATGGTACCCAAGAAAGATGGTAAGGTATGCATGTGTATTGATTTCAGGTATCTAAACAAAGCATGTCCAAAGGATGACTTCCCTTTACCCTACATTAATGTAATAGTAGACAATGCATCATCTAGTGCAATGTACTCCTTCATGGATGGGTTCTCTAAGTATAATCAGATAATGATGGCAGTTATGGATAATATCAAGATAGCTTTCATCACAAAATGGGGGACATACTGCTATAAGGTTATACCGTTCGGGTTGAAGAATGCAAGTGCAACATATTAAAGGGCAGCCACTACTCTTTTCCATAACATGATGCATAAGGAAGTGGAGGTTTATGTGGATGATATGATGGTCAAGTCAGAAATAAGAGAGGGTCAATTTGAAGCTTTGGATAACTTCTTAGCTTAAATTGAGAGATATAATCTGAGGCTCAACCCGAAGAAGTGCATTTTTGGGGTTACTTTAGGAAAATTATTAGGGCATATAGTTGGCAGTCGAGGAATTAAAGTGGATCTAGATAAAGTGAAAGCTATTCAGGAAATGTCGACACTAAAGACAGAAAAAGAAGTAAGAGGGTTTATTGGCAAGTTATAGTATATTAGTAGGTTTATTGTAAAGCTTATTAATATTTGTGACCCTATCTTTAAACTTTTGAGGAAAAACCAACCAGTAAAGTGGAACGATGATTGTCAAAAGGCCTTTGACATGATTAAAGAATATCTCACCAATCCACCTGTATTGAAGCCACCGAGATAAGGTAAGCCATTGATCTTGTACTTGGGCTTAGAGGACAATGCAATGGGGGCAATGCTAAAGGAGATAGAGCATGCAATGTATTATCTTAGCAAGAAATTCCTACCATATGAGGAAAAGTATGGCTTGGTAGAGAAGACATGTTTGATCATGATCTAGGCAATAAGGAAATTGAGGCATTACTTCCAGTCTTATAAGGTTTAAGCTATTTCAAAGATAGATCCCTTAAGGTACTTATTTCAAGCGCTTGCTTTAACTGGAAGGATGTCTCAATGGCTAGCACTTTTGACTAATTTTGATATAGAATGTATCACCAAAAAAGTCATCAAGGGAAGGGTAGTAGCAGAATTCCTAGCTTAGAATGTGGTCGAAGGTGATAAACAATGGAACTTAGAGTTTCCGAATGAGAACCTGGCAGTCATAGAGCATCAGGAGTGGAAGCTCTACTTTGATGGGGCAATAAATAACAAGGAGCTGGATTAGGAGTAATTCTTGTTATGTTAGAAGGAGAAGCCATACCAATGGCTAAGAAATTAGATTTTAAGGTGACAAATAATATGGCCAAGTATAAAGCATACATTTATGGAATTGAAATAACTCTAGCGGCTAGGGAAAATGAATTGCTAGTTTATGGGGATTCAATGTTAGTTGTTAGACAGGCTAATGAAGAATGGGAAGTGAAAGAAGAAAAGCTAAAACCCTACATCTACTATTTAAAAGCTTTAATGAAGAACTTCAATAAATGTCTCTTTATACATTTATCAAGAGACGACAATTAAATGGCAGATGCATTGGCAACACTCTCTTTAATATGGGATAGTGAGACGGGATTAACTATGAAGCCTTTGGTAATCATGAAATTAAGAGCTCCATATTATTGGGGAGAGTAAAATATAAGTGTTCAAATAGGGCCTGAAGAGAAACCATGGTTTTATGATATTTGGAGGTTTATCGAAAAAAGAAAGTATCCTGATGAAATGACCTCAAAAAAGAGATATGCTCTTTGTGTTCTTGCACGTAACTATGAAAGTCATGATGGAGTATTATATAATAGAATGCCAAATGGAATGCAACTTAGATGTCTCAAGAAAGATGAAGTTGAAGAGGTAATGAAAGAAATTCATGTAAGAGCTTATGGTTCTCATATGAACGGGATGATCTTAGCAAAAAAGGTACTCAGGTAAGGGTATTATTGGATGACTATAGAAAATGATTGCATTAGAAAAGTGAGATAGTGTCATCAGTGCTAGATTCATGGAAATCTTAACCATTTACCTCCTACAGTGCTAAATAGCTTATCATCACCTTGGCCCTTTGTAGTTTAGGGAATTGACATTTTACGAGAAATAAGGCCGACAATGTTGAATGGCCACAAGTATATAGTCATGGTAATAGATTACTTCTCTAAATGGGTAGAGGCTAAATCCTTCAATTCCATGAAAATAAAACAAATGGCAGTTTATTGAGAAAAGCCTTATCTGTAGGTATGGGATTCCAATCAGATTATGACAGATAATGGTGTCCAATTTCAGGCAAAAATAGCGAAATTATTGCAGAAGTATGAGATCGAACATCATAAGTCTTCACCATATTATCCTCAAGCCAATGGAGTGGTAGAAGTAGCTAACAAAAAATGTTAAGAAAATCCTCTCTAAAATGGTTAAGACTTACAAAGATTGGTATGAGTTTCTTCCTTTCGCTTTATGGGGATATAGGACTATAGCTAGAATAGCCACAGACTAAACTATATTCTCCTTAGTATATGGTTGTTAAGCAGTCTTGCTAATAGAAACAAAGATCAAATCCTTAAGAGTTTTTATGGAAGCTAAAACTCTTGAGAGTGAATGGGCATAAAAGAGATATGATCACCTTATATCTTTAGATGAGAAAAGGATGAATGCTTTGTTTTATACTCAAATATATCAGAGGAGAATAACAAGATCATTCAGTAAGAAGGTTAAGCCTAGAAAGATAAAAGCTAGGGACATGGTGTTAAAATAGTTTAGAGAAGTGGTATTTAATTCGAGAGGAAAGTTCATACCAAACTGGGAAGGACCGTATTTAGTCAAATCAGTTCTGCCTAAAGGAGTTGTGAAGATATCAGATCTAGAAGGAAATGAATTCATGGAACCTGTTAACCTAGATCACCTCAAGAAATACTACCTATAAAAATGAATAAAAGTAATATAAAGAAAATAAAGTCCATTGATTAGAAAACATAAAAAGCTAATCAGGCAAAAGTTAGGACATTCCTAATGTTTAGAAAACCTATAAAGGGCTGGCAGGAAAAAAATTAAGGAATAAAAATAAGAGAAATGGTCCTGTTGGCTAGAAAACCCGTAAATGGCTAGTCAGGCAAAAATTAGGGTAAATAAATGAGAGAGAAAATATTCAGCTAGAAAATCCGAAAGGACTAGTTGATAACAGGAGTTATATTAGGTGATGTAATAAATGTACTCATTTTGGCCTAAATTAATGAATCCTCTTGCAATTGAATTTTTTTTTAACATTACATGTTCTGTCTTATTTAAAATGCATAAGTACTAAAAAGGAAAACAGAACATAAAAGCTTAAAATCAGCTCTATAAGACCAATTCCTATTGATGTCTATGTTTCTTCTTTTGTAACTCATCATGCAAAGCTTAAGTCCTTTTGTATCTAGAGAATCCTGGTAGCTCTGTAGCTTGTACCACAACCCAGGTCTTATAATTATCATCAGTTGCTTTATCAACATCCAAGTGCATGTTCTGCTCAAGAATCCTATGAGGCCATAAATCCTTGACCCTGTCAAAAAAATCTTGTATAAGGGGGAAGCCTTCAAAGTTAGTCATAACGATAACTATGAATTGTGGGCGGCCATACTGATGACAAAGGCGGGAAGGAGAAAAGAAAGTCGAGAAATGCAGCCCTGGGATGGGAACACAATGATCATATAGGTCAAGGGTCATAAACTTCAGCTTCCACCAGTGGCATATCCATGTAATCTCAACGTCTATAATGCCTTGTAACCAGTTCACCCACTAGTCCACGATATGCCTATCCTTCACTTTCAATGGGTGAGATTACAATTGATGAAGCTAATAGGATAAAGATTTAATAGGAACAACAAGTAAGCTCAGCTTCTTTTATAACCAGATATGTAAAATATAAAAATAAATAAAATGAAATGAAAGCCTACTAAGTTGAAAACCCAAAAGGGCGGCTTAGGCAAAAATTAGGGCAAGCTTGCTAAGTTGAAAACCTTAGAGGGTGGCTTAGGAAAAAAAAAAGGGATTTTGGTTACATACTTGGAGGAGAAGTAAACAACTTGAAAGACAATGCTGGGCTTTGAAGTTATCTAGCCCAATAATGGTCTTAGTAAGAATAATAGGTATAGGATTGGCCCCAGTCTCAATTTGTTCTAAAATACCCCTAATCTAGTATCATCATCCCCATGGGAAGAAACTAAGAGAAATTGAGCATAAAGGCAGAAAGCAACAGTTCTAGTCTAAGCAGCACTATGCTTATCCTTGGTCTTACAGATAATAATTAAGGAAGATAAATTGATAGTCCCAGGGTTATGAGCAAAAAGATAAATATCACCAGGGGGCATATCAAAGAAAGCTATAAGCCTATTTGGGTATCGCATACCTAAATCAGGTAGGGCAATAGTAGCAGTAGAGTCGAATAAGCACCCTAGGATTGCAGTAAATTCTTCAACCATAGGACAAAACTCTTGACTATTGAATACAAAGACATGATCCTTTGAGCTCTAGAATGTTGTAGCAATATACAAGAAATTATCATTTATCTTCAGATGTTGAAAAGATTTTAAAGGTTTGACATGAAAGGGTTGAAGCTTATTTTAGTCATCACCATTAAAGCTTTTGAGAAACTTCTTCATTAGTTGGAGACAAGCTTGAGTCATGATGAGAATAAAGAAAAAGGAATAGTGCAACTAGTTCCTCTTTAAGCTTTTTATAAGGGGAGAAGCTGAATTGGGACGAGATTGGGATTCTTTTAACCGATATAGATAATGGATGATAGATAAATCATAAGGATAAATGGATATGGAAATATGATAAATAAAGGATAAATAGTTTAATTATCTAATTATCTTAATTATCTAAAATCTTTATCCATTTGCTTAAGTTTGATTTAAGGAATTTGAATTCATATCAAGACATAGATCAGTTTAACACAGTGCATACAAATAATATAGGATTCAAAACACAACAGTATGATAGAAATAGTCTGATACATATAGAAGTAAAAAACAAAGATAGCCTAGATCAATCATCTTGAGCTCTAGAATCCGGCCATGGGCTCCATCCTCTGGTAGGATCATCTTGATGAAAAGTGTTTGAAGGTCTGACAAATAAAGTCCTAGCACTATAAGGATCAATGCCTAAATATGCAAGATATTGGCAAAGCATCTCGAGCTCATGCTCCAGATCACTAGAGTAGCTCTGTACATATAGGAAGTAACATGCCATGTGCATTTCATACATAACATGCATACATTTGCACTCCCAATGTATATACTTACCCTCTAACTATCTGTAACTTGCATAGTGAATAACCTTTGAGATGAGGCGAGTCCATACAAGTACTATGCCTATCTCTACGGAGCCTATTTTTTAAATTTACTAAAATTAGAGTCAAGTGTATAGATCATGTAGGGAATAAGTCACTAAGAGATAGAAAAGATAGAAGCATCTACTAGAGAAAAGATAGAAAGCTGAGCATCACCGAAATGCATCTGCTGCTCAACTAGAGTTTGAATAGTAAGAGCCCAGTAGAACATAGTCCTATCTAGGAGAGAAAAATCACCAAGGGTAACACCAACAAAGGCCCCATCACGACTAGTCCTAATATGTTGAGTAGAATGTGCATGGCTAGGTCTGAACCTAGGATCCTTAGAATCAGGAGCAATATCTACAACAAGAACAGTCTCAGACTCAAAATGGTCTCAGTCCCTTGAGCAGTTTCAGTCTCCCTCTCCATCACCCCATTAATAGGAGAGCCAACCTCCTCAAGCTAAGAATAAAGAATAAATGAATCATCAATTCGAAAAAAAAAGAATAGAAGAAATGATAAGAAATTACCTTAGCCTGGTCAATAGGAATATGCTCTAAGAGATGCTAATGAATGAACTGCTGGTAATGTCGTGATCACTCGAGGAAGGTTAAAGCATAATATCCCTGAAGTGCCTTTATTAGCTCTGAACCTATTAGATGAGAACTACAAAACATAGAAGAAGGGACATTAGATGGAATACAACATCAGGAAGGTACAGAAGACTAGCAATGCACTCGCTCTCCTAAATACCACATCCGACAACCATATCCAGGAAGTAGAACCCTCATAGACTTAAGCTAAACTGCACCAGCCATAAAGTCATATCTCTAGACATTATCAACTCCTGCCAACCAATTAGGATTAATTTGCAAAATCATGTTAATTAATTTTTATTTTCATTAAATGATAAAGTACTAATGAATTTGCTTTTTACCAGGTACTACTTGATAGTGTTCAGATGATCATGATAGGTCTAAAGAGTGTTCCTGACACTAGCTAAATGAGAAGAGCCCCATTTCTGCATTAGAGGAAGACTCTTATAAGAACTGATAGCATCAAAGCCCCTGATCAACCTGATCTCTATGCTCCATATCTAAAAGAGAAAAATAAATAAGTCAGCAAGTCATATAGAAAGTAAGGATGGTGACAAGTGGGAAAAGATGACGTACATGCAAGACATGCCAAAGCTACACATTATGATAGCACCTCTACAAACAATGTCCACTCTGTAGTAAAGATAAGCAAGTGCAATAGATCCCCAATCAAGTGTGGCAACCCAGCCCAAGTCATAGAGTGGGCCAAATAGAGCAATACTAACCTCATGACCAGTCTCGTAAAAGAGGGTTATACCCAACAATATCAGGAGACACCTCACTTTATGAGCAATTTGACGAGGAGTGAACCTGATTAAATCTTCCACATACTGACTCCTCACATGCTTAGGGAGACTACAATAATTGATATCAAAGGAAATAGGAGTCCCTCCGAAAGCAATCCCAGTGATCGTAAAAAAACTCATAGGCGAAACAATCAGCTCGCCTATATAGGTATGGAAAGTATGGGTATTGTCCATCCATTGCTTAATCATAACAAATAAAGAATAATGATCAGACTTGCCTTAAGTTGAAGGAAGTGCATCAATGAAATGAATAAGTGGAAATGAGGAAATGTTACCTCATTACCAACATTTATACAACTATGGAGGTGTAAGTAAGTCAAAGGAAGAATATAAGAGCCTTATTGAAGTTTGAGGTTATTTTGAGGAAAACGGAGAGGTTGAATGGCTAGGTCTGCTGGAATGTCCACTTTCCTACGTACTATGTCTACTCTCCTACATCCTCTATATTATGGGTCAACCATAGGATCTGATAGATTGCAGATCAGATGTTAGATGATCAAGAAATTAAGAAATAAAAATCAATACAAGGAAAGAAAAGAAAAAGAAAAGAAAATGAGGAATGAATGAGATATGCAAAAAAAGGGAAGTAATAAATAAAATGGAAAATGTCCATTTTAGTCCCTTTGATAAGCTTGTATTAAAATTTAAGTTATTTCTTTGTAATCCAGTTTATAATTGCATTTTAATTAGGAACTAGTTCCTAATTAATTCATCAAAAGCCACATCATTAATCATTAATAACATACATTCATCTATATTTATTCTAGATCCTTAGTCAAGTATAGAATATAGAATGTAAATATAGAATTCAATTTTTTCATGCATTATTTCAATCAAAAGATTTTAAATTCATATGCTGCACATGATTATGTTATGTACTGCACAATAGTTATAGCCTTTACTATGTTATGTGTTGTATAATAGTTATGACATAAGTTGCTATATTCATAATTTTCTAGACATTTCGTGAGATTTATAGCAAATTTAAAAGTTGCACTTTTGCTAATAGATACACTGTAGTTACAACATTTTTTGAAAAACCATCGTTAGACGTCCCACAGGGAATATAATGAAATTTCATTATCACTAGACTTCCTAAAGCGAATATAGTGCAATTCGCTAGACACTACACAGTAGTTGTTAGACATTCCATAGGAACTAAAACACTTCTTCATATTTGCAAATCACTAAATGACCCTTACGAAATATAACAAAATTCATTTGCACAAAGTTCACTAGACGTTCTGCAAGAAATATAGTGAAAATTGTTAAACATTACATTTGCTTAAAATTGCACAACAATTTAAGCATAAATCTGTCAATTAGGATACAACTAGGTATCCTAATTATTTCCTTTAAAATTATGTGCTTCTACTACTTTACCGTAATTTGTCAAACAAATAGCGATAAAGGGGGACAATTGTAAGCACCCAATTTCATGATGCAATTGTGCATAGTGCGACAAAAGCCCCTATGATGAAAAATTAATTGAGAAATTGATCTCTAGCATTGAAATTTGAGATTTCAAGGACTAAATTGTAGTGTTTTTTAGACCTAATTGTAAAATCTAGATTTTAGAAGTTTTTTTTAAAGATTTTTTAAATTTTTTGGGACCACATAAGTAAAATGGCAGTTGTTATTACACATTATGGAGCATTTTTTTTTTTTCAGTATCTTCGGTCTTTTTTTTAGTGTTTTTCTGTTCTCTGATTGGTTTAAAATTAATTTATTTTAATAAAGAAACTAATTTTAATATTTTTCGTGTACAGTACGTGTAATATCCTTTTATCCTGATTTTTTATTTTGAAAAAAAAATAGCCTCTCCTGTGATAATGCAAAGAGGTTAGCAGTTTTGTGATCATGCGAGAGTTGTTAGTTGAGGATAAAAGGAAAGGGAAGTGATAGAGTGAGGGGGGTATTGGAGAGGCTAGGGTTTTCAAAACAAAAAATTTTAAGAGAAAAAAATGCGTAAAAACCTTCTACTGCAGAATTTCAAAGGAACTTTTCCTTGTAAAAAGGAAATAGACATTTTTAAAGTCCAGGAAATCAAGAAGAAAAGCAACAGAGTCAATTCTAAATCGTGAAAATCACAATCTGAGGGGCCATCTAATTGCATCTGCATAGCATCTTCTACTCTTTTTTTCTTTTCTTTTCCTTTATTTTTATTTTACTTCTTTATTTTATTTTTATTGATTAAATTTTTATTATTTTTTGTTTGTTTCGATTGATGTCCTGTGGTGCCCTGGAGGGGAGGTTAGAGATATGTGATTTTTTCTTGACAGTAACTATTGAAAAATCCATGGAATGTCATGGATTAAAGTCAGTAAAACTCCTGTAGGATTTAGATTTTTTTAATTATTTATTCATGTTATTTTTTCATTTATTGCTTATGGGTTGTAATTAATTTTGTTTTCATTCTCTACACTGTAGGTTGTAATAGCACCAATAGTGGGAAATAGTGGAATTATAATTCTCTACACTAACATTGATTAGTAATTAGGGTTTCACTTGGTAAAACCTCATTAAAATCAATGATGACCATAGTTAATTAGGGTTTATGAAATTGATTTAGGGTTTTTAGAAAATCATAAAAAATGAACGTTTGATTTTTTTTGTGTTTTGTTTGTTTTGGGCTTGTTTTTTTTATATTTTTATCCTTTTGGGCCCCAAGCCCACAATTAGGTCCAATTCACTTAAAATAGGTTTATAAATGGTTTAGGTTAATTAGACTTTAAGCCCATTTTTTAGTCAATTAAAATTTATTTAGATTTAGCTCAGCCCATTTTATTTCATTACTTTTAAAATAAATAGACTTAGACCCACATTTCATTTAAAATAAAATCAAGTTAGACTTAAGTCCACTAATTCAACTTTTCCTTTAAAATTTTATAGACTTAAGCCCATTCCCTATAGATAATTGAAACAAATAGACTTAAGCGTACTAATTAAAATGTAGGTCCACCTTTAGTCCATTTCACTTGTAAATAAAAATGTAAATCTAGCTAAATTTCATTAAAATTAACTTAGTTTAGACTTAGGGACGATGTGCTTGAATGCATTTTTATATGTGATTTTATTGAGTAAATGCCTTAGTGTTAGATGGATGTTCAAATAAGGTTTAATAAAATTACATGTATTTAGAGAATGAAGTAATAATTTGTAAAGTAATTTTAAATGAACTTAAGACTTAGAGAAGTTAGTATTCTATTCCCATAATCTCCTGGTTGTGGTGCTAACTTTCTTTTAGAGAATTGAGTACCACCAATTGAATTGTCCCAATTATTACCCTAAGTGGTGACTCCTCTTCTCCACGCTATGACTTTGTGGGATAGTAGTGTGTTCCTTAAGGCCTTGAGCCTAAACAGTGTCGCGGTTGCTAAAATCTTGGGTGCATGCTAAACCCCGCTGTCTACATGCCCTTATCGTGTTCAACCCATTGGTATGTTTTAACCTTCAGAAGGTATCTCTCTAACTTATGTATTTTTGTTTTTATTTATAGATGGCTGACTTTTTTGGATTTGCGAATGAGATTTGGCTTATAGTTAATGAACCAGAGGTGTAAGAAAATGCTAAGGTATCCTTTCCATCGCTCCAACCAATAGCGCCAGCAGTCCTAGAAAAATCTTTTGTTAATTTGATGGGGAAATCTATTTTTGGGTCCTCCTATACTGATAAGGAATGGGGGCAAAAGAGGAAAATCCTAGATAGAGACTTGGATGCCGAGGAATTATATGAGGAAAAATTCATCCAACGTTTGAAGTTCTATAAGTGCCCGAACATGAAGGCTTGGATTATAAACAAGATGAAGCCTTTAAGTGTCTCGAACTCCCAAGTTAGAGATCAGTATGCAGAGTTCCACAGATTGCTAGTTAACATGCAGTGCTAGTCGGTGGAGGGCCGTGAGGAGCTATTTAGCTCAATGATCAGACATTTGCTAGAGGTAAGTGTTTACTGCTATTTAATCGTTATGTTTAAGGTTTCAAGGGAATGACATCAGTTCTTTTTCTCAGATGACTCAGGCTTTGCTATTGGCGAAGGATAATTACTTCTTTCTGAAGAGCCAGTATAGCCTGAAAGAGAAAGAGGTGGGGACCATAGCGATCAACTTGAAAAAGAAGTTGGATTAGGCAAAAGTGGCACTGAAACTAAACATGTAGAGGTGAGGTCTGAGGCGGAGGTGAGCCAAAAGAAGGTGGATGACTTGAAGCACAGTCAAGCTCAATTGACCATGAAGATTGAAGAGCAAGATTCCCAAATCGCTGACTTGGAGAGGAAGTTTGATGAGGCCAAGAAATCTCAAGAGGATGATAAAAGGACCTACCAGAACATGGTGGGAGGGTTTCTCAAGGCCTATAGGTCTGAGTGTCGAAGGTTCCTCCTCTCGTAGAATTTGAATCTAGACTTGATAGATCTAGACAAAATAATATCGGCTGACCTAGCTAGGATTGCTTCTGAAGAGGATGCTTAGAGCAAGATCTCTTCCTTTCATGTGAAGAAAGCTATAAAATCAATTGGAAAATCATCTTCTGAGCCTCATGCATTTGTCAGTGCTGCTCCCCCATCTGTGTCTGAGTCTCTCTCACCGAGTGTCCCATTATCTGAGCCTTTCGATGCTCAACTATTAGACTAGAAATTTTTTTAGGTAGTGTGGACTTTCTATTATGATTTTTCTCATCAATGAATGAAAATAATTTATTTAATAATATTTTGAGTACGTTTATTGGTAATATTTTTCAAGATAATTTGAGTTCTAATATCGTTGTAATTCCTTCCCTTGTCTGTCTTTGATTTTGTATGCCCCCTTAGATGTTTGTTCTATAATCTAATAGGGGCCTTCCCAATTATGTCTAGGTTTGCTTGTACCAGAATTGCCTTTATTAATGTCTTCCCTTCTAAGCACCCAATCTCCTATCTTATACTGTCTTGGTCAGATACGCTGGTGATGATACAAAACTATCTTCTACTTGTTTGCCTCTGCTACAACAGATGCTTATTCTCTTCTTTCTTCTAGTAAATCTAGGTATATTTGGGTATTGATGCTATTAGCCTTCTGGTCTAATTCCTTACTAACCCTGTAACTTAGCAACCCAATTTCAACGAGTATCATTGCATCCATCCTGTAGGTCAGTTTGAATGGTGTCTCCCCTGTGGAGGTTCTGGGTGTAGTTCTATAAGCCTAGATGACGTTGTTGAGTTCGTCGACCTAGTTTCCTTTCTTTTCATCGAGCCTCTTCTTTAACCCTTGTGTGATGGTTTTGTTGGTGACTTCTATTTGTCCGTTTGTCAATGGATGAGATGCTGATGTAAAGTGGAGCTTTATTTTGAGGATGGAATAAAACTTTTTGAATTTCTCATTATCGAACTACTTTCCCTTATCTATGATTAGGGTATGCGGTATCCCAAACCTATAGATGATTTCTTTCCAAAAGAAGTGTTGAATCCGGGCTTCCATGATGGTCGGTATGGCTTCAACTTCTGTCAATTTGGTGAAATGATCTATGGCCACAATCAGGAATTTCTTTTAGGATGTTGAGGTGGGGAAGGGGCCTAGAATGTCCATCCCTTATACGGTAAAAAGCTAAGGGCTCCCTATTGGATGTTTGGGGTAGAAGGACTTATGGGTGAGGCGAGCAAACTGCTGACATTTGTGGCATTCTTGAGTCAATTTCTGAGCATCTCAAAACATAGTGGGCCAATAGTATCCTTGTAGCAATGCTTTTCTGGTTAACAAATGATGATATTCATGTGCTTCACAAATTCCTTCATAAATTTCCCAGAGTACATAGTTCCCTTTGTCTGGAAATACACATTTAGACCATGGATATGAAAGAGATCTTTTGTAGAGTTCTCTATGGTGAATTGAGTAGTGTGCAACTTTTATCTTCAACTTCCAAGCTTTTAGTTTATCTTCTGGAAGTGTCCTATTCTCCAGATATTGAATGATCAGTTACATCCATTATGGGGCTTCCCATACGTCCATGATCTCTAGATCTTCGGTGCTAGGTTTTATTAGAGCTTCGGTGAGATCGAGTCTCTTGAATGTCTGATTATCCTCAACTATTGATATGGCTAATAGGTCCACCTCTATGTTTTTGCTTCTAAGGATTTGGGTGATTTCCCATTGTCCTCCCTCTTACTCGAGCCTCTATAGGAGCTGCCTTACTTTTTTGACATATCTAGTGATGCTCAGATATTTTTCTTGGAATGTCCCTTTGACTTGGTTCACCACCAGTTGGGAGTTCGAGTGTATCATGAGGTGCTTGACTTTGACTTTTGCAACTAACTTCAACCTTGGGATGAGTGCTTTATATTTTGTTGCATTATTAGTGGCATCATATTCTATTCGGACAACATATTTGATGAAGGCTTTGTGTGGGCCTTTAAGAATAATCCCTGCATTAGAACCATGGGTGGATGATGCCTAATCTACATAAAGCTGCCATTCTAGTCTGTCGAAAAGAGCAAGATCATCTTTAGTCATTTCCTGCATAAAGTCTGCCAAGGCTTAAGCTTTCACTTACTGCCTTGGTTCGTCCTTGATATCAAATTCTCTGAGCAATATTGACTAGTGAACTAATATGATAGATGCTTCAGGCCTATGTAAAATTTTTCTCAAGGAGAAGCTGGATCTTATAATGATAGGATGAGTTTGGAAATAGTGCCTGAGCTTTTAGGATGTGTGGATGACGGCCATGGCTAACTTACCTAGTGCTAGATACCGAGTCTTTGATCCTTAGAGTACCTTGTTGACATAGTATACTGAGCTTTGATGGCTTCCTTCTTTCCTTACTAGTACTGAGGCTATTAACTCTCAGCTAATATAAAGATATAAGTACAATGTTTCCCTAGGGATTGGTCTACTGATCAAAGGTGGCAAGGATATGAATTTTCTGATATCTTCAAAGGTTGCTTGATAATCTTCAGTCCAAATAAATTTCTTGGAATTTTTTAGAGCTTGGAATAGTGGTAGGCATCGTTTAGCTGAGCAAAAGATGAAGTGCCCTAAAGCTATTATCCTGCCATTTAGCTTTTACAATTTGTTAATCGTTGTTGGAGTTTTCATATTGAGAATGGCTTTCATCTTCTATGGGTTAGCCTCGATTCCTTTGTGTGATATCATGAATATTGGGAATTCTAGGTTTAGCTTGATCTGGTGCTGGCTCAGTAATTGGAGGATTTGATCAAGGTCAATGGGATGTTGCTTGGCATTTTTTCTTTTGACCATGATGTCATCTATGTATACTTCCATATTCTTTTTGATTTGATCCTAAAGTACATGGTTCATCATCTGTTGATACATTGCTCTGGTGTTCTTTAGCCCAAAAGGTATTACTTTGTAATGGTAGAGACCTTTGTGCATAATGAAGGATGTCTTTTATTGGTCCTCTTCCTTCATTAGTATCTGGTGATACCCTTATGCTACATCCACAAAGCTATACATACTGTGACCAGCGGTGGAGTCTACACGTTGATATATCATCGATAGTGGGTAGCTATCCTTAGGGCATACTCTATTAAGGTCAATGTAATCTATAAAAATTATGTATTTCCCATTAGACTTCTTTACTAGCACCACGTTGGCTACCCATTATGGGTGAGTGACTTCTTTGATAAACCCTGCTTCTAATAGTTTCTTTATTTCTTCAATGATTATCTTTTTCCTCTTACATGCAAAGGTTCTCTTCTTTTGGACAATCGACTTTGCATTTAGTATGATGTTTAGGCTGTGTGAGGCAATCCAAGAGTCTACCCTGGTTATTTCAGATGCTCGAGATGCGAATTCTTTTAAGTATTTAAAGAGGACCTCACTTATCCCTTACTTAATTTAATTATCAAGTTCATTGCCGATTCTTATCATATTCCCATTAATGATCTATAGTGTCTAAACCTAGTCGACATGCTCTGATCTAGCTCTTTATTTCTTTATTCCCTAGGATTCTAGGGGGAATGCCTCTGTCTGAGGCTTGACTACCATTTGGTAGCATTGCTTGGCCATGTGTTGATCTCCATGAATGGTTAGAACTCTACCTTCAATAGGAATCTTCATGGTCAAGTGTCGAATACTTGTGACTACATTAGTTTCATAGAGTACTAGTCATCCTATGATGTTATTGTATGCTAGTAGGAGGTCTACCATATTGAACTAGGCTTTAATGACTTTAGTATCTTTGATATCTCTTTCTCCAAATTCCAAACTTAACTTTACCATTCCCATTGGCTGTGTGGTTCCTTCACAAAAACTTATAATAGGATTCTGAACAACATTTAAGTCAGTGACCGAGCCTCTTATTGCTATGTAGGCATTTCGAGCTTGTTGGTGGTAAGCGCTTATGAACTAGAAAATTATTGATGTAAGCGCTTACCACCAGGGCGTCATTGTGGGGATGTCGAACGTGGTTCTTATCTTTTATACCAAATGCGATGGTCTGTATTTTCCTGAGAGTAGGCTCTTCTTCTCTATGAGCCCTTTTGGGTTTTTTTTTATGTTTTCTCCTCTGATGATCATGTTGATGATGTCGATTGTCTCATTCTGGACCTTTTTTGGTTCTAGCCTATCTCATTCCTACACCTTGATTCTAAGTTCCTTTGGGGATGTCGATGAAATTTTTGAGTTTGCCATTTTGTGCCAATCTTTCTATGGCACTTTTTAACTCTTAGTAGGCCTCGATGTCATGTCCATAGTCCCAGTGATATTGGCAGTAGTACTGTCTATCCTGTATGGCTCTCCTGCTTGGATTGATTCTTCTAGCTGTAGAAATTCTATGCCATTTTGTTTGACCCACATAAGGATTATGGATCTGGAGGTATTTAAAGGCGTATATCTTTTAGCTTCCTTCTCAAACCTTTCCATTAAGTTTTTGAAGTTTGTTTATGGGAAGGTTAGTCTCTAGGTCTTTATCTTTCTTTGGTAGGTGCTTTCTCATCCTCCCTTCGCTTCCTTCTATCTTTATCCATCTTAATCATTTTGACTATCATCGCCATCACCTCCGTAAAAATGCCAAATTTTTTTATTATTATCTTATCCTTGAGCTTTTTGAGCCTAGTACCATTCTTTAAAGCTTCTATAGCCACTTCGTCCACTAGGTTTTCAATTTGCATAGCAACTTTGTTGAATCAATCCAGGTAGCTTCGTAATGATTGATTAGCCTCTTGCCGACACATCCGGAGGTCATTGATATTTTTGGTTGGAGGGACATTGGTGATAAACCGGGTTTGAAATTTCTCAACTAAATCTTTAAAAGATGTGATAGAATTTTCTAAAAGATGGTGGAACCATCTCTGAGCATTCTTGGTGAGTGTACTAGGGAAAAATTTGTACAAGATTCCATCATTCACATTTTAGAGTAACATATTTATTCTGAATAAGGATATATGGTTGATTGGATCTCCAGTTCCATCATATTTTCTAGCTGCAGTATTCTGAATTTGGTTGGGATTTTTTATCAGATTATCCTGCTTATAAAAGATGTCCTGCCTTCCATCATGCATTCAACCTCTTTTCTAGGCCTTGTGCGAGCTTTGTGTATAACTTCTTTAACTTTTTGGGTTAACTTGGAATTGCCAAGAGTTGGGATTGTCGAGTTGGATTCCCTTTCTGGGCTTTTACACTTGTTGTCTGCTTCTGGTATTTCTGGAGATGTAGTGTTGCCATTCATATGAGTTGATCTAGAGTTGCTGCTTTGAATTAGGGCATTTGGCTGTTATTGCATTAGGGTCATCTGTGTTTGAAAGTTTCATATAATTATTTCTTTGCTGGTTGGGGTAAGGTTGAGTGTTTAGGTTACTATGTTTAGATTGGGTGTGGTTATAGTAGGCATTTCTTGTAGGTTCAGAAAAGGTGTAGAAGGTATAGGTCTGTGATGGTATTGGAGATGAGCATAATAGGGAAGGTCAGTGCCCAGGGACGAGTACCCTTGAGTGTTTCCAAGTGGAAGGTACATACCACCTGCTATAATTTAAGATAAGGGTCCAACATGTGACAAAGGGGCTGGCGATGTTATTAATGATGATAGATGGATTGGGGGAATGGTAGCAGATGGGTTGATGTGCTTGTCAGGAGTTGAGATTAGTGGTGAACTAGAGGTCATGATGCTTAGGGCTCATTCGATAGATGCACGAATGACTTTTGTTCAAGAGTTCCCATAAACAGTGCCACTTGATAACTTATTTTCCAAAACTCTTGACCTAATACCCTACAAGTGATCAATAGAAGACAAGGTGAGAGGTGGGGAGGATCCCCATAAATCCTATGATGCCTAAGTTAGAATATCTAGAGAGAGAAAGAGAACAATGAGAATATAAGAGAATATAATGAATGAGAATAAGGGATATGGGGTTCTATTTATAGGGATAGTGATGCTCAAACCTGAGAGGAATAGGGTTCCTCTTTGATGGAAGTCCTATGCCACTTAGGAGAGTATTTCTTCTTATCTGGGAGTCTCCTAATTGGGATTCTTTTCCTATTTAGCTTTGATGACTTATTTAGCCAAGTGACACTATACAACAAAATAAAGACCTTGTTTAAACAAGAATATATATGTAGGGTATTAATATCATTGAGAAAAAATAAAATAGTAGTATCATTCAAAATAATAGTTTCCCAAAGAGAATGTATGAAAATATTATATGTCAATATTAACTAATAATATCCATGTAAAATAAGATTAATAATGTTCTACACATGAAACACTAAACATCTCAAGGTGCAAAAGATTTTAATCCATTGCACCTTTGATTAGACAAAAGTTGCTCGATGATGCACTTCATCTACTACTCCATCTGTTTCAAACATGCCATGGATTAAAATATTTTGCACCATGAGATGTTTGGTGTTTCATGTGTAGCAACGTAAAATGGTAGAAGGATTTTGATGCTAAAGGAGGGAAATAAATCTCTAAAATAATCAGTACATTAAAACTCATCATATAAGCATAAATTTAAGAAGTTGCTTCAATAAAAATTAATTAATATAATAAGGTGGGAGATTAAGCGAAATTGGATAATTTATTTTAAAAAAATTGATATGTGACTTAATGAAAAATTGTGACATAAAAAAAATTACACACATAAAAACATACACACACATATATAATGACTTATTTTACTTTAATTATCCATTTTTCTTGCATATAATTATATCTCTATAAAATTATAATAAATTTATAAAAGAGGACATAGTATTCATAATTCAAGAACACCAGCCCTATGATAGTTAATTGTTTTACAAAATTAGGACCTTTTATTATTATATACATGACACCAAACAACTAATAACTTATCAAATCCATTTGCATTAGACAAGTTCTCTTGTTCATTGGACATGTTGTATATTGCCTTTGCATTATATGATACCTTTATAATTCCATCTTGTTCACTGGATTGACATGCACATAGTATGTCTTATGCTACTCACTAGTTTGTTCAAACCATTCCTCTCTCTGCCACCTTCCTCTAAAGATAAACCTCACTACTATCTTCACACATATCAAGGCCTGATAATTCTCTTTCAAAGATTGAAAAAATTTTAGTTCAAAAATAAAAAGACCAATAGAATTTTGGCATAAATATAATATTTGCAACTAAACCAACCATACATTTTTTATTTTTTTAAAAAAACTAAGTATCATGACTGTATTTATCCAAACAAGTTTACTCAATATATTATAGACATGAAAAATTGACAAAAGAAAATAGATAGGAGAAGCCATTGGACTAATATTGAAATGGCATTTCAAATAAGAACACATTTTAATGAAAGAAGTGTCACCTTCCAAATATCTAAATAATATCTTGATGGAATATAAAAATTGATAACCTTTTGACTCTTTTGACAACTAACTTATGACATTTTAGCCATATAAATACATACAGACCAAATCTTAATTCCTATAATAATTAACATATGAGAACTAATTCAAAATTGACTTAATAAATAATAACTCTAAGAAATAGAAAACATCAAATCCTTTCCTTAAAAAGCACTAATTATATATATGGCCAACAAAGTATACCTAGTGATTTTTCTTTGATGCTTCAGTCTTTGAGGGATTGCAACTATAGTTGAGAGATATTTAGTTTACAAGTGCAAGTCTTGAGAGGAAGGAGAAGGTAGATAACGTCGTTTTGGCAAGGATACCAATACACATAAAAGGAATGTAAATATATCGTTAAAAAAACCATAGATATTATTGATTATTTGGTCTCTAAACCGATTACATGCAAGTATAATGCTTTTCATTAAGTATCTAGAAATAGCAAATATAATCTAAATAAAAAGAAAAAGAAGAAAATTAGGAATTTGTTCAAGGAAAGATAATGACTTTAGCCACTTTGAAAAAGAGCTTTATAGGTTCAGCTTCTTAATCCGTAAGGCACATAACCATGAATTTAGATGCCAATATCAAACCTCTAATCATTCGATCTTTTTTGTGGTCTTGAACCTTTTAAAAAATGAAACAAAAATAAAAACTAATAAGAAATTAAATAATATAAAAAAGATTGACTCACGAAGTTAGGGATCAAAAAACAAATCTAAGAAAGAAAAATATAAAGAATACATACAAAAACTAATTAGAAATTAATAGAATAAAAACCCTCATATCAGTCAATGAAATAAGGGAATCGACAAAAATTTATTTTTTTCTCTTAAACAATGAAAAAATCCAAAGGATACTCATCAATGGAAGGAACAACATTTAAATACATGCATGAGTTTACATAGTAAAGTAATAAAAAGAACAAAGTAGCTAAAAGAACATAGCCGACAAAAAACCATTAATAGGTATACAAAACTAAACAAAAAAAGTTCCATTTAAAAAAAATAAAGGAGGCCCATTAATAGAGGCAAGAATGTTTAAATCTAGCCCTGGGTACCCAAAACAAAGCAATAAAAAATACCCAAACAATACAAAACCATTAAGAATCAAGAGTATATAAAGGAAAAAATATAAAAAAAATAAATTGCTAAACACAAACTTACCTTCTTCTACCTCGACTTAGATCTAGCCATAGATATATAAAAAAAGGTAACAGAAATCACAAAACCAATGTAAAGCTATTAAAGTCCAAGAGCATATAGGATAGAAAGCTTTAAAAGGCATGAAATTGGCTAATAAAAACTCATATTCTTCAATTATTTATGAATAATTTTTTAAGGGAACTGATGGGTGTGAGAAGTGCATTATTTTAAGCACTTAATGTGTTAAGATTAGATGATATTTCAATTGCATTTGTGTTTCTTTTATTGAGTTTTTATTTAGTTTTCATGAATATGTGCATGATTTGTGTTTATGTTTATTTTTAGTATTTTTGGTTATTTTTATGCACATAGGTGTCAAAGTGTTAGTGATATGCACTAGGTCAATCATATATGACCATGTTTTGACTTTATCATTTTATTTAATAAAGATGCATTTTTTATTATCATTTTGTGTTATGATAATTACTTGAATAGTCAATTCTTACTGAGGCATCAAGTATGTGACTTGATAGTAAAACCCTTAGATTAAATATGAATTCTACTCAAATTATCCCTAGTCATAACAATATGTTATGGCTAGTATGATGTTGATTGATGATTATGTTTTTCTAATCATGAATATGAGATATTAAGTTAACTCATATGTACTTATTTGGGAAATAATGTACTGGATTGACTCATCATGAGAATACTACATAGATAATTGTCATAAGTAATTCTCATTATAAATAATATTGATTTAGTCCTTTGACCTTGAAATCATCATGGATTTCTACATAACTATTATATATTTTGACATAATCTAACATAGTCTTTAATAGGATGATTAAATAGATTGTTGTTGGAAATAAAATGAGTTATATGAGGAATGTGAGTGATTGAGAAGGAATTTGTCCCTCATTTAATCTAAGTAAGATATCTATGGGCCCTTTGATAAGATAGATTGAGGAAAATGCATGGCCATGATGAAGTGAATTGATAAAGAGTTATTATTCTCAGTTTACTTATAGTTAAGAAATAATATGATTGAATTATATAAGGATGACAGAAACTATACCTTATATTCAATCAAGATATCATGTGACAAAGGGATAACAATATTTATTATAAATTAGGTTATGTCGGATTATTGACTTCACATGACTTGGGTAGTCATAATGCCTTGTTAGAGACCACTTATGACTTGTAGGTCTAAATAGAGAATTAAGGCCTAGTGCTAATGTTATGTGAACCTACAGGGTCACACGCTTAGAACAAGCCCAAAAACGGATATGGGTTTGAAAAGCCCAAATATGCTCTATGGAAATAAATAAATAGTTTATTTATTTAAGGTAAAGGTTATCTTAAAGAAATGGGACATTATATCTGATTTAATTTTAAATAAAATCAAAATAATAATAATTGAGAAATTACCAAAAGTTGTTTTGGTAAGTGAAACCCTAATTAGAGTTTTATAAATATGTTATATTCTCTAGGGTTTCACTAACTCAATTATTAGCCACCAAAATTCATTTTTCTCCTCTTAGAAAAACTAAAACATAGAGTGTTTTTGTTCTTGATTTATGAGAAATCAAGAGAAGTGCTAGCACACAAATTTATCATTTTAATCAAGGGTTATTCGTGTGGACGCTTATGAAGGATGAATTCTTTTGGAGACGTCTTGATCTGAACTACCAAAATCAAAAGCTTGAGGTAAAGTCTCACCGGAGTGAACCTCTTCTCTGCCTTCCAACAGTCTTACCTCTTCTGCATTTGTGGTAAGATTTAAAAACCCTAGTTTTTAAATTAATTAATTGAATTACTTGGATCTGGGTTAGGGTTTGTGGTTAAAAGCTTTAATTTTCGCAGCATTTTTAAATCACGAAACCTAACACAAAGAACAGTAAAGGATAGATGCATGGGGCTCATGAACATTCTAGAAGAGTCAAAGGAGTATGCAAAGGAGCATTAAAGATTGATTTCCTTAAATTAAGGAAGAAGACTAGAGCACAACTGTGTGCCTCGACACGCATGGCTGTGTGCCCTGTTGACAACATTTTAAACTTTGAATTTGAAGAGTTAATTTCAAGGGATTTGATGGAGATTTGAAAGGAAACAAATCACGAGGCTGGAGGCTAGGGTTTTATATGTGTGTAGCCTTTAGAATCAAATAAGGGTGTCATTTTTTGATTTTTACATTACAATTTACTTTTTTTTGGAAGAAACCATAAAGACTTGTGTTTGTTCATGTTGGTTGCGAGATTTGAGTATAAAGATTGCAGAACAATAATCCTCCTATTGCAAAGGGGGTTTCTCTAAACATTTGTTATTGTTCATTTCTATTTTGGGTCAATAATGATGTTTGTTTTCTTATATTCTTCTTCTTTATCTCTTATTATTAACATGAGTAGCTAAGTTCTTTATTACAATTAAACCATGTGAATATTACAATTAAACCTAACCCATTAATCTTAATCCATTGGTTGTTGAACTTAATGTCTTTATAGAATTGATCACCCTTTGATTGAATATACACAATAAAACTTGATTGAGAGATAGGTTTCATTGGATATAAACAATAAGCTATTAGATGTTTTATTAGTTGAGAGACATTAAAGCAACTAATAATGATTAAGGGTTGGAGCTTTAAATCGGGTTAAACAACACTTAGTAAGTGAGAACTATAAATCTAAAATATTAATCTATTTGGTTAATTATGGGTTTGTCTAAGAGGAAAACCTAGGATTCCTTAGATACCTTCAATTTGGATGAAGGTTAGGTATGGTTTAGGTACTAATTAATCTTAAGAAATAGTTGAATTCATAATAAGAACCCTAGCTCTTTAGATTGATTATTAATTAATTCAGATTTCTTTTATTTAATTTTAATTAATTTCAAAAAACCATTTTTTATTATTTAAACAAACAAAGCAAAATTATTATTACTATACTCAATTTGTAATCTTTGTGGGATCAATATTTAATTAATACATATAAGATTCCATACTTGCGGATTACGCATCAAGTTTTTTGCAACTGTTGCCGAGGATTGCCAAAATTGATACTATTAAGAATTTTATGTTGTTTTGTTTAGACTTTCTTTTAGTGATTGTTTATGTGGTTTTTTAGAGATTTAAGTAGTGCAGGCATGCAAGAAGCTGTTAATACCACTTGATTTAGAGCTTAAGAGGATAGTTCATAGAAAAAGGAGATAGAATAGTAATAGAATGAATGGAGGCAAAAAGGAAAGAGACCCACTACTAGCTGAGTGAGTAGCGTAAAATAGGTAAAATGGCTAGAGAACTATAAGAGACTTTATGAGTTCTAATGTCCAAGGTGATTAGACTCCAATTGTGAGGCCGGTGGTAGCAGCAAACAACTTCAAAATCAAACAAGCAATGACAAAAAACTCATAATTTAGCGGATTACCATATGAGGATCCAATTGGTCACATGACTTGATTTTTGGAATATTGCTCAACCTTTAAGATGAATAGAGTATAGCTTGAAGCAATTCGACTAATCCTTTTTCCATTTTCATTGATGGATAGGGCTAAAAAGTGGTTCATAAGCTTACCACCTAATTCCATAAACACATGGTAAGAGCTTTATATAGCTTTCTTCAACAATTACTTCCTACTAGCTAAAGTACTCAAAATCAGAAATGAAATTAACTCTTTCTATTAAAGAGAGGATGAGAGCTTCTATGAGTGTTAGGATAGATTCAAGGATCTTTAGAGATAATGTCCACCACAGTTGATTCCTTCATGGGATTTGGTGCAATCTTTTTATAAAAAAGTCAACCCAACAGTTAAAGTAAACATAAATGCATATGCTGGAGGAACTATCATGTCAAAGACACCTGAAGATGCTTTGGAGCTTTTTTGAAGAAATGGGTAATACACAAAGTCTATGGTCTAATGAGAGGGCTATTCTGAAGAGAGAGGGATCACTTAAAGTTGATAGTTTGATAATGTTAAATGCAAAAATGGATGCTTTATCCAAGAGGATGGACAAAATGAGTGTTAATGGAATTTCTAACTTATCTTTTTGTGAATTGTGTCAGGGTGGTCATCCAACTATTGAGTGTCAAATGATGTAAGGACTATTAATAAAGAATGTGAACTATGTGAATAATTTCAAGGGGTAACAAAACCAAGTGCATGGAAACACCTATAGTTTTAGTTGGAGAAATTATCCTTATTTCTCTTGAAAGAATCAAGAAAAAAACTAGTGAAGGCCATAAGCACCACCATCACCAAGTTTTAGAGGGTAGAATGCACAACATCACTAACCTAATTTTAAGCATGAAAAGGTTCATCTTTAGGGACTTCTTTAGAGAGCAAGCTGGAGAAGTTCATGGATGTGATGACTATAAAAATGAGCCATCAAGATGAGGCTACAAAGAGGTAAGAGGGCATATTTGAGCAAATGTACTAAGATACTCAGCTTATGTTCAAGAATCATTCTTCCTCTATCCATAATTTAGAGGTGTAAATGGGGTAATTGGCAAACTTAATATGAAATCAAGGTTCCTTTCCAAGTAGTACTGAAAAGAATCCAAAAGAGAAGTTAAAGTCTATTATCTTAAGAAGTGGAATAGAGATTCAAATCCTAAAAAGCAACTATGGAATATGAGAAGGAAAAAAAAAGAAGAGGAAAAGGAACAATAAGATGAGTGGGTTGAAGTGTAAGTGGAAAAAGAACAAGAAGTTAAGAATAAAAATAAAGAGAAATAAACACCACTACCAGTAAAGCCATACCAGTCCCATATCCTCAAAGGTTAAAGAAATAAGAGCATGACCAGCAATTTATGAAATTTTTAGAGAGGTTCAAGGCTCTACATATCAATATGCCTATTGTGGAATGTCTTTCTTAGATGTTAAAATATGCTAAGTTTTTAAAAGAGCTAATTTCTAATAAAAAGAAGTTGCAGGAGTATGAGATAGTCACACTCACAAAAGAGTGTAGTACAATCATCTCGAATAAACTTCCTTTGAAAATGAAGCGTCTAGGGAGTCTCATTATTCCACGTTCTATTAGAAACTTGAATTTTCAAATTGCTTTATGTGATTTAGGAGCTTCAATTAATCTTATGACTTTGTCTGTTTTCAAAAAATTGAGGCTAGGAGAAGTAAAACCCATAAACATTTGCTTGTAACTTGTAGATAAGACAGTGAAGGAGCTAGAAGGCATCGTGGAAGATGTGCTAGTAAAGGCTGGAAAATTTATTTTCTCTATTGATTTTATAGTCTTTAACTTTGAAAAGGATGAGGAGGTCCGATTAATCTTTGGTATGCCTTTTCTTTACACTGTAAAAGTAATCATTGATGTTTATAATGGAACTCTCACATTGAGAGTGAGGAATGAAAGCTATAAGTTTAATGTTTATCAAAGCATGAAATACCCTATAATGAAGATTTTTGTATGAGAGTTGATGTTGTTAATGAATGTATGAGTGAAGTCTAATGATGGAGGTTGGCAAAGTTTATGGAAATTGAGAATATTAAGAAGTGTTTTTAAGTATAATCTTCTCAAGAAGAAGTAAACCTCAAACACCAACCCCACATACCACACATGAAATTACCAAACACTGAACCCACACCACCCTCAACCATAAAAACCACCAAAATTAGATTTAAAACCTTTATCCCAATATTTGAGGTACACTTTTTTAGGAGAAGATTAAACATTACCTATGATTATATCCTCTAAACTATAAAGATCAAGAGGATATGTTAGTGGACATGCTAAAGAGGAGAGTAAAAGCAATTGGTTAGTAAATTTTTGACATTAGGGGTATAAGTCCATCTTATTGCATGCACAAGATCTTGATGGAGGAAGGACATAAGCCAACTATTGCAAGGCATAAGACGCTCAACCCAAATATGCAAGAAGTGGTGAAGAATGAAATAGTTAAGCTTCTTGATGCAGGGATCATTTACCCGATCTTTGATAGTTCATGGGTGAGCCCAATTTAGTGTGTACCAAAGAAAAGTGGAATAACCATCATGAATAATGAGGAAGGGGAGTTGATTCCTACAAGAGTTGTGAGTGGATGAAGGGTGTGCATAGATTACAGAAAGCTGAATGCATCCATAAGAAAATACCACTTCCTATTACCTTTCATTGATCAAATGTTAGAGTGGATAACAAGACATACTTTTTATTATTTTCTAGATGGGTACTTAAGGTGTAATCATGTTGTAATAGCTTTAAAAAATCAAGATAAAATCACTTTCACTTGTCTTTATGGCATATTTGCATATAAGAGGATGCCATGTGGATTATGTAATGCCACTACAACAGTCCAGAGATGTACGATGGCAATATTTACAACTTTGGTAGAGGAGATCATGGATGTTTTCATGGATGATTTTTCTATGGAAACTCATTTGAGGGATGTCTAAATAACTTGGAGTAAGTTCTGGCATGTTGTGAATAAAAAAACTAGGTGCTGAATTAGGAAAAGTGTCATTTCATAATAAATGAAGGAATTATTCTAGGACATAAAATTTTAGCCCAAGGCATTGAAGTTGAAAAAGAAAAGGAAGAGATAATTGAGAAGTTGTAGTACCCCATAAATGTGGAGAGAGTTAGGAGTTTTCTTGGCATGGAGGCTTCTATAGGCAGTTCATTGAAGATTTTTTAAAAATCTCTAAACCCCTTTAAAAATTACTTGAGAAAGATTCACCTTTTGATTTTAATGATGAGTGTAAATAAGCTTTTGATAGGTTAAAGGAAACCCTTATTTCAGCCCCTATAGTGATGACACCATATTGGAGTCTGCCATTTGAGTTAATGTGTGATGCAAGTGATCACGCAATAGGAGCTGTGCTTGGTTAGAGAAAGGAGAACAAACTACATATGATCTACTATACAAACCAAACATTGACTGATACACTACTAAATTATGCTACTACTGAGAAGGAGATGTTAGCAATCATTTTTGCTTTTGATAAGTTTGGATCCTACTTGCTTGGATCTAAATTGGTTGTGTACATAGATTATGCAGCATTGAAGTACCTAATAAATAAGAAAGAGTCCAAATAAAGGCTCATTAGATGAGTGCTTTTGTTGTAAGAGTTTGACATTAAGATTAGAGACAAAAAGAGCTAAAAAATAGTAGTAGCTGATAATTTATTGAGGCTGGATGTAGATCAAGAGGGAAACTTAGTCAAGAGCCTATCAAGGAATTATTTCCAGATAAGGTGCTTTTGGCCATAAAAATTATGGCTTTTTGGTTTGTTGATATAGCAAATTTTCTATCAAGTGAAGAAATGCTAGAAGAGTTCACTTATCGACAAAAGAAGAAGTTGAGTTGTGATTCAAAATTTTACATTTGGGATGAACCATTTTTATGGAAATTGTGCAATGATAGTATGGTAAAAAGATAGTAAATAAAGAAGTTGGGTCAGTCTTGCAACATTGTCATGGAATGGTCAATGGTGGACATTTCAGACCATAAAGAATAGATGCTAAAGTTCTTAAAGTAGGGTTTTATTGGCCTACATTTTTTCAAGATACAAGAGACTTTATGATTTACTATACATGTCAAAGGAGTAGTAACATTTCAAAGAAGGATGAAATGCTTCAATCTGGAATTTTAGAAGTTAAAATATTTGATGTGTGGACCATTTCCTTTATTATGGGGTAACAAGTACATTCTTTTTTGTGTGGACTATGTTTCTAAATGGGTTGAAGCCCAAGCATGCTTAATAAATGATGTAAGGGTTGTTTACAAGTTCTTAAAGAAGTTGTTCTCTCGATTTGGTATGCCTAAAGTAATCATAAGTGATGGGGAACACATTTTTGCAATAAAAACATAGAAACATTGTTGGCTAGATATAGGGCAAAACATAGAGTAACTACACTTTATCACCCTCAAATAAGTGGACAAGTTGAGGTGAGCAATAAAAAGTTAAAAATTTTTTTGGAAAGAACAGTGAGCAAGTTAAGAAAAGAATGGGCAAGGAAGTTTGATGATGCTTTATGGGCATATAGAATAGCTTACAAAACACCTATTGGGATGTCTCTTTTTAGGTTGGTTTATGGCAAAGCATGTCATCTTCCTATTGAACTTCAACACAAAGCCTATTGGGCGGTGCAAGCCTTGAATTTTGATTTTAAAAAGGTAGCTGAAAAGAGATTACTATAAATGAGTGAACTTGAGGAGATTAGAGAGGTTGCTTATGAAAATTCAAATATTTATAAGGCACGTAAAAAAATGTGGCATGATGCAAGAGAAAAGAAATTCAAGGAAGGTGATCAAGTATTGCTTTTTAATTCAAGGCTTAGGTTATTTCCTAAAAAGTTAAAGAGTAGATGGTTAGGACCATTTATAGTGACTCATTCATATCCATATGAAGCTGTGGAATTATACAACACAAAAGAAGAAAACTTCAAAGTGAATGGTCAAAGATTGAAGCTATACCATAGAGGTGGAATTGAGGATTTCCATCAAGTTGCATACTTGAAGGAGTCAACTAAGTGATCAACATGACAATCTAGCTCATGGACCCTTAAAAGAGCACTACTTAGGGGCTTTGAAAATTTATTTTAGTTTTAATGTTTGTTTCCTTTATGATTTTGAGGAAGTGAAGGAAAAAAGGAGCTCTAGAGGAGGTTTTATAAGTTTAATTTATGTGGAATGCTATTTAGTATGATGTATAAGTCATGATTATGATGCATTGTTTGAATATATTGTAAAATGCTATAAGAAGCATTTTCAAAAATAAGAAAAATGCTTATATAAGTTGCATGGCCATATGCATTTTGCATATGGCCATACATCTTACGGAGTCACAATTTTGCATGTACAAGTTGCATGGCTATGTGCATATGGCCATGCATTTTATGGAGTCACACTTTTGCATGTACAGGTTGCATGGCCATGTGCCTTGATGCGCATGGTCGTGAGCCTTACGATGCTAAATTTTAGTTATGAAAGTTACATGGCTGTACACCCTGATATGCATGTTGTTGTGCCACTCTTAAAAAGATGCAAAATTTAATTTTTAGTTTAGTCTTTTTCACTTCCCAACATTCCCCACTTCCTAAAAACCTAAGGCATCTAACCTTGACCACCTTTCCCACTTGCCAAACCCTAGAAAACCTAACCCTTACTACTTTTACAAATTCCCTCAACCTTTCATAATTCCTAACTACTCCACCTTTTATATTTAAACACCCATTTCCTTATTGCTTCCTCATATTCAATCATTATTCACATCTCTTCTCTACTCACATTCCCTCAATCTTTCATCTCATACACTTCATCCTTTTCATATTGCCATGGAAAAGGATTAAAGGAGAAAGAGTATTGCTAAGAAGAAGTCTGCTCCTCTTCCAAAGAGAACTAGGCTTGGTGGTAGCTCTAGCAATTTGGGTGGTGTCAACGAGGAAAGAATGGGAAAACCCTTTCCTGATCAAATATAATTTAGGCATGATGGGCATAGGAATAAGTTTAAGCAAATGATAGGTAGAAAGATTATGGCTAATAGGTATGTGAGTGCTACCTCTTAGACTAAAATTGGGTTACTATATGAGTTTAATATGTATATTAATAGGATGGGATGGAATGAACTTGTTATGATGCAAGATCCCTCTTATACTACACCCATTTATGAGTTTCTCTCTTCATTTAGCTTCAATGAACAAACTCTTATGCTCACTTTTTATTTGGGGAATGAAGATCACAATTTAGGATTGTTTGCACATAATGATGTTTTTCATTTTCCCAAGAACTAAAATACTAATGTTGCATATGATAAAAATGAGTTTTGGAGAGAAATAACTGAGGAGAGAGGAGCTTTTTATGAGGCTAGGTTCAGCTAAAGAATCTCATATTCGATAGTCTACAATGAAATATTTACATAGGCTTATGGCCCATTCCTTATTTCCAAGAAAAAAAAGGATTCCATGGTCACCACCACTAAGCTTAACATTTTGTATTGCATGGTCAATGACAGAAAGCTTGATATATGCCATGCCATAGTTAGGAAATTAAGAGATGTTACTTCAAAAGTGACTAGGGCTATCAAAGTGGGAGGACTAGTAACTGCTATAGCTAAATACCTAGGCTTTGACACTAAAAACATGCCATTTGAGAATGTAAAGGGTCATTAATTCATTGATACTGACATGATGGAAGCTATGGGTTTAGTTAGAGTTGATTATACAAAAAGAGCTTTCCTTATCCAACCTACAACTCTAGAAGCACCACAAGAAGAAAAGGAGGAGGGAGATTAAAATGCTACTCTCAATAAAGTCATGGAGAGGTTGGATAATTTGGAGTTGCAAGTTGGAGTCATTGACTCCAATATGGTGAGATGAATTCAAAAGTTAAAAGAATAGATCTCACTTCTAGGAAAATGAATCGCACATTGAGCATGATCAACCACAACCTTAATGCCTATTTTAGCTTGTAGAATTTTGTCCTACTTCCATTCCTATATGATGTTGAGATGGAAGAAAGAGAGTCCTTATCCGAGGAAGAAGGCAAAAAATAAAGCCTTTGTTTTTAAAAGTTGTATGGTTTTAACTTGAACAATTTTTATTTTAAGTTGTTTTTAATTTTATGTTTTATGGAACAATGTGCTCTTAAGTTTATGTTTTATCAAGTTTATCATGTTTTGTTTAAGTTGTTATAGTTTATTTTTATTTAAGTTGTTTGGAGATTTTTATTTTCTTAATGTTAATTGTTTTTGTTTCAAGTTAATTTCTCTCTTACATTATTGCAATGAATATATGATGCTTGACCTATGCAAAGTAATGAAAATAGGTTGAATTGAGGTGCAAAAGCATCATTACAGGTTTAGGAAAGTGCTAAGAAGTGTAACTTGTACAATCATATCACACGACCATGCACATTTTTGTGTACAACCATTCTCCTTGCAGTGTCACACTTCAATAGAGTAGGTACATAGCCATGTGTCCTGATGATAAAAACAACATGAATTTTTTTTCATTCTAAATATGTCAAGAGCTCATGCAATGAGGACATTGCACATTTTAAGTATAGGGGAGGAATTAAACTTTTTCAAATTTTAATATTTTCAATTTGTTTGTCAATTTTTACGTTATTTTTTTATTTTGTTTCCTATTTTAATTTGATTGCTAATTTTTTATTTAATTTTATTCTTGATTTGAGCTTCCATGTTAAATTAGGATGTTAGATGAGCTTAACTTCCTTTTTAATCCCTAATTCCTATTTGATTAAGGAAATTTTGACTTGATGATTTTATTTTTTATACAGATTTTAAAGTTATTTCTTTTCCTTTTTGTTTTAGGAATAGAATTTCTTTTATCCTATGCCTTTTTTTATTATTTAAACCCTTCTTTTCTTTTCTTTTGTTTTTGTTCTTATTATTTTCATTCTTTTGTGTTGTTTTATTTTTATAGAGTGCTAACATTATTGTGATGGCTAGAACAAAAAATCTATATCAAGGAAGGAGGCTTAGTGATGGCAAGGGTAAGACCAAAGACATAAGGAATTATTATGAAGCTTTCTTTGCCATTTATTCTGAAGAGGAAGGTAAGAGATTATGCTCTTTAGTCAAAAGAAATTTCCCATAAGTTGAAATACTTTGATGACAAGGTACTTTTGAATATGTGGATTAACAAAACTATAGATGTTTTTTGCAATAAATAAGGGTGGTCTAAATTGGCTACAACCTAATATGATGTATTCTTTGAGCTAACTATAGAATTTTACACTACATTGAAGATTTTAGATGCAAATCAAAGGGTCTTTTCTTATAGGTTCTTTGTGAAAGAGTACTATTTTGATTATGAAATCATGTATAATATCTTTGGTTTTCCTGAAGGAGGTGTTTATGAACCTCCATTGGATTATAATATGAGTAGTTTTTAGCATGAAAGCACTAGAGGTGATAGAGTTTGTGAGAGCCAAGTAATAACTAGTGGTTTGATCAAAGATCACTCATATTTAATCATGCATAAATTCATATCACACATAATCTTTGGAAGAAAAGATAGCACTGGGGTTTCTCTTGATGAGTTATTTGTGTTGTGGTGCTTGAAGACTGACACAAAAATATATAGTACATGCTATGTTTTATGTTCTATATGGCATGTTGTGCAGGCTAGGAAGGCATTATTATTAATGGGGCATATTGTCACTGGTTAAGCATTGTATTTTGCTCTATTCAAATTTCCCAAACGTCAATTAGAGCAACTAGAAGTTGAATACCTAGATAAAGACTACCTTGTTCAGGTTGAAATCATCACAGAGTTTAATGAGTTTCATAATGTCACTTCAAGAAGATGTTATTTGTTGTGTCAAGAGGCGATGCAACATGATGAAGTCCCTTTGCCTCCTAACTCAATGGAGAAAGAAACTAATGAAAGTGAGAGTTAAACAAGGAAAAGAGGGAACACTAAAAGTTGGAGTGATAGGATTATAAAGAAGATTAAGGAGCTAATGGACATCTCTGACAATAGGATTAGGAACATAATCATGGATTTGTCTAATGATTTGGACAAATTTGAGAGGCATTGTGAATAAAGGGCTGAAAGGTTGCAAGACTAAATTGATGAAATCTTTTGCATAATCCCTTAAAGAAAAAGGTCTAAGATGATTAATGAGGCAACAAAAGCTATTATTTCCACTCTTTTAGCCTCTCTACCAAGTGCATCAGAATGAGGGAAGTACATTATTCTTTAGTTTTTTTGTGTTTTTATTTCATGTTTGTGTGTTTGTTTTACCCTAAGAGTTATGCATGCTTTGGTTTAGTTTTTGTGTTATTCATGCATTAATCTCACACTTGGATTATTGCAACCTATTCATATATAGAGTTTTATTTATTAAAGTTCAATTTTCTTGAAGAAATTCTTTAATCTTCCCTTAATGATTTGTTTAGACTTTTTAAATTAAGAGAGTAATTTGTGGTTAGGAATTTTTACTTTTTAATGAACTTACTACTTACTTTTCTATTAAATAAATGAACTTAGGTGCTTGATGTTTGAGAAAAATGTTTATAAGTAGTAATTTGAATTTAAACTTAGTGTGGTTAAGTTCTCATGTATTTTGGTTCATTATATTCTAAAAAAAGGCAAAGAGATGGAGTGTAAAATGAAACCGTTAGGAGCTAAATTTGAAAAGAATATCTTTAAATGCTCATTATACTCTAATGATTTTTTAAAGTAAAAGAATCCAAAGGACACTTTTTGGAGGTATCCATACTAAGCAATGCAAGAAAGGTGGGGGATGCTAAGACTAGGAAGACTTTGATTGAATAAAATTTTTTAAAACCTTACATATGCTGAATTTTTAACTTCCTCAGTGTTACAATAATTCTTACTTGCTTCCATTTTTCTTGAGTGTCAATTATTTGCTTTCATGATTTTAAGAAAAGTATGCTCTTAACATAGTAACAATGATTTCTTGACCTCAGATTAGTGTTTTAATTTTGAGTTTTTAAGCTTTTTATTACAGAAAGATTGAGGTAGTTACTTAAGTTAAAGCTAGTTACTGAGCATGATTCTTTAGGTGACTAGGGTGTATTCAAGCTTTGCTTGAGGACAAATAAACATTCAAGCGTGGGGGAATTTGATGAGTATGAGAAATGAATTATTTTAAGCACTTAATGTGTTAGGATTATATGACATTTTAGTTGCATTTGTGTTTCTTTTGTTGAGTTTTTATTTAGTTTGCATGAATATGTGCATGATTTATGTTTATGTTTATTTTTAGTATTTTTGATTAATTTTGTGCAAGTAGGTGTCAAAGAATAGTAAAAGAACGATACATGGGGCTCATGAAAATTCTTAAAGAGTCAAAGGAGCATGCAAAGGAGCATTAAAGGCTAATTTCCTCAAATCAAGGAAGAAGACTAGCGCAAGGCCATGTGCCTCGATACACATGGTTGTATGCCCTATTGACAACATTTTGAATTTCAAATTTGAAGAGCCAATTTTTGGGGGTTTTAATGGAGATTTGAAAGGAAACAAATTAAAAGGCTAGAGCTAGGGTTTTATATATGTGTAGCCTCCAGAAACAAAGGAGGATGTCATTTTTCATTTTTACATTACAATTTGCTTTTTATCATTTTTGAAAGAAACCATAAAGATTTGTGTTTGTTTATATTGGTTGGGCGATTTAAGCATAAGGATTGAAGAATAATAAGCCTTCTATTGCAAAGGGCATTTCTCTAAACATTTTTTATTGTTATTTCTATTTTGGATTAATGATGATGTTTAGTTTCTTTTATTCTTCTTCTTTATCTTTTATTATTGAGATGAGTGGCTAAGTTCTTTGTTAGGGTTCTTATTTTAATTCAACTATATGAATATTGCAAATAGACCTAAGCTATTAATCTCAATCCATTGGTTTTTATTAAACTTAATGTCTTTATAGGATTGTTCACCCTTTGATTAAATATGCACAATGAAACTTGATTGAGAGATATATTTCATTGGATATAAATAATGACCTATTAGATGTTATCTTAGTTGAGAGACATTAAAGCAACTCATATTGATTAAGGGTTGGAGCTTTAAACTGGGTTAAACAACACTTAGTAAGTGAGAGCTGTAAATCTAAGATGTTAATCTACTTGATTAATTATGAGTTTGTCTGAGAGGAAAACCTAGGATTCTTTAGATGCCTTCAAATTGGATTAAGGTTAGGTATGGTTTAAGTACAAATTGATCTTAAGAAATGGTTGAATTGATAATAAGAACCCTAGCTCTTTTTATTGATTGTTAATTAATTTAGATTTCTTTTATTTAATTTTATTTAATTTTAAAATACCATTTTTTGTTGTTTAAACAAACAAAGCACAATTAGTATTACAATACTTAATTTTCAATCTCTGTGGGATCAATATTTAATTACTACTTGTATAGTTTCATACACTTTTAGATTATGCATTAGAAATAAAGAGAAGGTGTGCTATAAGAGAAACCGCTAGAGAAAATAAGTAGAGGAAGAAAAAGGGGGCGATTGAGATGTGTGTGGAAACAAGGGGATGATTGGAGCATAATCTCCATTCAAAAATCAAAAAGTTAAATGTAAGCATAAACCAGTTTGTATGCAAAACTATAGGAGAAGAAGGCATGGTAAGGAAGAAAGGACAAAAAAAGGCCATATGGAAGGCAACTACATAATAAAAGAAGGAAATGGAAGTTAATGGGTGAAGGATTAGGTGTTCAGCATTTACAAATCTAAAATGATTAAACAATAGGCAGTATAAAGGGTGTCATTGTACAAGGAAGAGGGGCAGCCATGTTAAATCACAAAAGTGGTGTTGTTTTATGTAAGGGCTATTATACATCTTAGAAGGTAAAAACGTATGTTCCTAGTCCATGACAAATTCTTGCATCCGTCACTAAATAGTGATAGACTATAATTTTTCACTAAATTATTTTATAGGGAAAATTGCATTATTGGTGCCTTAACTTTTTAATTTTTGCTATTTTGGTGTCTCAATTTTTTTAAAAATCAAGTTGCTGAAATTTAGAAATTACAATTAATATGGTGCTTCTAATTAGAAGCATCATGTTGGAGTGCTGACTAGCTAGTGATAGGGTCCACTTTTTTTCTTAATCACCTGCCACATTAAGAAGAAAATGAAAGAAAGACAAATATGCCTCCAAACTAAGAAATAAAAAAGACAGTTTTTTTTAGCAAAAAAAAAAGACAACTTACGTTGTCCTTATAACATTTTTGTTATCATCGAATGAGAAGAGAAATTTCATTATTTGAAACTATAGATTTGTTAGGGACTTTATTCATAGTTTAAGGTAGATTTGCATCTTTTAATAAATCAATAGGTAAATCAGGTAAGAGGAAAGCATTAAGTAATAATGCTAATGTTAGAAGAACAACACCAAAGATCTGAAAATCTACACCAGGTTTACAAGAGACTCTTATTGGCTTATAAGAATCAAAAGCAATATCAATTACCTGAATTGCAACTAAATTAATTTTGCTATAGGACTATATATTTTTGCCAAGATATTAGTTCAGTTTCTTTTTTTGGATTGTATTGAATTGATGTCTTCATTACATCAATAAAATTTTGTTTAATTTTCCAAGATATAAAAACTTGGTTAGTTTAATACATCTATTTAGTGTATGGCTATTCCACTCATGTTATTGTTTTGATAATGCTAATTGTCTCTGGTAGGCATATTTAACTTAGATGTGTCAAATCTCTTCTCTCTTGTTTATGCTTCTTGATTTTCTGCTGTTTCAATTTCTTGAACTTGTGTGATTGGGTTTTTTTTATGGATTTGATGGATTACTATTGCTCTAATTTGTGGCATTATTAGTTTAGTTTACTAGTTTGTTAAGTTAGGATTTATTTAATATGATGTTATCTTCCTTTAAAAAAATTAACGTTATCAAGTCTACTATTTCAGTAGCTTTATTTAATTTCCAAATTGTGTTATAAGTATCAAATGAGTTATAAGGAAATATAAGAACATTTAGGAATAGACCATTTTCAATTGGTGAATTTTTTATTTAATTCTAACTATTTAGGGTCTTATGGTTATTGAATTCTTAATTTGTTCCTTGGTGATTCAAACTTTTTTTGATTTCATCATCTACTTACCTTGGATTTTTGCATAAATAATTTTTAGAATTGCTAATGAATGTTGCAAGTGATTATGGTGCTTTGACAACATCTATTGTAGATCTTTAATAGAGTCAAAACTTTAAGGAGTCTCCTTTAGTGTGAGGGGTATATGTATATAGATGTTGTACATTATTTGACAAATTTACTTTTTTTTTTCTTATTTCTGTATAGTATGATTTTAGCATATGCTTGTGTTATTCTCATTTGTTAGTAATTTTGTTATCCACCAGTATTCTTTTTTCTTTTTTGGACTTGTTTAATAATTGCTTTTAGGGTCCTATTTCTTATATTATATATTTTCTATTTAATTTTTTATTTGAATTCATAAAGACAAACAGGGGTCAAAATGGCATTCAACTTTTGCTATTTGTAGAATAGGAAGCTTAATTATGTCTTTATGCTGATAAATCATGTTTGTGTATAATAATGCTTGTACAAAGGAAATGGTAGTATGTGCCTGTAACCAAGCTGCCTTGACTCTGGGATTCATCACTTATGCTTGTCAAGTGCCTAACCAAACTAAAATTGCTAACATAAGTAACCATGTCTACCTCATGAAGAATATTACTCTCAAAGTGAAGATAATGAAACACCGATGTCATACAATTTTCCATTTTTATTTTCAAATTAAGGAGATATATAAGCAAAAAATATTTAAAATGGGAATTATTATTATATAAAGGAAAATATTGTTATTCATGAAACTAAAGAAAAAGACTGCAAGTTGGAATTATTGAGCAATTAAGAGATAGCAAAGTACTAAATTCACTATAAATGCTAAAAGCTTCATCGTCTCTTTACAATCCTAATCTTTGCACTTTCTTTCTTGCAGCATTCATCCAATCAAGACTAGATCTTAGTAAAAGGCTTAACAATCCACATCCAATCAAGACTAGCACTCCTCTCATGTGGCCATCACCCCTAAAATCATTGTCAATAGGATATAAGTTACCTAGATACAAGCACCACATAATAAAAACTACACAGTAATAACGTCCTTGCCTTAAAAAAATATCCAGTAAAAAACACTAAAGAAAAAACTTCTCATAAACCACAAAACAACACAAATTCTAAACAAAATCATAATTCATTATTAATGCAACTATTTAATTACATTAAACATACTTAACTACTACCAAAATACTTCTTTTGAAGCTTTTTAATTATCTTCACATTATCACTTAAAGATAATGATAATTACTAACAAAATCATAATTATCCAGTCTTTTTTCCCTTTCTTTGCTACTTTGTAATTGAAGCTCCAAGCTTGAATTGCTTTTCAATAACCCAAAAATCATACACCTTAATCTCTTACATAATTGATTTTCTGCCCATTGAAAAGATCGATTGCATGATTGATCTTCATAGCTCCAAAACATTCTTCCTGGATTGGAATTTGTCCATGATGTTCTCATCACACATTGCTTTCAACATGGACATCTTACTTCCATAATGTTGGTGATTTCTTTTAGGCTTCAATGGAATCATGATTGAACATTAAAAAGAAATAATTTTTGTTAGTTTTTCTTTCTGAAATCCTTAGAAAAAAGTTGATGAAGAAGGAATAACATTATAATGGACCGATTTAGGGTTAGTTTTATCTTTTTAATTTCCTCTTTATTGACATGACAAGTGATGAAGCAAAAAGTGGGCCCATTAATGCCTAATATGCACTCCAGCTTGGTGCTTCTAATCAAAAGCTCCACATTAACTATAATTTCTAAAGTTTAGCAACTTGATTTATTAAAAAAGTTAAGATATCAAAATAGCATAAATTAAAAAGTTGGGATACCAAAAATGAAATTTTCCTTATTTTATATTTTTAAAATATATTTCCTTAAAAATTTATGACAGAATAGTCTTTCTGTTGCTATTTAGTGATGGATTCTTCCATCTGTTACCAAATAGTGACAAATTCTATTCCATCATTAAAATTATATTAGTAAATCAATTTTATGGGTTTATTACACCAATAGTACCTTAACTTTTGTCGATGTTTCATTTTGGTACCAATTTTTTAATTTTTTTCTTTTAAGTTACTAAAGTTCTATTTTTATTTTAGGTTAAAGTACCTCGAATATATTAAATCAAATTTAGCATACATGGCAACTGGAATAAACACATTCTTAGTATAATTGCCACAGAAGTATCCCATTAAGAAACCTAATCATCTTGTGGGCCTTAGAATCCCATATTTTTATCCTTTCATTAGGGTTTTCACGTATGAAAAATTTTGTTTTCTATGGCCTATAAGATTATTAGGCTGCTTAATTAGATGTTTACATGATGAATAAACTGAGAATATTCTTATTCTAGTGGTTACATATGCCAAATTTGATTGGATATGTTTAAAGTACTTTAACTTGAAACAAAAATAGAACTTCAGTGACTGAAAAAAAAAATTAAAAATCTGATACCAAAATGAAATATATAACAAAGTTAAGTTACCATTGGTATAGTAAACCACAGTTAGATTCTTAAAAATTTTATAACATAAATTAAATCCTTCATTAAATTATGACAAACTAGAATCCCTCACTAAATTATTTTATTTTTAAAAATTTTAATTTATAAAAAAAAATTATGACTGAATAGCCTGTCCATCACTATTTAGTGACGGATTCTTCTATCCATAACTAAATAGTGACAGATTCTATTCTATCATTAAAATTATATTAGTAAATCAATTTTATTCTCAAACATTTTATGATGAAAATTAAATTTGTCACTAAATAGTCATGGACTAGAATCCACCACTAAATTATTTTATATTTTTAAATTTGATTTACTTAAAAATTTATGACAGTGGCTTGTTCATAGCTATTTAGTGATAGATTCTTCCATTCATCACTAAATAGTGATGGATTATATTCCATCATAAGTATTATATTAGTAAATCAATTTTATTCTTAAAAATTTTGTGATGGAAATCAAATTTGTCAATAAATAGTAATGGACTAGAATTTGTCACTAAATTATTTTATATTTTTTAATTTTATCTCCTAAAAAATTTGTGATGGAATAGCTAGTTTGTTGTTATTTAATGGCAGATTCTTCCATTTGTCGCTAGTGATAGATTCTAGTTCGTCACTAAAATTATATTAGTAAATCAAATTTTTCACAATTTTGCGATGGAAGTTCATTAGTCACATCTTTTTCATATAATATAGTTATTTTATAAAATTTTTGTGACAAATTAGCATTCGTAACAAAAAAACTATCAAATCTATCCCTAATATATGTGCACCATTTTCTCACTAACTTTTTTTGACTAAAGCTTTATTTGTCACTAAATTTTTCATAAAACCATCATAAATTTATCATTATATTTTTTAAATTTTACCCCACTTTCTTTTAGTGTTAGATTTAATTTCCTTCACTAACATCTGTCACTAATTATAATTTTTGTCACTAAATCATCATAATTTAGTGACAAAAATTTATCACTATTTTCTGTCACTAATTTATAGTTTTTTATAGTGTCTATTAAACTTTTAAACTTTTGTTTTGAACATTTTTCATCTTTTACTTTGTAATTTTTGATTCTGTTTAACTTATACAATATAAAAATGGATAAAAATTTAGTTCCAAATGATTTTAAACACATAAAATGCTATAGCTTCAAAACAATAGAAATGGAATTAAAAACTAGCATTAAAAAGTTAGATAAATTTTATTTTTTATGATATTCTCTCTTCCATTAAACATTATTTTCATTTATTTAAGTTTTTCTTATGTCTATATTAACATTGATTTATAAAATACTTAAATTTTATGTATTATAGGGGATTAGATAAGTTTAAAGTAAAAGTTTAAAGGTTGAATATAATATAATAAAAGTTGAAGAGTACTAGAGGTTAATTGAGTAAAGTTCAAGGGTGAAACTATGCATTTTAGCCATTTTGTTTTCATTCACAAAAGAGCTACAGTACTAACAAAATTCCTTTTGAAATTATAATAGGTCAACAACCTTTATTGCCATACTTTTTGTAGGGACCATACAAGGGGCGAACTCCAAAAGCTTATAACTTCTTCAAAGAGTGGAGAAAAATGAAGAAATAGTTTAAGAACATTTAGAAAGAGCATCCCAGTAGATGAATATTAGGCAAATTTGAATCAAAGGCCATAAGAGTTTCAAGTTTGAGATATGATTTTGATAAGACTACCCCTGGAGTAAGTTCGATTACATAATAAAGACCAAAGATTGCTAAGGAGATATGAAGGCTATGTACCTATCATTGCAAGAGTAGGGCCAATTGCCTATAAAGTAGAACTATTTAAAGGACTCAACATCCATCCTCATTTTCATGTGAATAATCTAAGGCCTTATCATGTAGTAAAAAAGACACCAGTTGGAAGCAAGTAAAAAAATCTCTAATCTCCAATATAGAACAAATAATAAAGATAGTGGAAGAGATATTAGTAGAGAGAGTAGTAGCTTCTAATAAGCATGTATATAAGGAGTATTTAGTGAAATGGAAAGGCCAAGGAGAATAAGAGGATAGCGAGAAAAATGAAAAAGATCTTCAAGAATTCAAGTACAAAATTGAACAGTTCATAGAGTCACAGTTGACAAAGGTGTCAATCGCTTAAGTAGGGGAGAATGATTGGGGTAGCATTTTATGGTTTTAAAGGCATTTTAGACATTTCATATTTTATTTTATTTTATTTTATGTAATTTCAAGGGTGTGATGGGTGAAAATTTTTTATATCTACTTTTACCAAGTCTCATTATGCACTTTATGCTCTTTAAAGGGAGTGCTAGTCATCAAAGGCATAGGTTGAAGATCTAGTTACTATACATACTTGTGGTGTGTGCTTCTTTTCGGTGGGTTCCCCTTACCTACACCATGAGAAGCACAATGTTTAAATCAATGTAATGATTTCTTTGATGATTAACAAAAGTAGCCCTATTATGTTTATATGTTGTGCGCTTTTCGGTTGTGCTTGTACTTGTGCTTAAAATTGTGCTTTTTGCCCTATTCTTGCCCTTTAGGCTACTGTGTTGGCTTTATAAGCCTTGAGTGTTAGGTTTCATGATTCAAAAATGCAGTAAAAATTACAAATTTTAACCATAAACCTAACTCAGATCCAAGTAATTTGATTAATTGATTTAAAAACTAGAATTTTCAAATTTTACCAAAAATGTAGAAGAGGCAAAACTGTTGGAAGGCAAATAGGAGGTTCACTCCAGTGAAACCTTACCTCGAGCTTTTGATTTTGGTAGTTCAAATCAAGACATCTTCAAAAGAATTCGTCCTCCATAAGCATCCACACGAATAGCCCTTGATTAAAATGACAAATTTGTGTGCTAGCACTTCTCTTGATTTCTCACAAACCAAGAACAAAAACACTATATATTTTAGTTTTTCTAAGAGGAGAAAAATGAATTTTGGTGGCTAATAATTAAGTTAGTGAAACCTTAGAGAATATAACATATTTATAGACCTCAAATTAGGGTTTCACTTACCAAAACAACTTTTGGTAATTTCTTAATTATTATTATTCTGATTTTATTTAAAATTAAATAAGATATAATATCCCATTTATTTATGACAACCTTTACCTTAAATAAATAAATAAACTATTTATTTATTTCCGCAGAGCATATTTGCACTTCTCAAACCTATATTTGTTTTTGGGCTTGATCTAAGTGTGTGACCCTGTAGGCTCATATGACATTGGCAGTGGACCTTAATTCTCTATTTAGGCATACAAGTCATAAATGGCATCTAGTAAGATATTATGACTACCCAAGTCATGTGAAGTCAATAATCTGACATAACTTAATTTATAATAAATATTGTAATCCCTTTGTCACATGATATCTTGATTGAATATAAAGCATAGTTTCTATCATCCTTAAATAATTCAATCATATTATTTCTTGACTCTAAGTAGACTGAGAATGATAACTCTTTATCAAATCATTTTAGCATGGCCATGCATTTTCCTCAATCTATCTTATCAAGGGGCCCATAGATATCTTACTTAGATTAAATTAGGGACAAATTCCTTCTCAATCACTCATATTCCTCACATAACTCATTTCATATCCAAAAACAATCTATTTAATAATCTTGTTAAAGATAATATTAGATTGTGTCAAAATATAAAATAGTTATGTAGAAATCCATGATGATTTCAAAGTTAAAGGACTAAATCAATATTATTATGATGAGAATTACTTATGACATTATCTATGTAGTATTCTCATGATGGGTCAATCCAGTACATTATTTCTAAATAAGTACCTATGAGTTGACTTAATATCTCATATTCATGATGAGTAAAACATAATCATCAATCAACATCATACTAGCCATAACATATTTTTATGATTAAGGATAATTTGAATAGAACTCATATTTAATCTAAGGGTTTTACTATCAAGTCACATACTTGATGACCTTAGTAAGAATTGACTATTCAAGTAATTATCATAACACAAAATGATAATGAAAAACCCCTCTTTATTATATAAAATGATAAAGTCAAAACATGGTCATACATGATTGACCTAGTGCATATCACTAACATTGAGTTGGATGTTGATTCATTCTTATTTTTATTTATAAAATTACTAATCTTTCCCTAAGCTGGCTTGCTAGAAGGTGTTCTAGACAAGCATCCCACGATCCCTTTTTATGAAGCTTTTGAGGACCTGTGACACCTATCGTGTTTTTTTACATGTCTACATGTCATAATACATCATAACAAATATTTAAAACACCCTTCACATTTCTATTACATATTTTTAATAAATATAGATATTTAGTTTTGATAAAAAAAATAATGAAGCAATAATTCAAGAGGAAGAAAAATAATTTGATTGAGAGTTACTATTTAATAACTTTAACCTAATAAACATTGTTGTATAAAAACTTCAAAATGATGAAAATTGAATGGAAAATGAATTTAAATTATTTGTCTAATAGTATTTCACTCATATAATACTCACAAGCAACTCTAAGCTTACACTTTTAAAAGATTTAATATATAAATACTTCAAACAAAGCACTTACAAAACCATCCCATTTTCTTAATTAACATATAATCTTCAATAAAGTGTCAATTTTTACAAATAAAAGCTAAAAATTCACTCTGTCTCCCTCATATCTCAATTAGGTTCTTCTCTCTTAAGTATACAAAAAATAAAACAAATAAATGTACCAAATAAAAGAGGAAAAAGAAAGTTTAAATAATCCTTGACTATTATTACTCCTTACACTAATAAACTGAGTTGAAGAACTTAACTAGGTTACTAAAACTTGACTTGTTGTCTTTTCACTTTTTGTTATACCTTTACTTTTAAAAAATCCTTAGACACATCACCTCTTTTAACCCTCTTCTTCTTCTCCTCCTTTTTTCCTCCTCTTTCACCATTATTTTATTAGTGCTACCATTGAAACCTTTCATTGTTACTCAATTAGCTACTATGTAATAACCAACTTTCATACTAAAAAAAGCAGCATAAGGTGATAAGGAGTCATTAAAATTAATAGGATACAAGGAAATCATGGAGGAGGGGAAGAGACAAAAAGAAGAAAATGTTAAGATGCGATAGATGGTCAAAAAAGAGAGGATTAAGGAAGTGGGTGTTACTAAATAATTGAAGTCTTAAAATTTTAGAGTAAAGGTGGTCTTTCTTCTAGTTTTTTATAAAAATTGTTTACATCTTAAATAAGATGAGAAGATGGAGAAAAAGGAGATGTCAATCCAAATAGTTGAGACAGTGGAAATTTCTCAGAGATTGAAGAAGAAGTGTCATTTTCATATGCAAAATTGAAGGATTTATGTCATTTTTTATATTTAAAAGGAATATACGAGAGGGAAACAAAACCTTAATACTATGCATGGATTGAAGGGAAAGTAAGGGGAAGAAAATGGAATATAAGGAATAATAATTTTCATCTTATTTGGCTATTAAAATTTTTTAAGAAAGAAAAGGGAATTGGAGTGGAGTTACTCTGTTCATTCTCTTTTTATAATCATTACTTCCCAAATTGGGGTATAAATAATTTCAACTCATAAAAAATATTATAATTTTAAATTTTTTCTTTTAAAAATATTTCCCATTTTTTCCTTTTATTAATTATTTTAAGTTACCAAATGCAACAATATTTATAGTTTTTATTCCTTTCCATTCCTTTTATAGTTGCTATCATAGGGTGAGTTCTTTACCTCCTATCCTTTATATAAACCTCTCTCCTTCATTCTTTGAAACTTATTTTTACTCTTTAAGTGCTTTCATTACTCTCCTCCCTTCTCAACTATTATTCTTTCAGTTACTTACTTTCAATCTTTCTTCACTTTTAATGTGGCACTTAGAAAGTCCACTAAAGCACCCTCCTCTCAAAGTGACTTTTCTAGGAGAACCACTAAAAAGCAACCTAACAAATCTTATCCACCATTGTTATATTTCTTAAGTTAAATCAAGACAAGAACCATTGCATTTCAAAAGAGAACCATTATCTTTTTAAGGTACATGTCCAAGAACACCTTTAAGAGCCTTGGATGCTATGAAGAAGTCAAGGTTCTCCTTGAAAAGCTTGGCCCTTTTTTTCTTTGATTTCATATCCCTTCCAACCTATCCTTCTCTTGTTGTTGAATTCCTTTCCACCTTCACCCATTAGAATGAAACACTTTCCTTAGATGACCTATTCATCCTTTGTTGTATGGTGGACAATGATTAAATTGCTTTAGGAAGTTTTTTGTAATGGATTCTTTAGCTCTTGATTGATAATGTCTTTAGTTTAATTTGCATTGGAGGCATTATCATAAAAATTACCCAATACTTCCAAATTAACTTTTCTTTTCTTAATTTTATTCCTTCCACACTTTTTAATAAAACCTTTATAGAAAATTTTAAGTAATTTAATAAGGTGAACAACATTTGGGTGTTGAAGGATGAAGCTCTCAAGGTGGAGCAAATGAAGAGATGGAACAACTCTTTAGGGACATTAAGCAATTTGAAGTGCAAAAGGTGGATATTAAAGACATTCAACATCAATAAGAGACTCCCTTTACTCAATTTCCCTAAAGGAAAAGGGTGAGAAGTGAGGACACTGTGAGGGACTCCCATGGCCTTAATAATGAACTACAATGGATTAGATAACTCTTTGATTAAATTTCCTTAATGGAATCTAATTTTAAAGCCTAATTTGATTAAGTGGACAATCACATTGCATATTTGTAATACAATGTCTATTACCCCATTGATAAGCAAGGTTATGAGTGTCAATGGGCACATTTTTTTATGGTTTCAAGTATTTATATTTTTCATGTCTTTTTTCCTTAGAATTCTTATACTACATGTAACCCTTTTTCTTATTTATTAAATTTATCATTTATGTTTAATTGCTTTACCTATCTAACTTTTCTATCTCCATTCTTCCTTTTTGTACTTTGACAAAAGTGGAAGAAATAAGTATATGTTAAGTGAGTATTATATGTTATGACACTTAAATGCTAATGTAAATAGCCTAACATTAATTGTTTATATTACTCTCCTCGTCCCATTCCAATTGTCTTTTAAGAAAATAGAATTTATTCCATTCCAAATGCCTTTTTTAAATTACCAATAAAAAAATAATTTTTTCTTTCCAATTTTACCCATATCTTAGTTTTAGAGTAAGTTTTCTGTTGAAGTAATTATAATTCACACTAAATTTTAATTTTTTTAAAAGAGGGTTGTATAGTTATTTACACTTATAATTATACCTATAAATAGGATTCTTAATCTTTATGACACTACCTTAAATGATAATTGGAATGTAATGGAGGGAGTATATGTTATGACACTTAGATGCTAATGCTTAAAGATTTAAAGTATGTAACTTGCATCAAATATTGAATGATGAAATTTATTTATCAAACCATGAACCTCCTAGAATTTTCATTTGTTAAGGGGAGGAGTTTTCAAAAACCCCCCTGCACATATTTAGGGGGAGTTCAAATGCACAAACATTGCATAATTTTTTAATCTCACCCAAAATTATTTGTCAAAGTCAAAAAGGGAGAGATTATTGACCGTTTTCATGATCAAGCTCTAAGCACCCTCTTTTTGACTTTAACAAACTCAATTTTGAGTTACTGATGTGTATTATTTTAGTGTGTTTAAGATAAGTTCAATTCAAAGCATTTTGAAGGCTTAAATGTTGAAGTGTTTCTGCAAGACAGTGATGCTCACGAGATATATCACAACCTTAACCATCCCTTTGATCAAGCTCTCTTAATTGCCTTTGAAAAAAAGGAACAGTGACTTTCACAATCCATGTCACAATTATGATAATAATGATCATGATCATGAGTTCATGGAGCCTTTTCTCATAACTCAGAAAATGACCCTTATGATCTAGGTCATGATTGTGAGAGGTATGATCACAAGCATGATCAAGAACTCACTAGTCATGTCATGAACATGACTAAGTTTGAAGTGTAGTGAAGTTTATACATAATAATACTCACAATCCAAGGTCACAATGATATTGGGTATCATAATCCATAATTACGATAGTGATGGGTATAATGATCCATAATCATGATCCTGATGAGAGTCATGATCTAGCTATCAACAGGTGTATCAGTTACAATAAAGGCACAACAACTAGTTTGTTAGACATCATGATTGTTATGGATATGGTCACAACCTTGAACAATCAAAGCCTTACAAAAAGCTAAATGAACATTAAGTGAGCATGGTGAAGGTTGAGGATGAAGTTAAGGCTCCCCAATAGCTATTTTTTTAATCTCACACTGTAAATACTTCACCTAGAAGCTCATTTAAGAAGTTAAATAAGTTTGTTGAGAAAATTCTTTTTAGAAATTAATTGTTCATTAAAAGCTCTTATTGTATATTCACTAATTTATTTAAGTATTAATTATATGCTAGTTTTACGTTCTTTTTCATCTCTTTTCTTAGGTTATTAAAGAGAATGAAAAACTAATTCTAGTGGATTTATTTGAAGTATAAGCCATAAAACACTTGGAAATTTGGGTTATGGTTAAAGTTAAGCTAAAAAAAGCTTGATTGTACTAGGTTTGAGTTAAGCCTTAAAAACTCAATTCGTAATCAATCTAAGAGAATAATAAGTTGGTTATGGATTTGCAAAATCCTAACTTGGGGATAAGTTAGGTGGAGATGTAGGATTGATTATAATTTGAACTCCTTAAATTCATTGTCTTGATTCTTTCCATCTCTTGATCTCAAAATCTTTAATTCTTAATTTTTCCTTAATGTTCTTTAGAAAAAAAAAGCCCTATTCACCCCTTTGTGGACTTTTTAGGAACCACTTGACATTACTAAAATGATTTATAGGGGGATTTTATCTCTAATGCCAAATTAGAGCAAATGGGACTTGCCTTTAATTGAATCTTTCTATACATTCAAGTAGCAAGAAGCCAATGACCTAATTATCCTATCCACTTTTCCTCTAGATGTTCATCATCTCAAGCATCTCTATCAGGATTAATGACATAATGGCCCTATGTATGTTCTTCCTTTAGGTTGTGTTTATGGTCTTATAACAATTTATACTTTATTGCCATGTACAAGCCTTAATTTACAAACTAAAAGAATTACATGCGTTTTGGGGGCAAACCAAATGGGAGGGATTATTTAGTTTATGATTCATGTAAAGAAATGCACCATATGCCTTATATAAAACCTATTGTAAAATTAATTTCTTTAAAAACTCACTTATGTGTATATGTTGGCATATAAACTGAATTAGCATATGAACTAAATTTGCTTTCAAAACTCACTTGTGTGTATGTGTTATCAATTCTCATTTGATTAAGTTTTTGTTGGATTTTGACTAAGCGATGAACTTCTAAGGACACCAATGTATGGTATAAGTGAACTTATTAATTGAAAGTTCCACAATTATATTCATTGGTTTATGAACTTCATTTAACTACTCATATTCAGTGTGAATTGTGTTTTATCTTATTTTTAGCACATTTACATATCTTTTATCCAATTAGAACCATTTATGTTGTCATAGAGGAAATATGGACATATTTTCTCCTTAGAATAGTAGTTTTCAAGTAAAAATTAGCTCATATTTATAACTTATTTTTAATTTCTTATCTAACATTCGTTAGCAAATTTCTTTAAATTCTAATACGCACTTGCTTTACTACTTCGACCATATTACTTGGCAGATTTTTTTTGGTTCACTCTAGCATTACTAAACAAAAATTTGATTTTGCATATACATTTAATTTGACCACATTTTCCCTAACCATGATATACTCATTATTTGCTCCACTTGTGGTTCATGTTGGTGTAGTTTATTTAGGGTATAGGTATGTGGTTGACAAGTACAACTTTCTATTCATATATATAGTCTAAGGGTTTCTTGTTAGCAATAATGGGAAGTTGATGGACACAAAATTGTATATAAAGTGGTTTTTTGTTGATTTATTCCTCTTATCAATGCTTCTGTGTTTTTTGGTCTAAGGAGATTCCACAAAGTTATAAGTAATTTTTACTTTTGGATTATTAATAACGTACAAATTATTGCCTTCTAATAATAATGGTTTTGAATTGGCTCTTTTAAAGGCATCCAAGCAATTGATAGTATTATAAATGAGCCCATTAATTATAAGGTTTTCTTATAAACCGTGTTTGAATGGGATATATATAAATCATTATAAAAATTTTAACACTTTTTAGTGATTTAAAAATTTATGAATTGTGTGATACTTTCAATATTGATCTTAGCATTAAAAATCTTTTTAGTGCTCAAGTTGATTATTTTTATAGGTTTTTGTATGCATTTTTTCTAATACCCCTTTTGACTATTTTATAATTAAAAATTTATTATTGTTATTATGTGTTCTATAGAAAAAAAAAGAAAAAAAGTAGGAAAAGAGGAAAAAAGGGCCTATAGAAAAATGAAAAGCATGGAGGAGAGGATGAGAGTGGTTGGGTTAGGAATTGGAAAGGACATAAAGGGAGAGAGTGGGCATTAAAAAGAGGACCTTTTTTTAGACTTTAGAAAAAGAACTATTTTGGCTGGATGAGAGTCTCTGAAAAGAAAAAGACAGAGAGAAAAATAAGAGAGGAAGAAAAGGAAGAAGGAAGGAACTTTTAGTACAAAAGGACTTCATTTCCTTAAGAAGGGGAAGGATTCTCTTGTATTCAAAGGACTCAAATCCATCAACCATGCTCTGAGAGCTTAGTTAGGAGCTTAAGCTCATCCAAATCAATGAGACTCCCTATATTTAAACTTTAAGTCCTTTATTTTCATTAAAAGTTTTGATTTATACTCTTTTGCTAGTTTTCTTGAGTGATGTTGCTTATTTAAGGTCATAGAGAAGCATGATTGTATGAAATATTAAATATTAGTTATAGATCTTTGTATATTTGTACTAATCTTTATTTTGTTTGCATAATATTTGAGTTTCTTAGAATCTAAGAAATGTAAACCATCTTTGTCTCTATTGAAGAGGCAATGCTTTCGTGTTTAGGCGATGTGAAATCGCCTCCTGGTCAGGAGCTGACACCTCTTCACAAGAATCCTGTACCACTTTGTTTTGATTTTTAATGTTTATTTAATATATTTTGTGTGATTTTGTGTTTGTCTTGTTATATATGTTAAGTTTATGCACGATTATGATATTATTTAATATTTTTATTGAATAATAATTATTGTGTTATTTATGGACTATTTTGTTATTTTATTTATATTTCATATAAATGTTATTTATTGATTTTTTTATAAGATAATATTTTTGTTTTGTGAGATAGCATTAACTTATGCTTCTTGCATGAAATATTTAGTAATTTTTAATTATCAAATAATTATTCCATTAATTAGTTCTTGAGAGGTTTTATTTGTATAATTAATTAGTTTATTTTTTGTTTATGTATGGTTTATTTTCTATTTAAAAAATATTGTAATCCTTAATCCCTTTCCCTATTTATTTGGAATGTATGGTTGTAAATTATTATTATTTATTTTATTTATATTGAATGTTGGGCTATAAGTATGAAATTAGACTAATGTGCAAACTTGGACTAAAATATAAAAATGGAAACAATTGCAATTCACTTTAAATAAGGAAATAATTTTATAAACAAATGTAATAAAATATGAAACACACACGGAGGCCAACCACAAGGTTGGGTGGGCATTCTAAAAGCCCATACCCAATTTCTGAACCCAATCTCTAAGGACAACTGCTGGGGCCCTTTGTGAAATCCATTTGCTATACAGTTTGTCTTGGGTCTTATCTAAGTGGTAACTCCATCTTTGATCTGGGCCTAAAGCCCATTTTATATTTCCTAATGAGCCTCAAGCCTACACAATGTCGTGGTCGCTATGCATTTAGGAGCGTGCTAAATCCCCCACCTACAATGGCGACTCCATTAGGGATATAGAAGCTAATTCCAGTGTTTTATGTTTTATCATTTTTAATTATTTTCTTATTTCTTTTGCATCTTCTACATTCATGAAATTTTTTCACATAATGAGCACCTAGTCCTGAATAACCCGAAAATAATATTTTCTTTACTTCTTGTGTTTCACTCAAACCTGGTGATGGAGTATTTGGTTATCGTCACTCATATCAATTACTTATTCCACATCGCATAGACCCTTGAGTGGGGAGACGTAATGGAGGTATATCACTGTGAGAGCTGAAAATTTTTAACTCGAGACTCAACTCATGTAATGACTTATCAATTTCCATTAGAACTTTTTCCCAAATGCATGTGTTTGATGCCATATAGTAATTCTTGGAATAAGGCCTAAGCCCATTATAAACAAACCTTGCCAAGATGGACCTCTCATGCCTATTTTAGTCTGTTACAAATGGATATTGACAAGGTGGGCCTTTGATGTTAGCCCATTAAAATGGACTTTGGAATAATTTAAAGAAATTACTACTTGCTTGTACCGTCCTGAGAGTTATCTTGCATTCATCAATTTTATTATCCCTTACTGATAATTAAAAGCCAGAACAACAATCTTAGGATAAGGAACTTACTAGTGAATACGCGTGTGGGAGAAATAAGGGTGGAGATACTGTTTGAGAGATTTATGTTTTGTTTCTTGTTGTTATGTGTAAATAGAATATATGTTGATTTTTTTATTTTAATTGAACTTGCATCTCATGTATACACATCATGCATATTTCTAATCCATGGTGATTGCAAATATAGATTCATGACAGTTTTCTTAGTGGAAACGGTTTGACACCAGTCACCTGGTTAGGATTCTAGAGAAACTGAGATGGCAAAGTTTAATGTTGAGGCTTTTGGGGATAAGTTGAAGGCAGAAATAGTCGATTAGACCTGGGCAATTATGAGAGAGATGATGGCTAAAATAAGTGGACCAATCAAATAGGAACCACTGACACCTCAACCGCTGCCACCTCAGCCCCAACCATTTGACCTGGATGTTGAAGACTTTGGAAGATGGGAAAGAGAGGATGATTAGGAAACTTTGATAGCTGAGCCTATAGCTAGACAGAATATGAATACAAACACTACCGAGAATATAGAAAAACCTAATTGGGCCAAGAATCTGACTAAGACCATGGCTCAAATGCAATTGATGATGAAGGAAAAAGGGATATATGCTCCAATAAACTACTTTGATATAAGTTTGGATAAGGACAATGACCCCTTACCACGGAAGTTTAAATTCCCTGATATAAAGAAATTTACTGGCATAGAGGATTCCTATATACATTTGAAGCAGTATGTAACCCATATGAAGATGACTGATTTGACCTAGGCATAATTTGTAAAATAATTTCCTTTGTCTTCAGAAGGAGCACCCATCAGATGGTACTATGCTTTGGAATCCCATATCCAAACTAACTAGGAGGTATTATATGCCATATTTATAAAGCAATATAGTCTCAACATTCAGATGGAAGCATCTTTGAGAGATCTATAGAATATGAAGCAAAAATTCAGCAAGTCCTTCGCTGATTACTTAATTAGGTGGGGAGAAAATTTGGCACAAATGAAGCATTGACCTACAAAATTTGATAAACTAGTAATAACAATAGAAAGGTGCATACTTCCACTCTCTAAACAGCTAAAAGATTTAGGAATTTGAAATTTTAAGGAGTTGAATAAACTTAGGGTCTAAAAAGAATCCAACTTGACATAAGAGAAAAAATTATTTAGTGGAAGATCTACAAGTAGGGAAGGGATTGGATCCAGTAGTGGAATTGGCCCAAGTAGTAACATATAGATCAATACTGTCAGATAATCTTGAAGGTTTTCAAACTTAAGAAGACCTCTCTCCAAAATCTTAGAGATGCTAATCGAAAAGAACTTGTTGCAACCCGTGCCTAAAAGACCTCCTTTCCCAAATATTGACCCAAAACTATACTGCAAATACCACCAAAACATTAGACATGATACTGATGTTTGCACTTGCATGAAACATGAGGTTTAAGATTTAATTGATTTGGGCAAAATAAATGACCCTAAAACTAGAAAACCAAATACCTAAAATAACCCTTTACCAAACTATCGAAATGTTCCACCACCCAATCCATGCATTCTGATAATCAACACCAACTTAATGGAGGAACGACTGCTTAATTCCTTTTTTGATGTCATACCTACACCACGAAAACCACAATCAAAAGACCTTAATTTGAGCCAGTAATTTGTGGAGCTTCATATGAAGGTTTTAGACATTTGGAGCTCCAATAATGAATGAGGGCAAGCAATTGATCTGTGGAAAAATAATGAAGGGAAGACAACCCAATCAATTAAGAAGCTTGAGAAGAGGGAGGAAGTGAAAGATGTTAAACCAGAAAAAGGGAAAGTTGATTCAAAAGAAGAACCATAGAAAGATGAGAAAGCTAAGGAAGTTATTGAGACTAAAAGAGATAAGAAAACTCTTGCCAGTGTTTGGGAGTTGCTTATGACCTCTCGAGCCCATTAGGAGGCATTGGTTATGGCCCTTGATCATAAAAAGATCCCTTAACCCATACTCTATAGCAAATGGTAGATTCACTAACAAAAAGCCCTTCAGGGGCAATTGTCTTTACATATGATAACCTACCCTTTGAAGGAAGGGACCATAACAAAGCCTAGTTTATAAAGGCTGAGGTGAAAGGGAAATTGACCTGCTATTTCATGGTTAATAATGGGTTTGCCATTAATGTTTATCCTTTGAAAATTCTTCCAAAGTTGGGATTGACACTATCTGATCTAAAGCCATATGATGTGGTCATCAAGGCCTATGATGATACAAATAGGCCAGTTAAGGGAACTTTCAAAGATTTGGTCAAAACTAGACCTATTGAGGTTTGGGTCAACCTGCAAGTCATTGATATTCCAGTCACCTTTGTCATTCTTTTAGGTAGGCCATGGTTTTATCCTCTGGAGGGAGTGCCATCTACTGCCCATCAAAAGATTAAATTTCCATATGAGGGAAGAGTAGTCACTATAATGGTAGAAATTGAGGCTGCTATTACTGCTTTGAAGTTAGCTCCTAATGAAATTTCAAACAGTCCAAGTTTTGAGGTTTGCATGATCTACAGAGATGAGTTAAATCTGAGAATTATGAGTATGATGAAGAGCATGAACTTTATGCCTGGAATGGGATTAGGGAAGAATTAACAGGGCCTGCCTGAGTTTATTGAACTTAAAATGGCAATCTTAAAGCACGGGGTAGGGTATCCAAAAGCACATAAGTCTGAGGAAGAGGAAGAAACTGAGGGAAAGTCTGGAAAGAATAGAGCAAAAGCTAAACTTAAGAAGAAGACACTATAGGAAACATTTATGGAGGAAGGTGCTAACTACCTTTACTAAGTAGCTCTTGAGCCTTTAATGATTGCTGAGAAGTTAGTCCCTAAGTTTGAAATCTTTACTGAACATGTGAGTGGGATCAAAGAATCTATTATTAAGGAGCTGATGGTGGAGGAATTGGTGCTAACTCCAAAATCAAAAGAGAACATTCTTGTGGTGGAGCTGAAGGGCACTGCTGACCAAGAAGAGGAATTCAACTTTGAATCCTTTGTTCTCAATTCTATTATGGATGTTTTCTATGATGAACTTGACATTTCTCTTTCTAATTTTTTTGAAATTGATGACATTTTCTTTTCCAAAGTTAATATGATAAGGTCTAATTATACTTACTTGTGCGATGTTTTTCCTAATGGTTATTCTGTGTGTGATGATCATTTCATGTATATGTTTGACATTAATTCAGTGTAAACTAAATCATTTAATCTAGGCACATGTGATAACCCTAAGAATATACTTTTTGCTTCTAACTTAACTCCTGATGAGAGAGAAAAAATGAAAGAAACTTAACTCCCTATGTATTTTCACATCACATCGATAAAGCAGAAGAAAAGAAGATTAAGGCCAGAATGGGCTCTCTTAGTCAAGGAAGAAGTAGAAAAGTAGCTGAAAGAAAAGTTCTTGGAAGTGGTAGATGACACCCAGTGGCTAGCCAATATAGTCCCAATTCTTAAAATGGATGGGAGAGTCAGGATGTGTATGGACTACAAAAGGATGACTTTCCTTTACCGTATATTGACACCTTAGTCAATAGTGTAACTTCTAGTGCCATGAACTCCTTTATGGATGGCTTCTTAAGATACAACTAGATTATAATGGCAGTAATTGACAAGTTGAATACTTCTTTCACCACTAAATGGGGAGTCTATCATTATATAGTAATGCCATTTAGGTTGAAGAATGCGGGGGCTACTTATCAGAGGATGGCTACTACGTTACTGTATGACATGATTCACAAGGAGATAGAGGTGTACGTGGATGATATGATGGTAAAGTCTCAAACCAGAGAAGGGCATTTTGAGGCTCTAGAAAAGTTCTTGGCAAGAGCTAAAAAGTTTAGCCTTAAGTTAAACCTGAAGAAATGTGTTTTTAGGGTAACCTCTAGAGAGTTACTAGGGCACATAGTCAGTCAGAGAGGCATAAAGGTGGATCCGGATAAAGTGAGGGTGATCAGAGAAATGCTTGCACCAAAGAATGAGAAAGAGGTCAGAGGGTTCATTGGACAATTGCAATACATCAGTAGGTTCATTGCTAAGCTGACTACCATCTGTGAGCTAATCTTCAAGCTCTTGAAAAAGAATTAGTCAGTCATAGGATGAAAAATGTTAGTAAGGTCTTAAAAATATTAAGAATTATTTAATGAATCCTTTAGTCTTATAGTTGCCGAGATTGAGTAAGCCTTTGATTCTCTATTTAGCTATAGAGAAGGATATGATTGGTGTAATGCTAGCTCAGGAAGGAGAGGGAAAGATTGAGCATGCTATGTATTATTAGAGTAAGAAGTTTATACTCTATGAAGCCAATTACAGTCTAGTAGAAAGAACTTGTTTAGCTGTAATTTAGGCAACAAAGAAGCTTCAGCATTACTTCCAGTCTTACAAAATCCATGCAGTCTCCAAGCACGATCATCTCAGATATCTCTAACAGACTTCATTAATTATAGGAAAATTAGTCAGATGGTTTTTCTTGCTTACCAAATTCAATATAGACTATGTGGTAAAAAAGGTGATAAAAGGGAGAGCTATAACGAACTTTTTAGCTTAAAATCTGGTAGATGATGGACAAGAATGGGAATTAGAATTTTCAAATTTGCACCTAGGGGCAATAAGGGTCCAGACAGACATGGAAAATGTACTTTGATGGAGCAATCAATAGCAGAGGGGCAGGCATTGTTATGATTCTATTTTCACTAAAAAGAGAAATGATTCTGATGGCAAAAAGGTTAAAATTTAAAGCCAACAATAATCAAGTTGAATATAAAGCCTGCATCTTTGATCTAGAAGCACTTAGGAATATAAGAATAAAAGAAATTACAATGTTTGGAGACTCAATGCTATTAGTGAAACAAATCTCCAAAGATTGGGAAGTGAGAGAAGATAAGCTGAGACTGTATTAGGACTACTTGACTGTGATTCTGTTATCTTTTAGCCAATGTAGATTCATGCACTTGTCGCAGGAAGAGAATCAGATGGCAAATGCTTTAACTACTCTAGCTTTAATATGGGAAGGAGGAAAATAAGCAGAAATAAAACCTCTTATTCTAATAAAGTCACAGACTCCCTGTTACATGGAGATCAAGATAACGTTGATTGACCATATAGAAAAGTTATGGTTCCATGATCTACAGCAGTATCTTGAGACATGATGACTCCTCGATGATGCTGATAAAAAAGAAAGAATATCGTTGAGGATGCTATCTCAGCAATTCATTAGTCATAACAGGATGTTATACAAGAGAATGCTAACTAGAGTGCATTTGAGATGTGTTGATAAAGATGAAGCACTGAAGATCATGGAAGTAATTCATAAGGGTGTACGTGGACCACACATGAATTGAACAGTCCTTGCTAAGAAAATAGCTCATCAAGGGTACTTATAGTTAACTATAGAGGAAGACTATGTAAAATATATAAAGAAATGCCATAATTGCTAAGTGTATGGTGATGTGAGCCATTTGCCTTCTATGGAACTTCAGGGATTAACCTCTCTATAGCCATTCGTAGTCTGGAGAATTGATATCATTGGAGAGATCAGACTGAAGGAAACTAACGATCATCCTTATATTATAGTAGCAATTGACTATTTCTCTAAGTGGGTTGAAACAAAGTCGTTTACAACTATTGAAGCAATTTAGGGAAAAAATAGCCACTTTATTCAAGGAATATAAGATTGAACATCATAAATCCTCTCCTTACATACCACAGGTAAATGGAGTAGTAGAAGCAATAAATGAGAATGTGAAAAGCATCCTAGCTAAGATACTAAAGAACCATAAAGACTGCACAAGCTACCTATAGTTCACATTGTAAGGATATATGACCACTGTGAGAACATCAACGGGAGCTACTCCATATTCTCTGGTGTGTTATATGAAGTTATGTTGCCAGTTGAGGTTGAGATTTAGTCGTTAAGGATTCTTTTGGAATCTAAAATCCCTAAGTATCAATGGGTTAAAAGCTAATGTTATTAGATGAAAAGAGAATGAAAGCCATGTATTACTTTCAATTGTACCAGAAAAGGATAGCCTGAGCTTATAATAAGAAGGTTAAGCCAAGCAAGATCAAAGAGGGTGATTTGGTCTTGAAACTCACTAGGCCCATTATGATAGATCCACAGGGAAAGTTCAAGTTGTACTGGGAAAGTCCGTATCAAGTAAAGAATCTATTTTCCAAAGGCACTACTATTTTATGTGATTTTGAAGGAAATGAGTTTAGAGAGCCCATTAACCTGGATAAGCTCAATAAATACTTTCTGTAAAGTCGTGCTAGATTGAAAACCTGAAAGGGCAGTCCAGGAAAAAGTAAAGGACATATAAGAGAAGAGAGAGAGAAAAAATAGTTAGTTGGAAAACTTGTAAGGGCAAGCTAATTAGCAACAAAAGATATGTAAAAAGTAAGATGTATAGTCACTTTATGCTTAAATTAAATGGAATGGATTGCCTTTATTATTGTTGAACATTGCATTAAATGCTTATTACACACTATTTAACTAGAAAGGAAATTCCATCCAATAAAAAGCAAATAAAGACTAAATTTTATAAACTAATGATGCTTGCTTTTCTTTTGAACACCCTGGGCACTTAATGTTTGTAATGCCCTTGTCCTTTTATTTCTTATGAAATCATCCTTCTCTGTCTGCTACAATTAGATCCATACCTTTTACTAGTCATTAATGGACTGAGAAAAGGGCCAAGTAGTGACTAAGTTGTCCAAAAATGTTTTTGTTATATTACGTACAAAGCCCGATGGGATTATAGAAAGCAGTAAAGTGGAGATTAACTAATGCGATGCAGTAGGTATAGGATTGGATGGTTACATGCTATAACCTCCACCATAAGCACATCCATTGAATCAGAGTGTCAGGGATATAGATAATTAGCTTTGAACATTCTCTTGAATAGGGTGAATTCTCCTGGTATGGTAATGCTTGGCTTTGTAATATGCAATGTCTCTGGGAGGTTCGAGCAATCTCAGCTTTTCTTGAAACCATGCCTGTTGGAAGATTAAATGAGTAAAACAAAAGAAAAAGCAAAAAAGTAATAAAAGAGAAAACAAAGCTCACCTCTAGCAATAGAGGACTCCTTGAGAATCGTCTAGTTTCAGAGAAGTTATCGAGCCTAATGATGATCTATGGCAGGATGAGCGAAAAAGGATTTAGGTCAGCTTCCACTTGGTTTAGAATGTAAAGGATCTTCAAATCACAGTTGCTAGAAGGGGAAACTAGCAAAAACTTAGCATATAAGAAAAGAGCAATTACCCAAGGCCAAGGAACCTCGATGTTGTCTACAGTCACAACAATCTCGAGGAAAGGGCTCATCAGAATCTGATTACCAAAGATATAGCTACGAGAAGAATAAGGTGAAAGGTTCAATAACATAGCCATTTGATATTGGATGGAGTGTAAATTTAGGGATTCAACCAAAGGCATTACAAGCTGACAAGTAGAATCCATTTGAGAGCTCAATATAGCTTCAAATTCCACTAGCAGGGGGAATATCTCTACCGTGTTAAATCTGAAGACATGATTTTGAGGATCCCATAATTGAGCAAGAATGTGGAGAAATGGGAAGTTAATCTTCCTAACATGAAAATATCAAATGACAAATAAATGAAATGGCTCTAATCTATCCTATGATCCCAAATTTTTCAAAATTGACAGTAATTGTTTTAAGCTTCTTTCAATCATGTTGGGAGGATGGGATGCTGTCAATGAGGGAGAATGAGGAGAATTTGCATTAATGAGAAAATTGGGGATTTTGAATAAAAGCTAGGGATTTAAGTAGTTGTAGTCTAAACCTGTAAAAGCAATTGCCTTTACAATCAAGCGGTGCCTCTGCATGAAGAGGTGATTCACTATCTCCTCTTCATAAAGAGGTGACGCCTCTATGATTAGGTGATGCCTCTCCAACAGTCAAAACCTATCTTTGTGTTGTTGCATAATGATTGTATAGCACATGCAAATTCAGAGGAGAGTATTTTGGCTATGATAATCCCTTGTTTGATTAAAAAAATCTTGCCATAATCATAATTTAAATGTGCATCACTCATTTAGTGCAAAACATGAAAGTGATAAAGCAAAAGTTAATTAAAAAAGTAACATATCAGCAATTCAAGATGGCAAAAATACCTCCAAACAAAGTGATCCTATTCTAGAAGACCTTAAGGATACCCCTCTACTCATCATTAGTAGGATCGTCAGTAAGGTCAGCTCCATTATCGTCACTGTTATCGTCAGTATGCTTATTGATTAGATCCTCTTCCTCATTGCCCTTAACCTAAAGAGTAGCTAGTTGATGCTTGAGAGTAGTAATCCTATCTTGACTAGCCTCATCTTGGTCTTATCAATACGTAATGAGAGGCAAGAATCATGAAAGCATGCATACATATAGAAATAAGGTGTAGTTTTTACCTTCCATTGTTGTGTCATCTAAATCAAGAAGTCTTGATGGGCCTCAATCACTTAGTACATATACTCTCCCTAATCTCAAGGTATCTACACAGTTAATATATTATTAAAAGTAACTATGCATTATGTCAGATTTAAGAACAAGACCTTGAAAGAAAGGAACTCACATGTGTAATGACCTCCGGGAAGAATGCTGGCTCCAACATCATGTATAGCATCTAAAACTAACAAGAGAGCTCACTTGAAGGCACCCAACAATAAGTCAGCAGATCAAGGGTAGCAATAAGCCTACCAACTACCATCTAGGATCGAGAGCTAGAAGGCCTCGAGTAAGTGGTGCACCAAAAGAATAACCCTTACCACTAGGCACAATATGAGGGCATTAATGAGGCCTCTCCTATGTGGTAGGCTTAGAACAAGGAGCTGGTGCCCTAGCTAGTGCCTGAGAATGAAGATTGATTCAAGAAATAGTATCTACTAGCATGAATGTGAAATATGTGTTTAATAGAATTGTATGCTTACTTGAAGTGTAGGTGCAGGTAGAGGCACCCTCTATATGAGATGAGCTCTGTGAAATCCACGTAGCAAGACTTCCTCCTCTTGTAATGATTCACAGCATCATCTCCTACTAGAGCCTGATTAAGCTCATCTCCCTCTAACTTATGAGCCTAGAAAATATGCCTAGGAGGAGCGAGAGGTGGTCATCTAACTTGAGCACCCATCTACCACTGGTGTATTCTCTAACCAAGATACTAAATTCAATAGTTAGGCCCTCAGAGTAGTACCTTTTTCAGGATAATGGAATCGAGTGGATCATAGCCTAAGACACCCCATAAATTTGAACACAACTGTCAAAATAAGTCAGTAAATGAATGAATTTGATTGATAAATATGTTACTAATTACAATTATGTTTGCAAGTACCTACCTCATCATGTGTAAGAGTGTTTAGTCACTCACAATGAATATGTACAATAGTAATCGATCTCCTTTAAGTGCGACTGGGGCCCCATCTCGCCATGGCAGGGCAAGGAGTGTCGATAACATGAGTAATTCCTATTATCAACTCAAGCTCTAAAGCCCAATCCTACAAAAGAAAGAAAGAAGTGTTGGCAAATTTTGATAATAGTAGTTGAGGTGGAACTTAATAGTAAAAGAAGAAGAAAGTACCAGAATGGCATGTTTGAAGCCACAAAGCCTCTTGGCTCTATGCACAGACTCATCCATACTCTAGTATAAATAGGCTAGAGCATAGCTACCCCAGTCATATGTGGCCACCAAATCTAGATCTCTTAAGGGCATCAAAAGACTCAAATCTATAGAACTAGGCGAAGAGAGTGGTGCCTAGTAAGTAGACCAAGAATGTGCGTATTACTTTATCAACTTGGTAAGGTGTGGTAGCTGCCTCTACTATAGCACGAGAATAGAAGCTTTTAATGGAATCAAGCTTCACTGTGTATGTCCCTTTCATATTCAAAACCATGCCAAGCAGATGTTCAATGAAGGCAAGTCTATCTGGAGATAACTAATTGAGGCTAGCATCAAAAGGAACAGAACCCCTTGCACAAGCAATGTCAGTGACTAAAACAAAAGCCACTAGATCGAGCGTAAACTCGCTGAAAGGAAGATGGAACGTATGAGTGGTGTCGGACCATCTTTCCATCAGAGCATGTAAAAGCCGGGTAGTTAGTATGCCCCTGCTATACCGAGAGTGCTAAGATACAGTAAGAAATCTAGTGTCACGAATATAAGCCTTCACCGTGTTTGTGACCTTATTATACTAGATACGGGCACCGCTGAAGTTCTGAGCACCCTTAAGGGTGTGGGCATCAAGCTATAGGAGTAAAACTAGCATTGGAATTTTAATTTTTTAAGAACAAAATATTTTTTCAGAATAATGTCGAAGAGGTGAATGCCTCTACTATAGAGGCGATCGCCCTATTACAAAGGCATTGCCTTTTTACCAAAAGGTGATCGCCTCTTTATAAATGCCTAGACGCGAAGAGGAAAACACTTCTTTATAATGAAACGACCTGATCGAAGAGGCAATGCCTCTTCGTGTTGAAGATCTGAAATAATTATTTAAATTTTACAGTTTCATTTAATTAAATCTAATTTATTTTTGTTAAATTGATAAACATACATCATTAAATAGTAACCCGATGTTATTTAACATCATTTATAGGAAAAATTAAAGAAATTAGATGCTAACCTCTCCTGTGGATAACTTGCAAATATGGGATCATGTGTCCATGAAAAGAGGGATCTCATCTCCTACACCATGCTCAAAACTACGTGAGTGTCACAACCCAAACTAGAGAGTCATGACCGACGCTAGGGAATGAGAATTCTTTCAAATTCAAAACTCGTAGCAAGCCTTAAAAATAAAAACATAATGCAATAAATAATATAAAAATATGACAGAATTAAAACTTAAATCAATATAAAATAAATACTTAAATATCATTTCATAAATAAAATATTAATACAATATTTTAATACAAATCCCAACATCAAAATAACACACTATTGATACAACAACACTACTACTGCAATTTTTTAGAATACAATAAGAGTTCAGATAAATAAATTACATAATCTAGCTAGGGCTAAAGAAGATCGACATAATGTACTACTAGTACGGTTTGACGAAGAAGACTCTCCTAAAAGAAAAATGGTTGAGAGGGGGTCAGACCTCACTGAGCGAATTATTATAATATATATGCACGCACCTCCTAATGTCATATGCAATTAATCATTTGTGTGTGTGTGTGTGTATATATATATATATATATATATATATTTATTTATTTATTTATTTATATATATATATATATATAGGCACTTCACACAAATGCTAAAATCCACTTTTATATATAATAAATGCATAAAATATTTATTTAAGTGAAGGATCAAATAGAACCCTTAAAGTATTCGCAACCTCAAACAAATATCTCACTAGCCATGTAGGCTTAATTCAAAAAAAATCTCTTATTCCATTTTTGGACAATAGACTATCTCCGAGACACTAAGTCAACCAAGCTCCCCCAATC